>CM062295.1:322782413-323382413 GCA_031216915.1 Pictodentalium vernedei
GCGTTCGCCAACGATGGACCGATGGTCTGATCTGAGATGGGGACGTCGACGAAAAATTACGTACAAGATACAAGCGAAGATGTACGATTTCACCCTTTTTTTAAAAACGCGCGTTCACCCCGAGTATTTGAACGTTAAAAGTGCGATCTAGAAGTCACAACTGTACATGGGGGGCATTCAAGATCATGTACAGTTTTGTGAACAAGCGTGTGATTTAACACTGAATTCCACGTTGGTGAACGCATCGTGTGCGTATGTTGTACACGTACATGTACAAGTGATAGTAGATCGGCCTTTATTACCTACTCATGAAGGAATCAGAAATGGATATATCTGATTCCGCCTACTCTTTGGAGTGAAGAAATATATATACTAAGTCAAAAGAGAAAGTATAATAAACTTTGAGGAGCAATTTTTTTTAGTATTATCAACTTTCATCCCAAACAAATTATTGTAAATTCATATTTCGAGTCTAGCTGTATGAATTTGCATAATTTCATGTACTTACTGTTGCCAGCGTCACGTCAGGACGTCGCAATTCAGACATGGGGTGAAATGAAAAGTGCACATATGCAGTCAATAGCGTGTGTGTTCATCGTTTGCCTCTTGGATGGCAAGACATCGACGGCGCATGGACCTGATAAGTCTCTGGATGTCACCATGTGGTATTGCGTTCCACTTCTCCCTTAGAACATTACGTAAATCGCCTAATGTCTGAAGATCATGAAGTCGTACCCGACGGTCCAGTTGATCCCAAAGATGCTAGATTGGCGACAAATCTGGCGAAAGTGGAGTAATTGCTGCTGTCCTCGTCGCCGGAAGAAAGCGAATCCGCAAGTAAGACGTCCTGATGTATCGGTCTTGTACAGGGGTCGTAACTCTTGGTCGACGTGAACGCGGTCGATCGGCAGTAGATCCAGTGGTTCTATACCTTCCAATATGAGACGGTAAATAGTGGCCACAGTGACTCCGAACTCATCTGGAGGTATCCCAGCCTCATGCATACCAATATCACGCAACCTCTGATTTTCGGTTAACCGTGGCATTTTTAAAATGTCAGAAGACAAAAACGAGCGTGTTTTCTCAATAACCCAGGCTCTCAAGCACAACATAACACAAAGAAAATCGTCGGTCACCCATTCAGTTTGACATTCTCGGGTAGCACGTGCTATTTTGAAATCCGTAGTAAAATTGTATACGGTTGGGTGGACAACAATAGCATGTCAATAAACTCTTTGCACGACTTCTTATCCACAAACATGCAACATTAGAACTATTATATTTCATCGTTTATGCTTTTTTCACACTTGTTTCTATTAAACTTTCTTTTTTGACTCAGTATATGTATGAGCTTCAGAAATGCATTAGAAGATTATAAAAGGCATCTTCCAGCAATTCTGAAAACTGCACTTAATGAGACCTGGGTGACCCTAGTGACCTGAACCCAAATTTTTAACTTCCAGGGGATTTCAACTCATTTGGTGTTGGTCGCAGCTCCATAGGTATAACGTATGACCGTAACCAACTTTCAAAATGTTTAGCTCCGCTCACTTTTGTGAAATACATGTGAATCGGGAGTGCATAATGAGGGCAGAAAATGCGAGTTTCAGCATTTCTGAAAAAGCACTCAGTAACCTATGAGTGACCTCAGTGACCTTGACCTACCTTTTGAACCTCTATTATGTTTGGACTCATTTGCTGCTGGCCCCAGGTCCATAGGGTTGAGTTTCGACTCATTTGGTGTTTGTCCCAGGTTCATATGTCATACCGGGCTTGAGATATGAGCGTGACCCACTAGCTGAACCCTTAACACACGTAATAAGCCTATCCTCCCCATCTGGAGTAATAGCTGACAAACTGAGAACAGCAAACGTTTTCCCTATATTCAAATCTGGAGACGCCAGACTTTTAATAATTTCATACCTATTAGTATTCTTCCAACTTCATCCAAAGTCCTCGAAAAACTAAAGCATAATCGGTTATCCCATTTTTAACACAATGTGACATACTGTATCAGTTTCAGTTTGGATTCAGGAAAAAAACGTTGCACCCGATAAAGCAACGTATCCACAGCGTAGACATATGCAAACCACCCATGGGCCGCACACTGTCTGTCTTCATTGATTTCTCTAAAGCGTTTGATACTATAGTTCATTCTATACTTTTACAAAAATGAAATACTATGGTATTAGGGGAACACCCAGTTCGTAGTTTAGAAGCTGCCTCTCCGGAAGGATGCAGTACGCCCCGTATAAAAATAACTTGTGGCGTTCCACAAGGCTCAATACTAGTAACCCTTCATTTTTTACGATATGTTAATATCAGTAATTCGACCACGTTAAATCTTTTGCCTTTTGCCGACGACTCTACAACGTACACTGCGAATCATAATCTAGACGCACTGACAGACACTACACAAACTGAATAGGCAAAAAGTGCAGAGTGGTGCTCTGCGAATATGCCACTAAAACCAGATGCTTGTTTTTATACCCTAAGAATGACACATGGAAGCTGGACGACGCACTTATAACTGTGAATGACACAAATGTAACACAGGGCGGAAACTCTCACGAAGCTAAAACAGTCAAATCTCTAGGTATTGATATCGATGAAAACTTAAACTTAAAGTAACATATCTCGATGGGTAAGCTCAAAAATAGATAAATCGGTTTGGGCTATTACGAGAGTTAAAATAGTCTTGACAAACAAAACGCCAAAGACACTATATTGTACTCCAGTACAAAGTCACTTAATGTAGGCAATACACGTATGGATAACGCCCACACAGAACCGTTATTCAAGAGGAACAGAATTCTTAAACTCAGAGATCTTTATAAACTAAATGTCCTGCCGTTTAGGCATGGACTGGGCCAACATAACACTACTGTAATCGTTAGATGGCCTCTACTCACTTAACTTCAATGAAACAGGGAGGCTCACTCGGCAAACTGGTTTGATAAAGAGACCAGAACCACAAACTCAGTTCTCTGTAATCCTTACGCTTCACATATTTCCCGAAATATGGAATGATATTGACCTCGAGGTTCAGTTTTTCCATAGACATTCCTTTAAAAGAAAATGATACAGACTCTATAGACTCGAAAAACGCGTCTGTCAGATGCATTAACAGGGCCTGTCCCGAGTGTGGGGAAGCTGCCCCACCCCTGTAATCAAGGACGGACCTACCACCCCCTTTCCGGACAAAACTGAAGTTCCATAAACATCTACCCAAGACACCGACCATAAACGGTGAGTGCACATAACAAAAAGTTTCGCCTCATAAGAGTTGTCGCTTGAACTTTAGTATTATTTTAGTCTTCAGCTTAGTAAAATTGCTCATTGCTTGAACGATCTTCTCCAGCTCACCGCACAGGAAGGACGGGGACTGAATTTTAAGAGCAGAATATATATCAACTTCCATGTTAGTCTGGCTCGGGACAACACCTCGCAACATCGTACACATTCACAATCTTACTGCAAGAGCTCAGAAATAATATAAATGACAAGATTCCGGTCTCACTTAACCAGTATGTATCACAAATCAGTTACTGTTTGAAGTATCTGATGTTTATTTTTTTCTTCTGTGTCATTGCTATTTTTCCAGCCAATTATGCTCTCTCTGTATCTCTCGTCAATCTGCCATTGTACTCTTCCTGTGTTCTGCTTATTCTTTTATTCTTTTTTTTTTCTTTGTTTGTTTTTCTTCAAGGTGGGTGACACTAAAACAGTCCGCTGGCTATGCCCCCCCCCCACACCCCCAGAAAACAAATGATTATCGGGTGTACAAACCACATACCAAAATATTACCAGTGAATTATTTGCATTACTGTTTAATTGCTTTTGTATTACTCTTTAATTATTTTGTACCTGTATAATATTGTTTTCATTCATTCATTCATTCATTCATTCATTCATTCATTCATTCATTCATTCATTCATTCATTCATTCATTCATTCATTCATTTATTTATTGATTTATTGATGTTTAAGGTCACATATTTATGCACACTGTATAATCATGACCACAGCATGGATATAAAGTCAAATGCAGCCAAGCGTTTATACCCATGCTGCTCATTTTAGAGAACTTCCACTCCAGGCATTGATTACCGGGTCCTATTTTACCAGTAAAACAGAGTTTTTTTTACGACGGTAAACAATGGAGTGAATCTTTCACTGTGGAAATTTGAAACTGTGTTGGTTTTCTTTTGCAAAAAAAATGGGGGCGGGGGGTGATCTTCACAACTCAGCGAATACAAAAATATGGTGGATGAATACACACGAAATGTCGGATTGCCATTGAGACGAATTGGCGATATCAAGTAGGATATACCATTCCACCATCATTGATCACGAAAGTGGTAAGGAAATAACCAATAACTTGAATTATCGAAAGGTCTCGAGGCAAAACTGGAAAAGGCGATGCAGCAATATACACACTTCACCAATGATTTCCTTTTGCAATGAGAAAAGTTCTGAAGAAGGAGTGGGTATCCAATGCAAAAATGTTGGGCGTTACTTCCTACTGACTCGTTTCGAGAAAAGCTGGAAACCTCTTCAATGGAATCTGGTTTTATGGATTAAAGTTCTTCGGTCCTACGAGTACTGTTTTTGGATGTTTCTAAATTTTACAGTGCAAAATAGACCATTCTGCTTCACTGTATGTATTGGGAGACACAGCATTAGTTTAACCCAACATCTCTATAGGAATGTAACATTGCATTTTTACTGGTGCTTCTTACCGAAATGGTGCGATATCTTCTCCACTACTATGCTCAACTGTTCTTCGAGGCAAAACAAGTTTGCGTTGCTGTTACCGGGTCAACGGTTCTGCCTTACAAATGTACAATGCGTGGAGAGGGGATTGTAATTTAAGTACCTGTTGACTGAAATTTCTGTCCAAACAATAACAATCAAATACTATGCCACCCTAAATTTGCTGTGGGTCCCTCCTACCCTACTTCATTTTTTAACATAAAATAATAAAAGGTAAACGTGCACATTTGTTTACTATTTCAACGGAGTTTAACGACACTTTCAGCAACCTAAGCCATAACATGTCGGACAATTTTATGGGTACGACTGGTACGATGTGTGGTTTGAGGATCTCGAGTAATTACTGTATGGGCGCTTGTGTTTTTCACTAAGCGACTCAGCCTATATTATGACGGCGTGTAATATGTTTTATTTGTGACATCGTATCAGAATTTGGCATGCGTAATAGTCGATGGCACTGGTTGAAGACTAAGGGTGAATGGCTTAGCTACCCGTTTCCTCCATCCGACCCTAGTCCTCGCTCTAAGGTACATTTGTGGATGCATGCTAAATTGTTGAATGCATGTGCTTTTTTGAATAAGACGACGCTACGGCTGTTATTGTTTCCAAAAAATGGATGCTGCCCTATAAGGTCGGTATAATGTTTTGCATATAAGTTCGTATTAGTTTCCAGCATGGTATATGACCGTTCTAGCCAGGGCTGTTAATGTTTCCAGTAAACTGATGCAGCCCTATTATTGGGTCGGTACAATGTTTTATATACAAAATCGTGTCAGTTTCCAGCATGCAATATGACCGTTCTAAACGGTCTATCAGTATGAGATAGCTGCATTGTTGGAGGAATGCGCATTTTAATTATTAGGCTCATACCATTGTCTAAGTAAGTAACTGTCATTAAACGGGGGGATATTATCCCCTGACTGAAAGCGACTGAACTATACATTTTGTGCTTTCTTAGCTTGTGGAGCTTGGAGCTCGGGATAAAAGAGCTGATTTTAGTGTGGTACATTGAAATTCGTATGTGCTTCATTATAAAATTTGTTTAGCCTGGAGCCTATTGATACCTGCCCGGAATTTAATCCGCAATGTATTGCAGATAAAAAATGTTACGTTTTGACTAAAAAAAGTTACACTTAGGCCAAATAAATGTTACGTTTTGACGAAATTGAAATGTTACGTTTTGACTAAAAAAAGTTACGTTTCGACCAAAAAATGTTACGTTTTGACCAAATAATATTATTAGTATTAATCGTACTTCGTCGCGACTTGCTACATATTTGTGCTTATTCTGACTATGTCTATAAGTGCGTCTGTAAATTATATCAATTTATCTCACAACAAGAGCGAATTAGTCCGACCGCCGAGGCACTGAACCTGGTTTTGTTGTATTAAGTTTTTTTCTCGGTTGCCGAGGCACTGAACCTGGTTTTGTTGTATTAAGTTTTTTTCTCGGCTGATTATTAATCTGTAGGGTCTCCTTGATGAGATTTTTTCTTACTGGACAGCTGACAGTGTTGAGCAATTTTTTTATTCGTCGAAATCCAAGATGGCAGCCAAGGTGGCCGCTATGAAAAAATACAATATCACCATATAACTTGGATCGGAGTTTTTGGTAAGATAATATGGAATTTTGAAGATTTTTCTTCTTGATTCATCGTACACATATATAATTGTTACTTATTGGCCAAAATAAGATTACCAAAATCCAAGATGGCCGCCAATGTGTCACACTTTTCTCATTTTTTTGAGATTTCACCACGTATCCTTCATATTGTTGCTAAGATGTTGACAAATATGCATGCTTATATAATTATATTTACCAGAGGGGCCATTTCTGCACACACTGGTACTCTAATATCCACCAGAAGTGGATTGTTGCTCACTGTATCACGTTATTTATAAACGCCGGTATAACCTAGTCAATCCGAAAAAAGTTGCGAATTATGTTATGTCCGTCGAAATTAACTGATATTATATTTATAAACAATGTAAGGTATATACACATATTGGCAAATTTTCATGAACCTACTGTTACTCTCATATGTCATATGTAATATATTCTCTCTAAACCCAAGATGGCGTCCAAAATGGCCGCAAATATGGCCAAAAATCATCATTTCTTACAAATATAGGCGGCTATTAGGCGCTATTATTTTGAAATGTCCAACCATGATAACCGATATGAATTAGCCATATGGGGTCATGCTCTTTTGTTATATATGATCAAAGGAATTGTTTGAGAAACCCAATATGGCGTCCAAAATGCCCCCAAAATTGGAAAAGTAACAAAGCAATTACAGTCATCTGCCCATAGTCCAGTCGCCAGTACACTTAACCTGTTTGTTTCTCGGTGTATTATCGTATCACTATATCGTATAACTATATGGTCTCCTCGTGCGATTCCTTTTACTGGGCAGCTGATAGAGTTGATCAATTTCCTTATAACCGCCAAAACCTAAGATGGCCCCAAATTCAAGTTTCCACCGACACCACTGAAAATATTGAAATTGAAAGTCAAAAATCTTTATTAAATAATTCAGTACAGCACGCCATTTCCAACTGATTGTGTTGGTCAGAAAGCGGGTCAGCTTATCCCCAGATTTTCCAGAAAAAATCAAAATGGCTACCAAAATTAGTAACATTTTGCTATTTTCAGCAGTAGTGTTAAAGACTCCAAAACGGAGGTGGGAACTGAAATGTACGAGAAATTGTAACAAGAGAGTTGTTTGCAAATATCATTGGTGAAGTACTTTATAAGGACCACACAAGATGCAGTGAATATCAAGTTGAATGACTGTGTAGTTCTTTAGATCGACTCATCACTACGCATTACTGTCAGCGATGTCTGTTCATTGCAGCAGTCCACTGAAGCACTGCACGCACAGAAAATGGTACACGCCATGTTTGCTGCATTACACTTACACCTCGAATATTTGCATGGCGTTTTACTCGAACATGTGCACCTAATCATCTTCAGTATTTCATCAGGTACTAGCTTGACGTTGGACGCGACTGTCACAGGGTTCAAAGATTTTGTATTCACGTATTTCTCAAATCCAAATACAATTGGGTCCATCTGCGGTGGGTTAGGTTGAAGGGCATGCTTCCATATACAAGTTTGGAAGTGGGCCCATTTGACATTCTCAGTAAAAGCCTCTGTTGTGGGTGGTAGGCTGCACCATTTAGGAGCAGATGTTGCAGTCGGATTCCCAATTCGTTTCTCCATATGCACAAAGGAGCATCGGACATTGATGTTGATTTAGAAGACCTATAGCTTAATGCTATGAACTTGGTGTGGCTTGTTCTAGAACATCCGATATCGCCACGTTATTCTCACCAAGTGATTCCAGTGTCCCACCAGTTTGCAGAACCTTCAGTACACATCCTTTGCCGATACCAAAGTATCCCCCTACAGTATCGCACCCGGAAAGTGCGTGAGCAGCGAGCAATTGAGGAACAATTTTCTTGTGTGTATCAACTGCGGCAGGTATATCTATCACCACCCGTCCATGGATTGGTGACTCCATAGTCATTGCAACCGTCAAGTGTTGTTTAAGGTAGTGATGCAACAACAACAAATAGACGTCAGTGTCGTCAGCAACAACCACAGCGTTATTACATTCAGCTGCAGCAAACAATATTGCCTGTTGAACGATAACGTTGTCAGCTTCCTCGTGACTAGTTGCCATATCTACTCTATTTGTCACCGATCCACAACTAACCTCAACCGGAACATCATGTTGGCCAGTAATTACAAGTTTATGAGTTCGTGTGTTTTGCTCAGCAAAACTTTTGTCTGTGGTGAGTTGATCACATATAATGGAGATCAGTTGCTTTTTGTTCTCCACTACGGTCAGCACATGTCTTTGTGGTAGTAGCAGGGAAGTGGGTACAAGTTGAAACACCCGGCAGCTATCGGTCTTTCTGTGTGCCCTTGTCATGCACTTGGTGCTGTAGTCAACATATCTGTCAAATACCAAATTCACACCACTCGATCGCAACTTCTGTTAGATGTTGTCTTTAAACGCTGTAATGAAGTCTAGGAAGTTGCCGGTCTGGTTTTGGTAGATACGGGCCAATGAGGTATCCAGAGCAGTGCACAGCCATCGATAACAATTGCAGATTTCTTATCCAGACCAGACATTCTTTTTGGTATCTCAACAACTGTTTTATTTCTCAATACTGATTTTGATGTGCACTCGCGCATATCCCCGGATTAATCAAATATGGCGGTTGGTAGTGGTGACAGTTCAAAGGAAAGGATATGTTTGATATCTAATTCACGTGAACTACATAAAAGTCCGATAACTCTGGAATAAATGAGATTAGTGTCATATATTTTGACCTCCCCAACCTTCAGCGACTTTTTCAAGATTGCCATAGTGTGTACTGGTTTCGAAATTGACTCATAAAATCCACTCGGGAAGGCCTCTTCAAATTCCGTCATTTTCTGAACTCCGAGGCTGACAATCTTATCGACATTGACAGACGTTGGACCTATCCTACGGTCGGCAGAATCACTTGCAATTCTAGACTTGGCCTCTTCCTTATGTGCGATCTGTAATGTGTCACTATCTCGATCTTCTCGCAAATTTGATATACCGGTAGCTAACTTCCCACATGCATGCAAACTCTATGCCCAGGTTTTTAGTGTTTCTGATTTTAATGTGATCCCTATTATACCAGATTTGCCATGGCCATATCGCATGAAGGTAGTTTCGATATACATATCGCTCCATATGCCATTCCATAGACCAGGTATGTGTCTCATCACATGTCCACCCTTCCAGAAATGAGATGAAATATCCGGTGGCATATTTTGCATCTGCCGCAGATAGCAAAGCCCACATCTTGCGCAATTTGCATGACCAGAAGCAAAGAAATAAGGAGTCATGCTTTTCACAGCTTCGATGTGCAAAAACCAGTCACCTTCTCTCTCCGCTCGTACGTACAACATCATGAGGAAGCATGGTTTCAAAAAAGCATCAACCCACAGTTTTGTCGTGCGACTTTTGCACGCGTTCTCTTCTAGCAATGCAAATAAATCTTCTGCACATTGCAAATCATTATTCTCAAAAGCTGTTCGCAAAAGTTCTTCTGATAACAAACGCATGGCTCTCATATTCATTGGAAACTTTTTCCCAGTCAACATCTTTTCAACCCCACCGAATACTGACTCAAGTATATCTGAAAGTCCAGTATTGGCCATGAGCGTTCCAACTGAACCAATGAAACTCATGAGCAAATGCATACCACCCATGACGCGTATTTGTTTGGATAAGACCATAACACCTGAACTGGTATCTTGTATAACTGCTGATCGGCAGTAGTAGGTAATAAAGGCGGATTCACTATCACTTTGTACATGTACGTGTACGGTATACGTACACGATGCGTTTACCAACGTGGGATTCGGTGTTAAATCGCACGATTGTTCACAAAAATGTTCAGTGATCTTGAATCTCCCATGTTTTTTTGTGACTCCTAGATCGCACTTTTAACGTTCAAATACTCGTGGTGAACGTTGAATGTCACGCGCTTTTTAAAAAAGGTGAAATTGTACATTTTCACTTTTTTTTTTTACTTGAAAAATTTTTGTCAACGTTCCTATCGCAGATCAGACCATCGATCCATCGTTGGTGAACGCGAGCAAAATTCTGGGCTAGCATAAAAAAAAAAAAACGGTTTGCGGATTCTGCATCAGTGATCCAGAATCCGCTATTGTTTTGAGGCGGTGGGTTTTCCCATTTATGACGTCATTAGGGGAATTGCCATAGTGGGATTTTCCAAACTCAGCTAATCGACCAATCAGATTGCTCGATTCTCCACTAACTGACCAATCAGATTGCTCGATTCTCATAAACTCGATCATACAGAGTTATCTCACCTCGTCGTGGGGTGGGGGGAATACCCTAGGAAATAAATAAAAAAAGTGATCGATATATATAGGAGAGAGAAAAAAAATATATAAATAATAGTTATTTAGAAAATTAAATATATAAAATCGAATAGATAATAAAAAAAATACGTAAATATGTGCGCTTCCCAGACTATTAGAGCGAGGTTTCTTTTAAACATGCTGATGAGAGCATACGCAATCTGCTTGAACGAAGAACTACGTCCCATCTTGTTAGAACGATGCGTCGGATGTCGGGATCATCTAGACTTCGATCACGAGAATCATTCGTGTCTGACGATGGAAAGGGAAGATATGGTCGTCATGTATTTCGAACCGGCGTTCGAACGCGTTAGATTCAACGATGTGATCACGTTTTGGAAGAGATTAGTCTTCTGTAAGAATGAAGACAAGCCTACAGATTCGGAAGAACTGAAATTGGCGCGTAAAAGTCTGACTTTAGAAGACAAGGGATGCATCAAGAAATTATTGCTGAATGAAGCATACGTCTAAGTTTTTTTCGTTGATATAAAATAAGGGAGAATAGAAAATAAAAATAAATACACACATAAAATTTTTATCTAATATTAGAAAGAAAAAAAATACAAAAATGAGAACCAGAAATAAATTGTATCCGACGTTAGTGGACAACGAGGATGAGAAGCCGATCGACGTTTTGCCGACGGCACCGTCGCTAGAAGAAAGAGAAAGAGGAGAGAGGTATCGCATCGATCAAATCAATAGAATCCAAGAGTATCTAACTCGAGAGAGAGATTCTCGTCGTTCTCTCAAGAAGAAGTATTCGCGTTTCGTGACATTCGTCAATGCGATCGACACGACACTCATCACGATTTCCATAGGTTTATACGCGGCCGGCATTGGATTGTTGTCGACCGCGGTCGCCATTCCGATCGTGTTGACCGTAGAAGGAGTGGCCCTCGCCGCCGGATTGTTTAGCACGCTCGGAAACATTTTGAGTAGGAAATTATATCTGAAGGCGAGGAAACACGACAAGATTCGCGTCTTGGCCGACTCCAAGATCGACACGATATCCGAAATGATCTCTATGGCGTTGAAAGACGGTAGGATATCGGACGGAGAATACTTCGCGATATTGAGCGAGAAAACGAAATACGATGCCATGAAAGAAGCCGTGAGAATCAAGACTCGTCAGATCATCAAGGAAGAGATGAAGGATTCTCTCGTGGAAAAGGGGAGGAAAGAGGCCAGGGAGGAATTCAGTAAGATGATAGAACTCAAGAGCAGCGATTATAAAAAAAAATATATATAAGAACAGAATTAATTAATTATTAAATTTATATATAAAATAAAAAAAACGAAATTAATTTAAATAACTCTTAAAAATGTATTGCGTAAAGTGTAAGAGAGTTACCGAGACGAGTAATTCTAGAGAAGTGCGAACTAAAAACGACAGACAGATGCTTCGCGGAATTTGCGACGTGTGTGGTTCTGTCAAGACTAGATTCGTCAAAAAAAAAAGAACGCGAGCAAAGGTAAAGGCATCGTGAATAAAATGATCAATAATCTACCTTTCGAAATGCATCTGCCCGGTCACAGTTTCACTGGACCCGGAACGAAATTGAACAAGAGACTCAACGCCGATCTGACACCCAAATCTTGGAGCAAACCTGTGAATAGGGTGGACGCGGCCGCGTATGATCACGATCTGTGCTACGCCGGACATTCCGACACCAAGACTCGCAACGACGTCTGCGATAAAAACATGTTGGGGAAATTGAGAGGCATATTGAATCCGCCCAGGAGAGAGAAGATGGAACGTTCGCTGGTCGGCAATCTGATCGGTGCGAAACGTCGATTCGGATGGGGCGTTCAAAAAAAAAGCGCATCGGAAAAGAAGAAGAAACGATTATTGACGAGCGAATTGGCCGAGGAGTTCCACAAACCCATAGTGCGTAAATTTCGAAAGAGAAGGGTGTTCGTGAAGGGTCTGGATGACTTGGTCGACATGAGATCGTTTTCGAGGTGGAACGAGGGCGTCAAATATCTATTGATGGTCATCGACGTGTTTTCCAAATACGGTTGGATCAGAGCTTTGAAGAATAAACCGGGACCTTGCGTCGCCGAGGCTCTGAAGAGCGTGTTCGACTCGTCTTCTCGAAAACCGAGTAAATTGTGGGTGGATAAGGGAAAGGAATTTTACAACAAGCACGTTCATCGATTGGTAGACCTCTACTCCATCGAAAACGAAGAGAAAGCCAGCGTTGTGGAACGTTGGAATCGAACAATGAAGGAAAAGATGCACAGATACTTCACGGCGAATTCGACCAAGAAATACATATACGCTCTGAACGGTCTGGTCAAAGATTACAACAACACGCGACACAGATCGATCAAGATGACTCCCGCGGAAGCTAGCGATCCTCGAAACGAAAAACGGGTCTACGCGAATCTATATCCTGAGAGATCTAAGATCAGGATGAAGTCTAGAACGCCGAAATTTGCGGTCGGTGATCGAGTGAGAATCTACGCTTATAAGAAGCACTTCGAAAAGGGTTATACTCCTCAATGGACCTCGGAAATCTTTGTGATAATCAAAATATTTCACACCGATCCGGTGACTTACGAAATCGAAGCTTTGGATGGAAAAGAGATCATCGGAAAATTTTACGAACAACAATTACAGAAGACGAAGTTTTGATGAAGAAAACAAAATTTTTTTATTTACTCTCTTTGACATTTTCTTGTTTACACACATATATATAAGAGAGAAAAAAATAATAAAAAATAATTAAAAACTATTTTTAGATAAAGAATGCAAGTTAATTAATAAACAAAAAACTAAAAATCCTTTAAAATGACAAATATACTAGATATAGCACAAAGCATAGTGAAAGATGAAAGTATTCAAGAATATGAGGTTCACGAATATGAACCGGTAACCGGAACGAGTTTGAACAATGCGGGAGAGATAAGAATCAACGTCAAAACTCAAGATTTATTCGTACATCCTAGCGAAAGATACATAGTGGTGCAGGGACATCTCACCAAGGAAGATGGGAGCGACTACGCCGACGACGACACGGTTACTCTAGCCAATAATGGCATCATGCATCTATTCAGTAACATAAAATACATGCTATCCGGACAAGAGATAGAATCTGTTTTTCATCCCAGTCAGGCCACCACGATGTTCGGACTCTTGACGTATCCTAATGATTTTTCGAAATCCAGAGGACTTAATCAGTTGTGGGTGAAAGACACCGTAGGCCCTGCTGGATACTTTTGAAACACATCTTCGGATTTGCGGACGATTACAACAAGATCATGTACGGATTCAAACACAATCTGACGGTGATTTGAAAAGGAAACGACGACGCAATAGTGAGACTCACTGTGACCGATGCGGGTAAGATAACTCTACACAAGATATCGTGGTTCGTTCCGCACGTAGAGCTTTCGATCGTGGAGAAAGCGCGTCTCTACAAGATCATAGAATCCAAGAGTAAATTACATTACTGGGATTGGGATTTAGAATGAAACAGTGCAACACGGCTAGCATTCCTCCCTCCATGAATCACTTCGATTGGAGATTGAAATCCGCTTCCGAGAGACCACGTTTCATCGTGGTTGCATTTCAGACCGATAGGGACGGGTCTCAGGAAAAGAATGCGTCGCTGTTCGATCACTGCCATTTGAGAAACATGCAAGTGTTTCTGAACGCCAAGAGATATCCAGCAATCGATTACAACGCGTCGTTCAACAAGAACGATTTCTGCAGACTGTACGGTGACGCCGCTGATTTTAGAAAGAAGTATCACGGTCTAGACGAATTGATGAGCAACCCTAACATGTCTCCTGGCGAATACAAGTCGATGTATCCCATGTTCGTATTCGACATCAGTAAACAGAGTGAACGACTCAAGAGTAGCGTGTTAGACATTCAGATCAAGATGCAATTCGATAGGAACATGCCGAGAAAAACCGAAGCCTTCGCCCTAGTCCTGTCGGACAAAGAATTACAATTCGAATCGGACGGAAATAAGATGTCGATCATTCGATGAGAGACAATTGTGTGAAAACTGGAGAATGATATATTAGTGGCATCGTTTATTTGATATTTTTTCTTTTGCGATTTTGGATTATATTTTTGAGGTTTTTTTACTTATTTTTGCATCATTAAAAAAAATAACGCAAAAAAATCGTAAAAAAATAAATTCGTTTTTAATAATATTTTTTTAACAAAAAAGAAAGTTTCATCCGAGAAAAAATCGTCTTTTTTCAACATTCTCGACGTATAAAATGTTACAATTCATAAGTAGTCACATAGAAAATGAAATACACATTCCATTTTCGCGTTTGAAAAAAAAAGAAGATTTTTACGATTACGTTCTGAATTATTTAAAAGATCGCATGCTATTCACTCGAGAGAAACAAAAAGTATATTTCGTGACGAAGATATTAAAACTCGAACAGATCTTAGATTGTTCGATCCTGTGCGATCATCTCTCCGTTTCCGTCAGATGTTCCATCCTATGTTGCAAGCCAAAAAACAAAAAAAGAGATGTGGAAAAATGGTTAGATAAACAGCGGGATAGACGGTTGGAAATGAAAAGAATGAGATGCTTTCCACCATCACCACTACCTTCTGAAGAGAATGGTAATGATGCAAGTGTTACCAAGAGATGCACAACATTCGTTCATAATTATGATTCGGATAAACAAAAGTGTTGTTATAAATGTATCATATCACAAAAAAAAGAAAAAAAGAAAAAGAAGAATCGACGCTGAAAATTGAGAAAAAAGAAAACGTTATTATAATATATGGTGATAGTGAAGAAGAAGGAAAACAAAAAAAAAATGAGATCTAAAGATGATCTCATTACTTTTTTTTTTGTTTTTTGTTTTTAATAATCACACATTATTTTTTTTAATTCATCATTTTCCATGCATTCACTATTTGTTCAAAGGATCTAGTGCGATCAGTAGACTCAGTCTTTTCGACGCTGTTTCTCTTATCGCTCTCTACACCATTCACCAGGAGATTGACGACCACTCTGTTATTCAAATCTGAGGAAGCCAGACTCATTTAAAGGATTTCACCTCCCAATGGCATGGGATATCCCACCTGACCATGTTTCGATCCGCTACCTCCATTTCCGAAAGACCACTCAGCTTTTCCCTCATCTAAGGCGCCGGCCTCTTCAGCTCACACAGTGATCAATTGTCTAGCATATTTAATTTTCTCCACCACCGAAATCAGGGTGCAGGCATCCGTCATGTTCACGGGATCTGGTAGATTCGTGAGCGAGTGTCCACCCATGTCTAGTTTACCTTCCATGATGTCACCCTTTCTCCAGACCGAGTTGTCGTCCACGTACTTTCTACTGACCACGCTGGAATCGAATTCGGGATCGTGATCGAGACCGAATAAATTGTGACCATTCATGTTGATGCCACTCTCCATGGTTCCACCAGATTGTTTGTTCAGGTACAGATCATTCACTTGCGATTCTAGGTTTTCTTGCGATTGTATCACGGCAGAATCTACGTAGCCCTTGTTGACCGTGGTTGAGTCTGCATCCGTGTCGTTGATCTCCGACAGATTCAATATCTTGTTGAATCCCGCATTCAGATCAATTTCATTTCTCGTCCGTCAGACTTTCTTTGTTCCAGATCTATGTAGTGTTTGGTCGCCACATCCTTGGGATTCGTGGGAGTGGCCACGTTCATTAGCTTGTTATAATTGGCGTTCAATTCCGAGTGCATCATTTTCGTAACGTATCTATTTCTCAGGTGTTTGCTGAATCTCGTGTGAGAGTCGTCCACATATTTCTTGGTCGCGGCATCAGTGGGATCTATGGGATTCACGACGTTCACCAAACGTTTGGATTTCAGATCGAGATCGTCGGTCATGGTTTTGTCCACGTAATTATCCAGCAGGATTCATTCGAAATCGGCGTTCCCCCTGTCGACGTATTTTTTAGTCGCAGCATCTGCGAGATCTATCAGCTCGGGAAGATTGTAGAGCTTCTTATTGTTCATGTTCAAAGGTTCTTCTCGAGGTTCGTATCTCCGAATGTAACGTTCGTCCAAGTTGGCAACGTCGTAAACCATCGTCGACTTCGAATGTATTCCTCTTCTTTCTTGGGTTGACTTTTTCGTCGTCACTTCTACCAAATTTATCGACTGGCATGTTGTTGTGAGGATTTTTTGTTTTTAGAAAAAATATATTCAAAACGCAGTTTATTAAAAATGAACTGTGTTATTTTATTTTTCGTTTTTATTCGATTAAAATATTTTAAAATAATTTTTTATCTTTATATATACTATAAAAAAAAAAAATCTCTCTCTAATGTAAATCATTGAGAATGTCTTGAAATCGATCTCCTTCAGACCATCTCTTGAGAATGTAGAGACACAGGTGACCGCAAAGCACTTGATCTGGTGATTGCACTTGTTCCGTGTTGTAACGAACCATCGATTTGTTGAAATAGTTCTTTATTTCTTTTGGCGGCGAGATTCCGTAGCTGTCGGAATAATAACTTTTCTTCTTTCCGTTCTTGATCCATGCCACCCAGTGAGTGCCTTCACCCGATGAATCATCTAGATTTAAAATTCCGCATTCCGATTGTCGAGGTCTTCTCTTCGGCAAGGCATCTCTGGAAAACACGCCTAGAAAATCTTTGATTTTCAAATCCTTTCCCGCATTCAACAGATCGATGTTGGATAGGGGTTCGTTGGGTAAGATGACACCTTCTACGGATATCTTTATTTTCTTATTCATAAATGTATATATATATTTTTTTTTATTTATTTTATTATAATTCACTAAAAAATGACATTATTTTTTTTTTTTATTTATTTTTTTCTTTTTAAACTAACATTCTTGATGTCTCTATCGATTTCCATAATCTTGAATCCGTCTAATTCCTCTTGATTTTCTGGAATCCTGATATTACCATCTTTTAGTAGAACAGATTTGATTGTTTTGTGGTGATTTAATGAATGAAATTTTTTAGATACCGTGTCGTAAATGTATTTCTCTTGATCTTTTGACAATTTTTTGAACAGGAAGAACAACTGCAAATATCTATTATATTCAAATACATCTTTTTCGCTACCTTCGAAAAAAGATGACACAAAAAGAGATATCAAACGTAGTTTGTCTCTCTTAGCTCGAACGTTTTCTGAATTTAAGAATTGGAGTTCGTTAGGGTTTTTTTTCTTTTTTTCTTTTTCTTTTTAAACTAACTTTCTCGATGTCACTATCGATTTCTATAATTTTGAGTCCATCTAATTCTTCTTGATTTTCTGGAATCCTATCATCCACAATCATATCTGGAATCTTATCATCCACAATCGTGTCTGGAATCCAATCATCCACATTCATATCTTCTCTAATTAGATCCACAGTCCAATGTCCGAGTGCCAAAGTGCTTATTTTATCGTCTAACACGAATCTCTTATTGTCATCGGCCGTCAGCGAAATCTTGTTGACTATTTCGGTATACAAGTCATGATTTTCGCTTCGAATCGATTTCATAGTCTTATACACTGGACCACTTCCTAACAGACAATCTTTATACTCTTGGAAAGAGATGTTTTTCTTCACCACGCATGCTTTAACTCCTTTGCACTTCTTGATCTCTTCATCATCTTCTAGACGATAAGCATACAGTTTAGGTCTCAAGCCTACGAATTCGACGATTTGTTTACCACCACTCTCGTCCTTAAATTTACCCAACACCTTCTTGTTGTCATTCGATTGAATGTTGCATGGGTGATCGACGGGATAATTGCTCGTGTCAAACCACTCGGCCACATCCTGAGATATATCTCGGTAGACGTCTTTCGTCTCTATCTCGTAAACTAAACTGTCCATGTTGGTGAACAGTAGTTTGGCTTTATCACCAAATTTTCGTTTGACGTAATCGTAGTGAAACTCGTACATCAATCGCTTGCTGATATCTAAGATGATCGGTCCAAGATAATATGGTTTGTCGAACTTCAGGTGCGTCTTTTGCATGTGAACGGCCACTAGATTTTCATCGAATATGGTTCGGTGTTTGTAATTGGGTTTTGCCACTAATGTTTTAGCTCTTTTCTCAGACGTGACGAGTCGAACGTCGGTTCTCTTCCTGATGTTTTCCATCGATTTACCATATACGCAGTTGTTCATGAGTTTGAAGAAATCTTTTTCGAAATCGTTCTCGGGTCGAATTCTGAGATTCGTGTTGAGATCGATGTATTTTTTCATCCAAGGCTCTTCGTCGAATCGAATGATGCGATGTATGTCGACTAATTTCATCCTGTAATCGACGTATTGTTTCAAATTCTCACTGTAGATGACGTAGTTACGTTTGTTAAATAAATTCGGAATGAGTTTTTCCTCGTCTCCTTCGTTCGGTTCCATTTGTTTGGGAGCTAGCGGATAATCGTTGTGTAGATCATGTAATTCTTCCGGATAGTTCAAATCGACTTCTAAAATGCAAGGATAGTCTCTCCATTTTTGCATCTCTTCCGGTTCCGTCACCCATTCGAAATTTCCAATCAGTAAAGGATGACTCATAGCCCAACTGGACAGATTATTAGCATCCCAATACTGTATGTATTTATTTGACCATTTCGAATCGAAACCTTCTTTCATGTAGGGATTGTTAGCTTCAGAATGTCTGTGGGAGATCATCGAGATGCCACCTCTCGCAGCCCTTTCGAACATGAGCAACATATCCACATCGGATAATAATTCCAAATGGACTCGGTGGTCTTCAACAGAACGGTCCACGCTAGACCGGGTGCGGTGAAATACCAAGCGGGATCCAGATCGTAATTTTGACAACAGACGTCTCGAAAATTTTTGAACACGTCTGCCAAGAGCAGAACGTCGGTCTTCAGATAGAGATCGTGATAATCTCTCATGGTTTTCATATCGAATGATTTCCACACGTTTTTAGCGTGTTCGTAATTCTTGTCGGAAATGTCGGATTTGTATAATTTCGAATAAAAATCTTCTTTCGAAGGTAGTGCAGTGTCTTCGAATCTCTTTAGATCGTTCATGTAATCGTAAGGATAGACTCCTTTCCTCAACATGACGTCTACTCATTCTCCGAAATGTTCGCTCGTGATTTTAAATTTATCCTTGCTCATGTTATCGACTAATTTTTCTAGAGCGGTCGACATGAATTTAAAACTGTCAATGAAACGTATGGCTCTACAAATGAATTTCGTTTTTTCTTTCAACGTCTCTCTGTCGATTACTTTTTTCTTCTCCATGAGCTTCCATTTCGTGAAGGAAATGTATCTTTCTTCACTGTTTGTGATGCAATTTAATTCTTCGTGTGAGGTGCCGAGATTTTTCACGAACAGATGACTGTCGTAACCCGAGAGATTGTGAAACATCACCGGATAGAAAATGGTGTCTCGATATTTTAAATTACACTTGCTGTGAGCCGGACCGCGATACAGACCCGTGTAATGATCGTGGTCTCTGACCTTCCTATTTTCCTTTGAATTCTCGTCGAACGATTGTCTGCATATGTGACATTCGGTGGCTCTGTTATTTTCATCCTTCTGCTCTCGCGTGATGATCATTTTTGCCGGAGTTTTAAATTTGTTGTATAACATTTGAATTTTCGATTCTAACTCTTCCACGAACCTTTCAGCCACGTCGTCGTCTTCATACTGTTTCGTGTAGGTGAAGGGACCCATGTCGTATTGCGAGTCGAAAGCGCATTTCACGTAAATGCAATAGCCTGAAGGTATGTGTTTTTGATATCTTTCGACGTAACTTTGAAAAGCGTTGGGTTGACAGGAACTCATTTTCGCGGTGAAACATTCGAAATCGACATACACGACGAATGATACTTTTAACCTTCTATTGTGATTTTCAAACTTCACTATGGTGTTGGGTTTAGGCATTTCGATGGTGACACCTTGATTTTCGTTGCAATATTCCTGATGTTTCGCTAATGATTTTTCAGTCTTAAATATGTTCATGCAATTGTAACATAAAGATATCTTTCCTTTATGATTATTATTTTGTTTCAACAGTAATCGGGTCGGATGTTTAACCCAACAATAATGATGATTGTCACCATTCGAAATCAATAATAAAATAATCGTCTTTTCTCTTCCGCAATACGAAGTCTGTCTGAGAGGATAGATCTTTTGTTTTTCGTCATCGTATCCAAGGACGTTCACTGCTACATTGGGATTTTGAGCCTCGAAATGTTCGATATGTTTTAACTCTGTTGGAAAAGTCACTCCCATTCAATCGAGATTTTTAGAAGTTTCCACGTAACGAGAAACTCTATCGAAGTTTATTTCAACAGGGTATAAAGCGGAGGTGACTGCCCATTTAAAACACTGATCATCTTTATTTCTCACATTGACCACGGCGTGTTTCTTAGCCAAGAAATATGGTAATTCCAAGTAGGAAGATCCTTTCAATGGATCGTTTTCATTTATGTGAATTTCGAGTTTCAACACCTCATCGAATGTCCAATTACTACCTTCATGTTGATAATTCGCGAGAGACATCAACATCTTGTCTTTCATCTTTTCGAAAACGTCCGATAAATCTGAACCTCGAAATACGGGTTCGACGTTAGATCTGAAATATGCATTTTTCACGATGCTCTCGCCGGACTTCACGTGGATTTTATTCATCACGCAATGGAGTATCATCTTAATTTTTAATCCCACGTTCATGTATTCCCGAAACAAATCCAATACTTTTTTCTTCACTCGTTCCATGAACAATTTCGGATCAATTTTCTTGAACGAGGGAACCACGTCAAAAGTTTTAAAAACGCCTTTCATCGCACTCTCCCGTTCTACGGGTTTTGATTGGAATAGTTCCGCAACGAGTCGTGTTACATATTCTTCTCCTTTACCTTCGTCAATTGCTCATTGAATTTCGCTCGATATATCTCGTTTGTCTAGAATCTGAAGTGCATCACTCGTTTTCGTTTTTCTTTTCTTTGGAAACTTGAAGTTCTTCAATGGCTTTTCATTTAGTCGTCTTCTTATTTTTCACAATCGAAACGTTTTTGGTTTTTTTCGACCTCGGCATTTCGATTCCTTTTACTATCCTCTCATTTTTCACAACCGATGCATCTTTTGACGTCGTTGCTATCGACATTTCGTTTGCCTTTCTAGCGTTTCGCAAATATTCTTGTATGACTTCAATTTTTTTTTATTTAGTTCTATGATTTCTGAAATGTGAAATTTGTAATAGTTTACAAATCTCGTTTAACTGAGGTACGGTTTTCTCATTTAAATTTATCATTGTTTTATCTGTTTGCTTCATTTGTAAGAATATTTTTTTTTGAATTTTGTATTAAATAATTTGTTAAAAAAGTTTTGCTTTTTTACTCTTTTTATATATATAAAAAAGTTCAATTTTAAATTCAATTTTTTTCTTTAATGTGTTTTTTATTCAAAACAATTTAAGACTGCTTTTATTTCTCGTTTGCAAAACGAACACGTTTTCTCATCTTCGGAATAACATTCTCTACAATAACGCAGGTGTGCACATGGTAGAAACAGGACATTTGCGACACCGTCGCAGAGCAGAGAATTAGTGGACGTTTTGCTTGGCTCGTTTTTGACGAGTGACGATAACTCGTCCGCTTCCGCCATGAATTTGAGGAGATGTTCTAAAGTTAGGAATTGAGACAGGGTCTTGTTCGCATTGTTTAACGCATTGTACAATTGTTCCTTGGTGTATCCGAGTTGTAACATATCCATCAATAATTTTTGGTTTTTATCTCTATCCCACACTTCGTCTTCGATTTTGATCAATCCCAACGTTAGGATCTTGTTCAAATAATCACATTCGCCTTTTTTAATATTATTTATGTGTTCTAGTAAAGGTCTGCTGTGAGGTTCCCAATTCATCAAATGTATGTCACAACAAAAACATTTGACTTTGTTGCTTTTACCCACGTAAACGAAACCCGCGGCGGCTAAATCTTCGGGTTTTTTAGCAAGATGCGAAGGCCAATTTTTAAACGTTTGAAGTCTTGCACATTCTAAACTATAATTCGGATGTTCGGACTTGATCATTGTTTTTACCTCAAAATTGAGTTTGTAAGAATATTTTTTTTGTCGAATTTTTGTATTTAATGATAATTTGTTAAAAATTTTAAAATTGAGATGTTAAATTTAACTTTTTATTTATGTAAAGAGAAAAAACTTTTACAAAAAAATTTTTTCACATTAAAGAAATTAAAATTAAAAAAACCCACTTTTTTATATATATATAAAGAGCAAAAAAAAACCTTTTTAAACAAATTATTAAAATACAAAATTTAAAATATACATTATTTGCAAGAATTCGTAAAACAAAAAAACTAAATAATCGATCATGAAGACAGCAACACCTAAAAGATGTGAATTGAAATTGAAACGAGTCGAAACGTATAAGAAATTCGGTCATAAAATCTATAGATTACAACTACACGATCCCATCGAACTGAACGAGGTCGAGATGAAGAGCTTAGAGCACAAATACGACAAATATCGCATGCCTTTGAAATTGGACGAAGCCACGCTCGATTTGTTTTATGAGTACCAAAGCGATCTGCAGAACATCGTCATTGCCAAAGGTAGAGAATTCGACAAGGACGATTTGTCGTTACCCTATGGAAATTACATATTTCCAAACATCTCATTCGAACTCGTGAAGAAATTGGATGGTGAGAGCGAGTTGGCTGATGTAAAAAAAACACAAAAGAGTAAAGATAAACATTCAACACATTTTCGAAAAAGGAGAAGACACGAGTGTCAACATGCTAATAACGGACTTGGAAATATAAACAATAGAGAGATTGATTTTTAGTGAAGAAAAATGAAAAAAAAAGTAATGAGATCATCTTTAGATCTCATTACTTTTTTTTTATTTTCCTTCTTCTTCACTATTACCATATATTATAATAACGTTTCCTTTTTTCTCAATTTTCAGTGTCGATTCTTCTTTTTCTTTTCTTCTTTTTTTTTGTGATATGATACGTTTATACCAACATTTTTGTTTATCCGAATCATAATTATGAACGAATGTTGTTCATCTCTTGGTAACACTCGCATCATTACCATTCTCTTTAGAAGGTAGTTGTGATGGTGGAAAGCGTCTCATTCTCAACCGTCTATCCCGCGCTTTATCTGTCTCTTTCATCAGTTCTTTCCTCATATATCCATCATTAGCGTCTAACCATTTTTCCATTTTTTTTTGTTTCTTCGCACTCTGTCTCGCGATATTCGTCATTATTATCTAATTGTTTCTCCACCTTTTTATCCATTTTAAATATATTATTTTATACTTTCTATGATTTATACTTTATATAATTTTATATTATAATAACATATTCAAAATCGGTATATTCTTAAATGGTGAATTCTCACCGAGCAACAAACCCTTGCCGAGTCGCTCAACGTTCTGCCCACTCTTCAGATAGAGACAGTGTCCTCTCAGAGAGTTGCCACCTCTAACAGGTTCTAGATACAATCCTTTACCGCTGTCGTCTACGTGGACGCGACACACGGCTCCTCCCTTCTTCAAAAACAGTCCGCTGCCACCCATTAATTTCTCAACTGCCGAACTAGCGAGTCCTGTGAAAGCTCCCACGCCGAGAGTCTTTCCAAGAAAGGGTAGTGCCTTTGCGGCGAAGGGTAATGCTTTTGCAGCGATTCCTGCCAATAGCGGTAGGAAACCGCCTTTCATTCTCAAATTGTATCTCAATTGAGCGGGACTCAATCTCACCGTCAACCCTCTTCCATCGCGAATCGCTTTCTCCATCCTTTTGATTTGACTTCTGGTCCAGGCGATCGAATCCTGACTGAATCTCGTCAGATCTTCGTGAGTGAATTTGAATCTCACCATCTCGCCTCGAGTTGTTAACGCTCTCTTAATTTTCTTCCTCTGTCCTGCGGATATGTTCACGTTTTTAATCACGTATTCTGTCATAATTCTGTTTTTTTTAAAATTATTTACTTCAATTGTTTCTTGTTTAATAATTATATTAAAATAATTTTGTAAAATTAATATTGCGTTTATTTTTATTTTTGTTATCTATATATATACACAATATTTTTATTTTTTTTTTTTGCTTTTATATTTCTCTTATGTGAAATCGTATCGTCACCCTCTCTCCGCGAAGATCTAACAGTTCACCATTTTGATCCGTCAACGTGGTTTTGAGACAAAACAACGTGTCTAAAATCACTGGTAGATAAACTAAATTTCGAGGTCGCTCCACGATCTTATAACCCGGCGACACGTTTGGAAAGAAGGAATAGATCGTCGGTAGCTTCCAGCAATCATGTCCACGTTCACCAGAATGCTATTGACTGCGAGAATGTCGACCGTATTTTCAGATGCCGCATGGCCTCGATACAACTTTCGATCGAATCCCAACATCTTGCCTATAGAATCGTCCGTGTTGAAATCCACTCGAAAATTATCTTCCAAATCCAACATCGTCTGTAAGGTATTAGGATTGGGAGCGAGTCTGATCTTGTTGCTTCCCTTTCCATCCGTCTTCATTCGCGTCTGAATGTAATCGTTCAAATCGTCTATGTCGTAACTCCCTTTGGGAATTCGAATCTCCAACCAATCCATTCCGTCGGAATACTTGAACGAGTTATTCTTTTCGGTGACGTTGGGAAAGGAATAATAAGTCTCCAGATTCACCAACACCATATCGTATCTTTTCTCTCTATTCAATTCGATGGAACGTTCAAATTTCGTAGCGAATCGAGTCGAATCGCCACTCACCACGATTTGAATGGATTGTTTTGCAGCCGTATTCTCGGCTATTCGTCCTAACAATTCTCCATGTTCGAACATTATATTTAATTTTATTTTTTTTATTCAAAACTAATTATTTGAAGATTCATTATTTTCTAAATTTTATTTTCACGCTCTATCTTATTATTATCATCAGAAACATAAAACTTGTCGAATCCGCACCGATATTTTCCACGATTAAATTCGCTTGTCAAATCGATCACGACGAAATTGTAAAGTCCACCATCCCAAACCCTCTTGCAAAATCTCCTGAATTCCGCCGCGCTCAAGTCGTTTGTGACGTGATCGCCGTAAATGTGATTGAGATTCTTGAGATCTTGGCGAAAGAGACATAGAAAATTAGCGTTCTCCCTTATCGTCTGTCTGGGCAATCGAAAATAATTCTGCGACAGGTAGAAACAGTCCACGTTGCTGTGTCGACCTCTAACGTAATACGATTCGCATCGGTTCTGCCTCTCCAAAAGCAGATCGTCGAAAATCATGAGATTCTTATCTTCCGATTTCAGTTCTCTAGGATCCGGAAAGTCGCTAGCGTTCTCATAAAATCGACACTCGACGTTCGAAGATGCATTTCTCTTCATCAGTTCCACCGCCGCACCGTCCAAAATGGTCGAAAGTGGAGCTTCGCTCTTGTCGAATTCCTCCCTACTGTCAAAGATTCTGGCTATGACGTCCTTGGGCAACCTACGATCCATGCACTCTCGAAGCAATCTGTATTCGGGTTGAAACAAGCTCTTGCCAAACACGAACAACCTGTCGTAATCCAACCATTCGAGTCGGGACAACAGATTCATCAACAGATTGGTCTTTCCACAATTCGATTTTCCCACTATCAAACCTCTTATGCTTTTGGGAAAGAACTCGTTATTCGACCTCTTGGTCGCGGCGTCGTTCCAAGACATATCTTTAGTGTTCATCTTGTTTTATTTTTTTTTGTTTGTTATTTTAGATTCTTTTCAAACGCAAATTTTTTATGTTTTTCAAACTCTGTTTTTAATGTTATTATTTATTTATATCACACCGTCGCGAGTTCTCTTCAATCCGGATCCACTCGTCATTTTGGCTAAATCTTGTATGGGTACCACAGCATCCTTAAAATCTTTCCAACTTTTCGGCGTTCGCTCTAACGCAGCTCGCTTCGCCGGCGGACTGATCAACTTGTCGATCAACGCATCGGCTGCCCTCTTGCCAGCCACAGAAGCTATTATATCACTGGCTTCGGAAGCGGCTTTCTTACCAGCATCCAAAGCCGTCTTCTTACCGACCTCAAACGCAGTCGATGCATCGCTCGTGAACGCTCGCATTATAGAATCGACGATGCCAGAACCGCCTTGAACGTAAGTTGTGACGTATCCCCTGTTCTTTATCACCAACATATTTTATAATATATTTTTGTTTTTTTCACTGGTAAATCGTTTTGTTGTTTTTAAATACTTTTATTATTCTAGTGTAAAAATTTACTGTTTTATTTTTTGTTTGTTTCTCTCTACTTATTATATACACATCAATCCTTCAATTCGTTCGTCAGCCTTTTAGAGTGGTTTTTATTCAAAACCTTCTGTCTTAACAATTCGTCAGATATAGCAACTATCTGATTATCTAATCCGGTGTTACCAGCCCGTCTGCTCGCCATCAACAAACTCAATCTCTGAGACAGAGCGTCAGAATCGCTCGGAAGAAAAGTGGTTTTCACCCCTTTGCCAGTCACCGATTCGACGAACCTCTTGTTCATATCCCATATAGGTTTCACCACTTTCGTCCACTTGTAACCTCTGTTGGCTTTGGGTCTCGTCTCTCTGGCATCGTTATTTCTCTTCATGGCGTGGGTCTGGACCAGAATGTCGCCGTAATTGTCGAAATCCTGTTCCGTGTAATCGCCGGGCTTGTCGTAAAGGAGCAATCTGCGCAGTCCATCAGTCAATTCGTATCTGTTCGAATCAACGATCAATTCATCATCGCCAATATCTACTTCTGTGTCTCCTACAAAAATCCTTCCCTCCGAAACCTTATAAAATCCATACAACTGATCTCTCTTGTCGCCATCATCATCAGACGATGCGACGCTACTATTGGTGATAGTCGAAGCTGTATCGTCACTCTCGCTCAAATCTGTTTGAATTCCCGTGGGAACGTAATCTGGTGTAGATTGAACGGAATACCGATTTCCAAAACTAGGAGGCAACGAACCCATTCTCAAAGAACTCTCCTTTATGGGTCTCAATTCTTCGACTATCTCCTTCCTGCTTCGCTCTTGACCCTCCGTCACGGGTTTAAATATTTTTGTGGCTTCGCGTTTGAGTTCCATCTCACCAAGACGTCTGCTTCTATCAGCCGACTGAATGCCCTTCTTAGCACGCTCAAACTCTTCTAAAATTCGATCTCGATGTCTAGAATCCATCTGTAAAAACATCTTTCGTTTTTAATTGTTAATGTTCCTTTAAGTATGCTAATGCGAGTTATTTTATTATTTTCAAAATTAAATGTAAAATTATTGTTATGTTTATGTTTTTTTCTCTCCTATATATATCGATCACTTTTTTTAATTTATTTCCTAGGGTATTCCCCCACCCCACGACGAGGGGAGATAACTCTGTATGATCGAGTTTATGAGAATCGAGCAATCTGATTGGTCAATTAGCGGAGAATCGAGCAATCTGATTGGTCGATTAGCTGAGTTTGGAAAATCCCACTATGGGAATTCCCCTAATGACGTCATAAATGGGAAAAACCCACCGCCTCAAAACAATAGCGGATTCTGGATCACTGATGCAGAATCCGCAAACCGTTTTTTTTTTATGCTAGCCCAGAATTTTGCTCGCGTTCACCAACGATGGATGGATGGTCTGATCTGCGATGGGAACGTTGACAAAAATTTTTAAAGTAAAAAAAAAAAGTGAAAATGTACAATTTCACCTTTTTTTTTTAAAAACGCGTGACATTCAACGTTCACCACGAGTATTTGAACGTTAAAAGTGCGATCTAGGAGTCACAAAAAACATGGGAGATTCAAGATCACTGAACATTTTTGTGAACAAGCGTGCGATTTAACACCGAATCCCACATTGGTAAACGCACCGTGTACGTATACCGTACACGTACATGTACAAAGAGATAGTGAATCCGCCTTTATTACCTACTGGCAGTAAATATAGTGAACGGCTGTCCTGCATCTGACGATAGTTGCTCTGCCTTTCCCATAGCTGTCATGATAGTGTCTGGATCGGCAGGTGTCATGTCTATTAGAGGAAGGTATGCTGCGTTCGTTTTTGGGTTCGTTGCTTGACCAGAGTCTCTCGTCATGTGGGTATTATACCCATTGAACTCCGGACAGTTCTGATCACTGACCATACCTTTCAAAAATGCGAAGTCAAGTTCTATCGCTCTGCGTAATGACATTGCACTGCGACACAATGTTGAAAGAAGGGGAACAGTGTTTCGTACATGTGATGTCGGGTCGTTTGGGTCCATTGAAATGCACAACATCCGATTCATACTCTGTTGGTTTTGTCATATCTGACTTTTTCAATCCTGGGATCGTCTGAGACTCAACGGAATCATTATTGTCCTTTTGAGGCATCACGATTGCCAATGAATGGGTGTTTAGATTCCCATTTTGAGAAGCAATTTCAGCATCAAAGTTGTCAACAACCACTTGTAGGAGGCTATTGTTGGCATCCGAAATCGGTGTATCATTTGCATTCTTTGCAGCCATAGCTGCCGCAGATTTTTTGAATCTCAATAGCTCGTCATATGAGCACGTAACACCAAAATCATGCATGGTTTTTACCAACTCTTTAGAATCTTTTAACAGCGTTGCCAACGAAATTTGATGCGGTGTGTATTTTCCACACAACGCTGATGTCACTATGTTTCCTATCATCAGAGCAGGTAATGTGTGGTCCAACTGTGGAGCTAAACGACTTAGTAATGTGAGAAGTGTACCACTTACAAACGAGGATACGCTCTCGCTGTTAACATCAGTGGCGTAGTTATCTTTGTTATGATGGGGGCGCGGTGGGGTCGCGGTAACCGGTTCTCATCAGATCACCGAAGTTAAGCAACGTCGAGCGCGGTAAGTAGTTGGATGGGTGACCATTTCAGTGACTGATTCGCGCTCCCGCGTTGTGTCCTTGGGCAAGGCACTTAACCCCGATTGTCTACATGGGGCACGATGACGCTGTGTACTAAGGCGTACTGCACGTCGAAGGTGCGCATGTCTTCAACCAATCTAACCCTGCCTGTCCGCGGTGCAGAGTTCAGAGTTACGATGTTGGAGAGCTGACAGCTGCTCGTCGTTGCTCGGTGGTTCTCTCCGGGTACTCCGGCTTCCTCCACCCGTAAAACTGTCACCGACATGATATGACCCTGGCTGTTAATGTGTCGTTAAACACTAATAAAAAAAATCTTTGTCATGGTCCATATCTTTGATTTCTTTGCCAATTGCTTTACTGAGAATCTTTATGGAACTGTCAATATTGTCATCATCCGAGTCTTTAATATGCCTAAGTAAGGTGCCAACTCTGGATTTGTCTGCCAAAACGGTGGCTATTCCCGGGGAAGACAACACCAAAATTTCATCTCCGCAGCTATCGACTAGATCAGACACAAATGATCGACAGGAATTGTAAGTCCCACCGGATTGCAGATAAAGATAAAATAATTCGACAGAACTCCACGTGGGGGGATGTGTCATTTTTCATGTAAGATATGACAGATTGTATGGCCTGACTACTATGTGGTGACGAAAGATCAATTTTCTGTTTTGCAGCTGATTCTACCGATTTTGGATTCGTAAATTTCGACCTATAGTCAACATGGTACCGTGCATCGACAGCATGTGAGTCGCTAACAGCACCACACACTCTAAGCATTACTTCTTCGGACCATTTATCGTTCCTACGACAACAAATGTCAATTATTTCATCACTAACTGACATCTGCGGTGTATGTGTGCCTCTTTGGCGAAACAAGAAGGCGGGCCTCCACCTTGAGGGATTCTTCGTATCCCGGTCAACTATGCAGTCATCACCACAAAATAGGCAATGACGCCTGAAAGTAAATTCGTCATGTGAACGTTTGGGTCGTTTTTCGGGCGGAGCATCAGAATCTAGGGATGTGCGGTGAGCAATGCTTGCTTGCTTCACATTCTTCGGGTGCAAATACTTCTCAACACAGTATTTATGGCAACTCAGAGTCAAATCTGAGTCTGCATCGTACCCATGTTGCAAAGCTATATGTAAGTCATCGTTATAAATCCTACTACACCTGAGTATATTCTCAATTCGCTTTGGTTTCACGTTCATTAGAGGATCTTTGCTCCTCGATTCAGCACAACCGAACGTGGTTGAGAAAAAACAAGTATCTGATATGACGGACTTGGTCTATGTCGTTTCAAAGCAAAGGTCGCCCGAACCTGGTGCTATATCGAGTGAAGGGGAAGAAATAGAAACGCTAGTGATAAAAGGCGAGACAAAATTGTAAGTTTATGGGTGTGTAGTGAGACCCGATTGCGCAGTTGCAATAATGCGTCCTCGCTCTGAGAAATCAAAGAGAAAGAACAGTTATATGACGTAATCTCCAAACGCGTTCACATATAAAGAGCATTGTTAGATACAAATAGCGTTGATAGATATAAATAGCGGTGTAATATCCGTTGAATTTCTACCAAATACCCAATGCGGATGTAGTTACTATATCGAAACACAATTACATCGCGTTTTGTGCTTATATAGTGAGTTAAGATGAAATAATCATTCGGATCTGTAATTTCCACATTAATTTTCGACCCCTTCAACAGTACCTCACTTTAAGGCCCAATTAAAAAAATGCTCAATGCTGTCAGCTGTCCAGTAAGAAAAATTAGTAAGAGGGGTGTCTGAACTAATAAAAACCGTTGAGAAAAAGCTTAAGACAACAAAACATGGTTTGGTGTGAAAAAATGGCGTTTGGCGGCCGGACTACATTTTACCTAATACAAGTTAAAAAAGGCTGGACAAAATACAAATCTCAACTGAGGTAGCAACCACGCGTGCGATCATTCGATTCAGAAAAAGGACAGTTTTACTAGTATTCATCGAAAACTGATTACACATGACTCTGCCGGATGAATAAATCACCAACTCGATGAAGTAAATTAGACTAGATGATTTTTTATCATGATGATATTTTTATGTTGGCCAAAGCTGAAAAATAAAACAAAGAAACACACATCTGAAGCACTACTACCCAGAGACGAGGTCACAGCTTCAATACACCATCTCGGAAACCCACACGGATGCTAATAACCTATATGGAAAAGGGTAGCGTATAGTGACTACTCTTCTGGAATATCCTTTTTTGTATTTTTCTCGTTTTTATTTTATTAGTATTTTCATAGAACACACATACAACTTACATGGACAAAACAATGCATTTTGCATTCAGTCAAGTTGGCGCTCATCGTTAAATAAAATTTAATATCCTCAACCTCAAGATTGATAAAACACTTTATTATATGCTAGCCTGTGAATTATCGCAAACTTTCTAAAAGATGTTTCTCGATATCCACCGACTTGATCGATAACGAGGAATACCCCTCAGTAGCTTCCTAAATGACGTCACATTTGGGTGTATCACCTCGCCTTCAACAGTGTTACAAGCGATTCGTTGTCGGCTTTACCATCAGTACCAGAAGTTCATGCTATTCCAAACTGTTCTGGTGATTCTATGCTTGCAAACTTGAATGAATATTAATAATAAAATAATAAAGTAAAATAATTAGATGTATAGAAAGTGATTCCGAAAGTGGTATTGAGGCTTGAATTGGGTAACTTTTCCGAAAAACACATTGTTGGTCGATTCGCCCAGGAAGTCTTTTTTGGATGAGTCGCCGCACTCAGTTCCAAATTTCTTGTTGTAAATTGACATTTAAAATAATCTAGAAGTTAACATTATTGAAAAATATGAGATTATTTTCATTTGTAGTATTATAATTATTAAATTTCATCTGTAAGTTGAACAATAAGTTGGTTAAATTGTCACGAGAAAGAGGGGCTATTTTTCTGTGTGAGTGATTTGGCTAGCACAGAGTTGAAAGAACGATTATCTGATCTTTGGTATCGTTTTGAATGCAGTCGAATTGGGTTATATATTGAACAGTGAAATGTCATGTAGCATATAATAAAAGAGGAAATCTTCGCCATTTTCTCTTAATCGCTCGTGAAAAAATAAAACTTTCAGGTCTGCACACATGAGATAATTCCCGATATTCACTAAAATAGTGTAGATATCCTCTATACCAGAACTTTTAAATCCTTGACAACCACATATTAGTTTCCTTGATACACACTCGAGTTGTTCCTGCAATACGATCTCCAAATGATAAGCAGTATACATGCAGTGATGAGACATTATCCGTAATTGTGGTGAATTGAAGGTAACATGGTCTGAGGTTTGCGGCTCAGGGGGTTCCCGGTTGAATATAAGCTCCAAGCCGCAAACCACAGACCAAGTTTCCGTCAATTCATCACAATAACGTATTTGTTCCAATAAGTCCCTACCCATAGCCCGAAACCCACATCGTGAAATGAACAAGACAACTTTAATGAAGAAGGCAACTTCAACGATAACAAAATCTGACTCAAAATCCCACAATTATATTTCCAAGACATTACCAAAATACTGATACATTTTTGGCACCCGGTGGCAAAAATGATCGAAATTCTGCCTGCTAGGTGGCATTGTCCCCGTCAGTCGGACGACACAGGCTCGACCTATTGCTTCCCCCAAACATAGAGATATGAACGAAATGCAATAGTATTTTCGGTAATATCGTTGGTTCTTACCCTTCTATGTGACTCTACCCAAACAAAAACCTTCAGTTGTTCACAAACCAGGTTAAGCCTTGTTTGTAATTCAATTGTTTGGCAAAAACGCAACTCATATGGAGGGTTGTCAGTAGTCAATAGTTGAAATTGCCCATTGGTTCACATCACGAAACAATGATTTCTCCCTACCACTTTCTGAATTCAATTACGACCAGCAAGCAACATTTGACTGAAATCACTCAATTACATTCCTTGATATAGCCAAATTACTTGGATATTTTTGGCACTCGATGGCAAAAATGATTGGAAAGTATCCCCACATGCTGGCAGTATCACGTTTGGGGTCATAGGTTCATCGCGCATCTGTTTGATAATCACACATAGATTATCTCCTCAACCGAGTGGCGAAATCGTTTTTTACAGACAGTAGAACGTATCCAATAGGCCTATTTGAATTGTCCCAAGAGTTTAACAAGGCAAAAAACGATTTCTCCCTTTAAAATTAAATCTTGCCAATAGTCAAACAACACGCGCCTAATTGGATTCCACAAGCCAAATTTTATTGATATTCCTAAATTATAACCCGAGTTATGGCCGAAAAACCGTTGGTTTTGGCACCCGGTGCAAATAGCGAATTTCTTGCATTTCGATAGTACGGTGTTATTTGCCACCCGGTGCCGAATAGACGCTACTCACACTACACATACCCACGAAGAATGCAGAATATGAACTGGTGTTTGCACATCCGGTATAACTATCAGGCCTGATCAAACCTCTCTGCACCAGAGATGTAACGCTGTACTGCAAAGAAAATAACCTCGTTGTCTTTGTTTGGGAGACTAACGTCACCACATAAAAAGCTACTCTGCACTTGAGATATTGCATTTTGCCAAGGTTTGAAACGCTGTCATTCTTATATTGTTATGATACGGGCATGAAAATTCAGTATTAATTTATATTTTTAGTTTTATGAGATTATATAGAGAGTAATCGCTTGACTGGACTGGTTACGTGAAATATTTCATGAGAGGTGAGGGACGTTGTACAAACACGAGTGCGCGAATGCGCACATGTGTTTTCCAATATAGTTCCTCGCCTCGAATGAATTATTTCACGTAACCAGTCCAGTCAAGCGATTACCCTGTTTATTACTTTTCATTATTAACGATAATTATATTATTTAACCGTTTACCTAACATAACGGCCAACAACGGCCAGCGCTATTCTCAAATATCGCAATTAATTTTTATTATTTTTTCATTTTTGTCTCTAAAATATTGGTTTTGACCCCCTCATTGGAACGAGCTCGTCGAGCTCGTTCCAATGAGGGTCATAACCTATGTTTTTGAGACAAAAAATGAAAATATTAGTTATTCAAGAATTCTTTTTGCAAGTGTCGTCTGCTTTTCATGTTAGATAAAGGGTTAAAAAAACAAAAAACAATGAAGTCCCCATTACACCCACGGCAAAACGTCTTCGTTTGCGCGCACGGATACATGACAAATTGTTGATTGCATAATTCACTTGTGAAGTTATCGTTTATAATCAAACCCGGAAATCCCAGTAAATCACACTTTGGAAAGTAATAAAGAATGCATATTTTTACGCGAGCAGAAAAAATAACACCGATAACGGCAAATCGTTTGGCGACTTGGTATTAATGTCACACAACTGCCCTATAAGGCCAATTTGTTGCACACCTCTCGGGTTCCAGTGGACGTTTCTGCTCGTATTTGGCGTAGGGGATCCACATCCTGTGGTATCCTTCTTTAAGAATAATTCCTACGATAATCATCAATTCATCTGCACGCACATGCTGCTCTGTGGGTTCCTTTCACTTTGATACTAAACACGTCACACTGCGACGCAAGATGAGATATAGAGAGAACGTATCGGGCCCCTGTTATAAGTGAATTTTCGACAGAAGTCCAATAAAAATGATTTGAACCAAGCTTACACGGTTTCCTAAATTCTCTCTTTAACCAGAGGAGAGGGAGATATTAGAAAATATTTCACTATATTTACAGTGATTAGTCCTGTCTTTCAAAAAAAACACAATAAACAAAAAACAAATCACTTAGTACTCTATAATTGTTTTATTCCAGTACACTGTTGTACAACGCGCATGTGCTACCAAGTTTGCTACCAAACAAGCATTGTATAACAGAAAACTTTCAAATGAGTGAACTTAAGTGTAAAATACAAAACACGGTACGTTGAATCCCAATCCATCGGTGCACGTAGCAGAGATGCATTAAATACAAAGGGGTTAACTTTGGTTACTTCCATCGATGAAACATGTTTTATGACTGCATTTATGGAATGGCTATTTGAGTTGTTGAAAAGAAAAAAAAATGCTGCCATCTTCCCCAGTTAATTGTATACCTGGAAATTAAATAACTCTGTAAATTGAATATAAATTCTAAACACCAAACCATTTACATACCTTCAGTGCAGAGTTAATCTGTTAATTGAATACCGGCCATAGTATAAACTCCTGTTAATTAAATAAACAAACTTTTGTAAACTATTGAAGAACCACTATGACATCCTCTGTATCCCGTGTTTATAGATGTATTTGGGTTCAGAGGACCCCTAATTTCAACATTTAATCCAAGAGATCTGTCAAACAGATGACTAAATTCCCGTGAATTGAGTAATCCCGTCAACGGAATATTTTCAGTGACAAGGAGGCTATTCAGTTACCAGGTTCCCTCCATTGTTATTGTACAGTGCACCCAGCGTGACGCAGCGCTTGGGTTACCAAACGGTCCAACGGTTACATGCAGTATATGCATAGCAAGGCTAGAAATAATTATTTTTCATGTGCATGTTAAAATGTCGAGCCCCAAGTAGTTTGTATTGCTAAAGGTCATTTCAATTCGGTGCAGATCATTTTCAACATTTTGCTTTACACATTGTAAATTGACTTATGGTGACTACTAAATGAGGCAATGACTTGTTAATTCGCAATGGAATTTAACCCTTTGAACACGAGAGGCCGCTTTACCGGCCCAAGGACATGGTACTCGCATTAAGTAGGATGCCTGCTAATTAAAGGGTGGGTTGGCTGCACGTTGAAAATATTGATTGGTCTAACCTGAAATAATGAATATGGAATCGTCTAATTGATGTATTTCAACTGACATGGAAAATCCCACCAATGTTCAAAGGGTTAAGTTTATACCGAATTACCAGTGCTTTTTAAACTCAGATTCTAAAATTGATCAAAATTTTGCGTCGGTCAAAATGTCCTATGGATTTCAAAGTGTGTAGGCCAAAGTAAGTTTGGTGTCGGTCTTGTCCTTGTCCTACCACTTATTTCGAGCCTTGATGCCGAAAAATTAACCTGAAACCTGTAGAAACTTGAAAGGCAAACAAGAAAATCTGCAGTCTCTCCGGTATTGCACACGGTGGTTCGTGGGGTACAGATTTGCTATGTTCATTTAGTCCAGACAACAAAGGGAAAAGGTTGACATCCAACCAATGGGTGGCCTGCTTCCAAATCAGCCCACCTTGGTACAACAGGGTAATGGGTTAGAAGGATATGACAACTTAGAGCAGTTTATGAGGCCACCTTTGATAAGGCTGTATTATTTATGTATTATTTATTTCTTGGTGTTTATGGTCACATACTTATGCACAATGGCTAATCATGACCGTGGCAGTTTTACGGGTGGAGGAAGCCGGAGTACCCGGAGAGAACCACCGAGCAACGACGAGCAGCTGCCAGCTCCACAGCATCGTAACTCCACACTGCAGCACAGACACGGTTAAATTGGTTGAAGGTATGCGCATCATCGACGTACAATACGCCTTAGTACACGGCATCATCGTGCCCCCATGTGGACAATCGGGGTTAAGTGCCTTGCCCAAGTGCACAATGCGAGAGTCCGAATCGATCGCTCAGACGGTCACCCATCCGTGGACTAACCGGGCTCGACGTTGCTTAACTTCGGTGATCTGACGAGGACTGATAAGGTTGTAGAAAAAAACATGCTGCCAAACCTTTATCCATCCCAATGAGTGTAAGAGATTATACAGTTGTCATTGTTACTGGGTTAAAGGGTTATGGAGCAAGTGTAGTGCAGACAATGGAGCCAATATGGAAAAGGCTGTGGAAAAAACATGCCGCTGAACCTTTATACACCGCAATAATTGAAAGATATATTTGATAAAGTTGTCCTTGTTAATGGTTAAATGATTCTGGAAAATATGTAGTGCACACAATGGAACCACATAGAAACATCTGTGGAAAACCGTGCCTCCAAGCACTAGTACACCCAAATAAGTATAAGAGATTTTATGCAGTTACCTTACTTTGTTTATTGGAGTTTAACGACTCTTTCAACAGCCAAGACCATATTGTGTTGGACCATATATATTGGACAGTGTTACAGTTGGGGGAAGCCGTGGTATCCGGAGAGAACGATCGAGCTGCGGCTGGCAACTGTCTGACTCTACAGCTTTTTAACCCAGCACAAGTAGAGGTTGCAGCGGCTGAAGATAAATGCACCATCGGCGTGCAGTATGCTTTAGTGCACTGCTTCATCGTGACCCCACGTGATTTAAATTACGGAATACGGTAATACCTACAATAAGACAAATTTCGAACCAGTTTGTATTAATTTACATGTTCAGGGATGAATGATTCATTATGCGTATAGGAAAAGTTGGAAGACGATGAGCTGATAACACAAAGAACAACAAACCAGTAGAGCGGGTCAGTTTTATTGCCACACACCTGTACTGTGAATCTCTATTCACGAAGATCGCCGTTATTTACATGTTTACCTCCAAAAGGTAGTTTGAGAACCTCGCATAAGAATTGAATCATGGCTGTTCGAAATCCACGAGGTGATGAAACAAACTGAACGTGAAATTCCATGAACCGCGAATATGTTGATTCCCGTTATAAAACAGATTATTTATATCCTGGCAGCATGGCTTATCAACAAGACAGACCCCCTTTTCTTCTCTTCAATAAATCATTGTCAGAGTGCGTCTACCCCGACGAGTGGAAACAGGCTGATGTGATTCCTCTGTATAAGGAAGGAGACAAATACGACCCGAAAAATTATAGGCCCATCTCGTTGTTATGCTGTATCGATAAAATAATGGAACGAGTTGTCTTTAGAGATATCCACAAATATTTCCTTGAAAATAGTTTATTTTACAAATTCCAGTCAGGGTTTTTGCCGAATAATAGTACAGTGTACCGGTTGATAGAGATCTATCATAACCTTTGCAACGCCATAGATAAAACTATGCAAACTTGTGGAGTTTTTTTGTGATATTTCCAAGGCCTTTGACAGGGTTTGGCACAGCGGACTAATTTTCAAACTGAATCAATATGGAGTTTCTGGTCCCTTGCTGCTGTGGTTTCAAAGCTATTGGGCACACAGTAGTCAAAGGGTGAAAATTAACGAATGTAAATCCGAGTACAGAAACACAGAAGCGGGGGTTCCTCAGGGGTCTGTTCTTGGACCTTTTTTATTTTTGGTCTTCTACATCAATGATATAGCCGACGATATTGAGTCTATTGTTAGACTCTTCGCTGACGATACCTGTTTGACCGAATCATCTATTGACATTCATAGTATTGGGTCAAAAATGAACATCGAACGCCAAAAAATCAATAAATGGGCCGATACCTGGCTAGTCACATTTAATGCTAAAAAAACAACGCTGTGTTGTTCACACTCAATAGGGATGTCATTAGTCCAATTGTCTTGTTCGACAGGGAAACACTTGACTTCATTGGCGTCCACAAACACTTGGGATTATCCATCCAGTCCAACTTGGGCTGGGAAGCGCATATTGACGACATTTGTAAAAAAGCCTGTGTTAGACTTTCACAGTTAAGAAAACTAAAGCATATTTTCAAACGACAGATTTTGAATAAGATGTATAATGCCTTCGATTTGCCAATATTGGAATATGGGAGTCCGGTGTGGTGCGGAGCTCCCCAATATTTAATGAAGCGTCTAGAGGATGTACACTGTGATGCCGCACGAATCGTATCAGGGCTGACGAGATCAGTATCGCGAGATCGCCTTTTGATTGAAATTGGGTCGGACAGTCTCGAAACAAGAAGACCCATGCAAAAGATGTGTACCTTCTACAGAATCGTAAACAACAGTACGCCTAATTATCTCCACAAATTACTACCACCAAGAGTTCGTGACACAGCTGGTTATAACCTTCGAAATTCGGCAAATGTTATGCCTTATTGCATGCGAACAGAGCTATTCAAAAGATCATTTTTCCCCTCGTGTACAGGAACATGGAATAGTCTACCAGTGTCCGTACGGAACAGCAGTTAGTAGGTGTATGAGGCCGATTCAAACACAGATGACGATGTACGTGTACATGTACACGTACATCGATGTACACCTCCATAGGATTTAGTGTTAAAATCGTGTACAGGTACACGATTTTAACTTTTTTTAGGGTGTTTTAGAATCGGCTTTGCCGATTCAAAATCACTGGATTGTATCCAAGAGTGAAAAAAAGGCATGAAATTATACGTATGTGCACATGTACCGTTTTGTGTTTGAATCGGCAAATGGGTTTCCCCATAGGATTCAGTGTTAAATTGCGAGCAAAAAACGTTTTGCCGTTTCTAAATCATCATCTTGCTGATTCTAAATCATCCGCGCCCGTACACGATTTTAACACTGAAACCCTATGGAGGCGTACACGGAAATCCATTTGCAGATTTTACGTCGGAAATCGAATCGTGTACGGTACACGGAAAGGAGGTGTTTCTGAACCGGCAAACCACTTTTTGATGCCCAAAAACTTGAAGAGCTTGAAATAAGTAATCAGCCAATCATTTCACGTTCCTAACGCTAATTAACCAATCAGATTGCTTGATTCTCATAAACTTAATCATACAAAGTTATCTCCCCTCGTCGTGGGGGGTGGGGGTCACACCCGTCATAAAAAGGTGAATCGCGTTTAATAACGTGGATATAATGGCTAGAGCAATGTATACCAAAACCAAAAGCTCGAAGAGCTTGAAATAAGTAATCAGCCAATCATTTCACGTTCCTAACGCTAATTAACCAATCAGATTGCTTGATTCTCATAAACTTAATCATACAAAGTTATCTCCCTTCATCGTGGGGTGGGGGTCATGCCCGTCATAAAAAGGTGAATCGCGTTTAATAACGTGGATATAATGGCTAGAGCAATGTATACCAAAAACCAAAAGCTCGAAGAGCTTGAAATAAGTAATCACCCAATCACTTCACGTTCCTAACACTAATTAACCAATCAGATTGCTTGATTCTCATAAACTTAATCATACAAAGTTATCTCCCCTCGTCGTGAGGGTGGGGGTCACGCCCATCATAAAAATCGAAAGTTTCGAGAAGGTGGTCACGTGACCTATCAAATACTAAGAAGTGCTTGAAAAAAAAAACATAAAAAGGTGAGGTTCGAGGGAAGTAACTCTAACAACTCATCCGTTCAAACAAAAAAAAAAATTAAAATTCGATTCACCATATTAAGAAGTGTTTGAAAAAACCTCCAGGTTTTAGATTATGTTCAAGGAAGTAACTCTGGAACAACTCATACGTTCAAATGGTTAGGTTCGAGAGAAGTAACTCTGTATAACAACTCATCCGAGGTTTATTATGAGGTCATCAGGGGTCATGATACGGGTTAGGTTCACGGGAGGTAACTCTGTCATCCATAGGTTCAAGGAAGTAACACTATAACACCAAGGGTTATTATTAGGTCATCAAGAGTCATGACACAGGTAAGGTTTAAGGGAAGTAACGCTACCATCCGTAGATTCTAAGAAGTAACTCTCAACTCACCCGTGAAATGATTAGGTTCAAGGGAAGTAATTCTGTAACAACTCATCCGTAGGTTTGAGAGAAGTAACTCTATCATTCGTAGGTTCAAGGGAAGTAACTCTGTAACACCTATGTTATTATTAGGTCATCAGGTGTCATGATACAGGTGAGGTTTAAGTGAAGTAACTCTATCATCCATAGGTTCGAGAGAAGTAGCTTTGTAGCACCAAGGTTTACTATGACGTCGTCAGGGTAGGTTCGAGGGAAGTAATAACTCATCCCAGGTTTATTATGAGGTCATCAGGGGTTACGATACGGGTTAGGTTCGAGGACAAAGTAACAGGTTCGAGGGAAGTAACTCTGTAACACCAAGGTTTATTATGAAGTCATCAGGGTAGAATCGAGGGAAGTAACTCTGTATAACAACCCATCAGAGGTTTATGATGAGATCATCAGGGATTACGATACAGGTTAGGTTCGAGGAAAAAGTAACTCTGGACAAAACAAATAAATATCATAAGTATAATTCGTTGCAGTGTTTTTGTTCCTTTTCTATAAAAAAAATTATATATTAAAAAATTGATAATAGAAAAGAATTAGTAAGACCATACAAAATTGATTGTCTGTTTCTCAAACCATTTTTTCCAAAAAAGCATGCGGGAGGGGTTTCTTTTTTGTTTTTTTTTTCTTTTTATTGTCTCCCCGAGAGGTTGTTGGTGGTAATTCGACCCCCGTCCTTTTTTTTTCTCGTATTAATTCAATTTTTTTTGTTCACATTAAGGAATTTAAAAAATTGTTAATCAAAAAAAAAAAAAAAAATTTTTTTTTTTTTTTAATTCCTTCAAAAAAAAAAAAAAATTTTTTTTTTTTTTTAAAGAATTAAAACATAAGGAACATAAAAAAATTGCACGTTAAGGAACATAAAAAAAATTAATTAATTTCATCAAAAAAAAAAAAAATTTTTACACGCGTGAAAAGTTATGACACAGGACGAAACGCCTCGTGGGTGAAGCGTCTCAGGATGAAACGTCTCTGAGAACAAATCAAATGTCGAAGTGCCAACTTTCACAGATTTATTTTACCAAAAAAAAAAAAAATCCTTTCACAACCTACCTAATAAAATCGTGAATCACAATTTTTCCCTCATTATATTCAAAATTATCACAACCCATTTGAATGGGTAGTTCATCCATTGATATCGACTTACCGAAATGAGCACAATATCTCATGTTTTTTTTTTTAAAGATTTTTTGATGACATAAAAAGGTTGCATGCGCAGCAAAAGTAACCATGCGCGCAAGCCTGAAAAACAGACATTCTTTTTTATTGTCTAATTTAATTAACGGGGGTAGGGAAGGGTAGGGAGGGGGAATTAGGGAAGGGGAGGGGAAGGGATTAGGGAAGGGAAGGGAAGGGAGGGGAGGGGGCCGGCGGTTAGAGAGATGTACAGAAAATATATATTTTTTTGTTTTGGACAATTTAGTTGAAGGTTATAATCACAGTTTTCCATAGTAGTATTCAGAGAGAGAACTCCCGTTTCAGTATCATTAGAACATGAAGTGGCAGTATCTCAACCCGAGCGTTTTATCTCTGGTAAAATCTGTCAGAGTCTCAGAGATTAGGTCTTATTACTCTACTGTGTAAAAAGACAGGGATAATGTCGAGAATTTGAAATTCTAGAGGGTTCGTATCCCTACCTAATGTAGGTTATAAAATCCTTACAAAAAGCAGCATTGTCCTTACGATAGCGCGATGTGTTACAGTATATTGCTCGCCTGGATCAGACCTGGAAATGATCAATGGGTTTTCGTGAGCGAAAGAGGAGAATTCGAAGTTCCTCTGGAGGGTAAAAAAAAAGATGAAAAAATCGTTCGATCCGTTTACCAAACACATATTCGATTTTCAAGACAGATTGGTCAAAAGCAAACGATTCTTACAACTCGAAAACGCGAGAAGCAAGAAAGATAAACTGCGTTTGATATCGTGTTTCGCGTTTTATCAAGGAGAAAATCTAAAAGACGTTTCTAGGTTCAACAAACTCTTAGTAATTATTTTTATGTAAAAATTACGCAAACAGCAAGAGAAATGTATATTTCGTGAAGTTATAAACCGTTTCCAAATCTCGATGAGGTTAACACCTCTTGAATTGAATTAAAAAAAGAAGTCTTCACGCAAAGGGACTCGAGTGAGGGAATGGAATAGAGCTGTCCACCTTGATGTACTCGTAATAAAACCCTAACCTATATCTCATAACAACAACACTACTATCAGCTAAAAACTGATTTTTTTTGAAAAAAATAGTGATGTATTATTAATTAAATTAGACCATAAAAAAGAACGTCTGTTTTTCAGGCTCGCGCGCATGGTTATTTTTGCTGCGCATGCACCCTTTTTATGTCATCAAAAAATCTTTAAAAAAAACATGAGATATTGTGATCATTTCGGTAAGTCGATATCGATGAGTTGACGAATTCTTTTTTTTAAATGAACACTTCAAGCTTTTTTCTACAATCATACTTTAATAAAGTGGGTGGGTTTTTCAGCAATATTCACGACAGAAAGTGTTTTATTTTGTAAAAGGTAAGTCATAATGAGAGCAAGAGGGAAGGTGTCTTTCAGTCTAACAACAAACAGTCACAAAGGGGAGTGGTCGATTCGCACCACGTTTGATTCGCACCCATCTTCAGAAAAGTTTGCAAAGTCAGGATCACTGTTGAATGGAACACAGTCTCCTGACATTTATTTTAGTAACATTTGTATTGTAAATGACTGTCATTGGGAATTTGTGTCCTGTTATTTGAAACCGTTACGAGTTTCCCAGTTAATTTAAATAAATGCATTTGAGATGCAGGATAATTGGATAACTAATAGTAACCATTGCTTGATATAAAAGTAACAGACATAGTTGAAAATAAATCGCATATAGGTATGTATGTGCGGTCGAATTGGTTAAAAAAACACGCAAACATTCGTTTTGTATTTCATTTTCAGATTTCCAAAAATATGATTTATGGATGAACTACCCGTTCAAATGGGTTGTGATAATTTTGAATATAATGATGGAAAAATTGTGATTCACGATTTTATTAGGTAGGTTGTGAAAGGATTTTTTTTTTTGGTAAAATAAATCTGTGAAAGTTGGGACTTCGACATTTGATTTGTTCTCAGAGACGTTTCATCCTGAGACGCTTCACCCACGAGGCATTTCGTCCTGTGTCATAATTTTTCACGCGTGTAAACATTTTTTTTGATGAAATTGATCATTTTTTTTTATGTTCCTTAACGTGCAATTTTTTTATGTTCCTTATGTTTTAATTCTTTAAAAAAAAATAATTTTTTTTTTCTTTTTTTTTTTTTTGAAGGAATTAAAAAAAAACAAAACATTTTTTTTTAATTAACAATTTTTTAAATTCCTTAACGTGAAAAAAAAAAAAAAATTGAATTAATACGAGAAAAAAAAGGACGGGGGTCGAATTACCACCAACAACCTCTCGGGGAGACAATAAAACGAAAAAAACAAAACAAAAAAAGACCTCCCGCCCGCATGCTTTTTTGGAAAAAATGGTTTGAGAAACAGACAATCAATTTTGTATGGTCTTACTAATTTTTTTCTATTATCAATTTTTTAATATATAATTTTTTTATAGAAAAGGAACAAAAAAACTGCAACGAATTATACTTTATGATATTTATTTGTTTTGTCCAGAGTTACTTTTTCCTCGAACATAACCCGTATCGTAATCCCTGATGATCTCATCATAAACCTCGGATGGGTTGTTATACAGAGTTACTTCCCTCGATTCTACCCTGATGACTTCATAATAAACCTTGGTGTTACAGAGTTACTTCCCTCGAACCTGTTACTTTGTCCTCGAACCTAACCCGTATCGTAACCCCTGATGACCTCATAATAAACCTGGGATGAGTTATTACTTCTCTCGAACCTACCCAGACGACGTCAAAGTAAACCTTGGTGCTACAAAGCTACTTCTCTCGAACCTATGGATGATAGAGTTACTTCACTTAAACCTCACCTGTATCATGACACCTGGTGACCTAATAATAACATAGGTGTTACAGAGTTACTTCCCTTGAACCTATGAATGATAGAGTTACTTCTCTCGAACCTACGGATGAGTTGTTACAGAATTACTTCCCTTGAACCTAATCATTTCACGGGTGAGTTGAGAGTTACTTCTCAGAATCTACGAATGGTAGCGTTACTTCCCTTAAACCTTACCTGTGTCATGACTCTTGATGACCTAATAATAAACCTTGGTGTTATAGTGTTACTTCCTTGAACCTATGGATGACAGAGTTACCTCCCTTGAACCTAACCCGTATCATGACCCCTGATGACCTCATAACAAACCTCGGATGAGTTGTTATACAGAGTTACTTCTCTCGAACCTAACCATTTGAACGTATGAGTTGTTACAGAGTTACTTCCTTGAACATAACCTAAAACCTGGAGGTTTTTTTTCAAACACTTCTTAATATGGTGAATCGAATTTTAATTTTTTTTTTGTTTGAACGGATGAGTTGTTAGAGTTACTTCCCTCGAACCTAACCTAAAAATGATTTTTTTTTCATGCACTTCTTAGTATGGTGCATCGAATTTTAATTTTGTTTGGATGAATGTTTTGTTACATGGTTACTTCCCTCGAACCGAATCATTTGATGAACCTAACCTGCATCATGACTCCTGAGGACATCATAATAAACCTCTACTTATGGACGAGGTGTTACAGAGTTACTTCCCTCGAACATAACCGTTTGATGAGTTGTTACAAAGTTACTTCCCTTGAACCTAACCTGTATCATCACCTCTGATATACACATAATAAACCTCTACTTTGGAATGAGTTGTTACCGAGTTACTTCCCTTGAACCTAACCTGTATCACGACCCTTGATGATCTCATAATAAACCTCTACCTACAGATGAATGGAGTTACTTCCATGAACCTAACCTGTATTATGACCTCCGATGACCTCATAATAAACCTCTACCTACGGATGACAGAGTCACTTCCTTTGGGTTCCGCTCCACAGTTTCGTACTTCTGCACAGGAGAGAATTTTGAAGTAAGAGGCCTATACTGAATCTGACCTCACATAAATTAGGTCTGTATTTTTAGTATTAGGTATTTGAAAGCATGAGACTACTTGTTGGCAAGTAGACTTTAATGTTTTGGTCATTGGATGGATGCCTGATGCATAGTGTCATGATAGCATGGGATTTCTGTGAAACAGTGGCTCAGAAAATGAGGCCAACTTTTCAGACGTCATTTTTACACGGGATTGTTTACAGGTGTGTAGCCAAAAAATGAGACGGAAACATAGAATTTTTTTTTCTCTCTTTTGTAATTGGAGTTGATGTGTTCCAGGCCTGGGTAGGTGTTGAAGCTGGGAAAATTCTGCTTTTGTGGCTGCCAAGTGCCTGAAAATGGCTGGTTTTGGCAATTTTTCATTCAAATTTTAGGGTCGGGGCTTCATGTTGTACTGGAAGTTATGCCACCCACAATTAAATGTATCCGTTTTATCTTATCAGGCTGTATTCACTAGGTTCAGCCAATTTAGAAAATGTATACATGTCAGGGGTAATGCAAATGAGCTTGGCTTCATTGGCAGTGGAATAGAACACATGGCACGCCATTTTTGAAAATGCCTTGAAAACTGTGGAGCGGAACCTTGAACCTAACCATTTGGTGGATGAGTTGTTGCAGAGTTACTTCCCTTGAACCTAAACCATTTGACAAGGTTTTTTTTTACTGAACTCTGAACGCAATCTGTAAAAAATCAGAAATACTGCACAAGCGAACGCAATTTTCAGAGAACAATTCACACGATTTTCTATACTAATTTCTATTATCGACCATTGTTACGGAATGTTAGGAAAATTTATCGATCAGAGATCGTAAGATCGAACTATAAACGTTGTGATAACTGGCAGTTCTGTGAGGTCTCACCAGCTCTGGAATTTTGTGTTTCCTTACCAAACGATATCAGGCTCATTGAATAAACATGAGTCCACTGAATCGTCAAAATAAAACCTCAAGAGCTCGAGCTCTTATCGAGCTTGCGAGCTTAATTAACCCCTATAGGCTCATTTCGCAACACCATTCGGATGACGAGTTCAAGTTTATCTAGCAAGGGGATGATGACGATGTCAAATTCGATGCGGTATAGTATAAGTATGGTGATGCGGGAAGGAATTTACGATTTATGTTGAAGACAATACAAATCGCAAATTTGTAAATATTCAAGAGGTAGTGCAGTTCCAATATCGTATTGTATGATTAGTGTGGTGACGTTAGAATACGGCGGCAATCGTAGTGAGAAAATGAGTCGTTTTCGTTCGATATATTTGATCAATTGTTTCGAACGACCCTCCAGTCAACTATCCACCAACAACTGTGTCTGATCAAGAACAAGAGGCCCCAAGGGGCCTTGAGCGCTCACCTGACAAATTGGCTCTAAACTATGGCAAAGGTACATTTCACTTGACTGATAATTTGATAAACAGGAAGAGACACCAATAGAAGGACTAGTCTGGATTCTCTGGATCCTCTGTTTTGAAAAAAAAATTTAAAAAGCCATGTGGGGGGGGGGGGGGGGTTCCTCCCAAATCAGTCATGCCCCCCAAACTAGGTGCTGCATGCCTTTTGGACCCTATCTCTCAATATTTCTGCATTCTGGTACCAATAAATGGGAGGAGACTTTACTACCTGTCCCGAAAGTGTATGCTACATTTGGGGTGCAGTGATGGCTGCCCCCTCACTTATTCTTAGCCCCCGCGCCCACACAATTTTTACCAACCAAATTTGGTTCAATTTGGACCAGTGATTGTTTGAAAAGTGTTCACGACGACGGACGACGACGGACAACGGATGGAAAGTGATAAAGTTGAGCTCCCTTCAGTGAGCTAAAAATAGCAATTTAGGGGTGGGCCGTTAGCTAATCAGAAGCTGTGGCAGCCTTGTTGGATGGTGGGCGGACATACCGAACACAATTCTGAAAGAGGACCACCCACTGGTTAACCTCAGCAAATTTTATTCAAATTGATCCAGCAGTTCTGAAGAAGAAGATTTTAATGTGTTTTCCTAATCACCAGCCATGGCAGCCATGTTAGATGGGCGACAGAGATTTCAAACACAATTCTTTGAGTGTTCCACCTAATGATCAATCCCAGAAAATTTTATGTGGCCCAGTGGTTTGGGAGGAGATGATTGTTGACGGGAGAAAAAGATTTTTTAATGTTTTTCCATTACCTTCAGTGTTAAAAAGTGCCGAGTCAGCACTTTTTTCAGAGTCCCGAGAAAGTACCTTAGAAAAAAACCGTTAGCGATTTTTTTCTACCATTCCTTTCCATTGGTCATAAGCAAGCTGCACAGCAAATAAAAAGTTTCTGAGCCGTGCAGTTTTGGAGTTTTGGAGTTTTCGATTTTAATTTTTTCTATTTTTAGCTCCTGGGGTTCCCACGGGGCTACGGGAAAATTTTCTTCGGCATAAATTAGATACTTATGACCCAATAAGACCTCAAAAAAAATTTGGTTCAAATCGATCTCTTGATTCAAAAAATAGAAATTTAGGGGTGGAGCGTCAGCCAATCAGAAGCTGTGGCAGCCATGTTGGATGGCGGGCGGACAAACCGAACATAATTATGAAAGAGGTCCACCCACTGGTTATCTCCAGCAAATTTTATTCAAATTTATGCAACGGTTCTGAAGAAGAAGATTTGAATGTGTTTTGCCAATCAGCAGCCAAGGCAGCCATATTAGATGGGCGATAGTGATTTTCGAACACAATTCTTCGAGTGTTCCACCCAATGATCAAGCCCACAAAATTTTATTGAAATTGGCCCATTGGTTTTGAAGGAGATGATTGTTGACGTGAGAATAAGAGTTTTTAATGTTTTTGCATTACCTTCAGTGTTAAAAAGTGCCGAGTCAGCACTTTTTCAGAGTCCCGAAAAAGTACCTTAGAAAAAGACCGTTAGCGATTTTTTTCTACCATTCCTTTCCATTGGTCATAAGCAAGCTGCACAGTAAATAAAAAGTTTCTGAGCCGTGCAGTTTTGGAGATATGAGCGATTTTATTTTTTTCTATTTTTAGCTCCTGAGGCTTCCACGGGGATATGGGAAACATTTTTTCAGCATAAATTAGATACTTATGACCCAATAAGTCCTCAAAAAAATTTGGTTCAAATCGATCTCTTGATTCAAAAAATAGAAATTTAGGGGTGGAGCGTCAGCCAATCAGAAGCTGTGGCAGCCATGTTGGATGGCGGGCGGACAAACCAAACACAATTCTGAGAGAGGACCACCCACTGGTTATTCCCAACAAATTTTATTCAAATTGATCCAGCGGTTCTGAAGAAGAAGATTTTAATGTGTTTTGCCAATCAGCAGCCAAGGCAGCCATATTAGATGGGCGACGGAGATTTCGAACACAATTCTTCGAGTGTTCCACCTAATGATCAATCCCACAAAATTTTATTAAAATTGGCCTAGTGGTTTGGGAGGAGATGATTGTTGACGCGAGAATAAGAGTTTTTAATGTTTTTGCATTACCTTCAGTGTTAAAAAGTGCCGAGTCAGCACTTTTTCAGAGTCCCGAAAAAGTACCTTAGAAAAAAACCGTTAGCGATTTTTTTCTACCATTCCTTTCCATTGGTCATAAGCAAGCTGCACAGCAAATAAAAAGTTTCTGAGCCGTGCAGTTTTGGAGATATGAGCAATTTTAATTTTTTCCATTTTTAGCTCCTGAGGTTCCCATGGGGCTACGTGAAAATTTTTTTCGGCATAAATTAGATATTTATGACCCAATAAGTCCTCAAAAAAAATTTGGTTCAAATCGATCTCTCGATTCAAAAAATAGAAATTTAGGGGTGGAGCGTCAGCCAATCAGAAGCTGTGGCAGCCATGTTGGATGGCGGGCGGACAAACCGAACACAATTCTGAGAGAGGACCACCCACTGGTTATCCCCAGCAAATTTTATTCAAATTGATCCAGCGATTCTGAAGAAGAAGATTTTAATGTGTTTTTGCCAATCAGCAGCCAGGGCAGCCATATTAGATGGGCGACGGAGATTTGGAACACAATTCTTCGAGTGTTCCACCTAATGATCAATCCCAGAAAATTTTATGTGGCCCAGTGGTTTGGGAGGAGATGATTGTTGACGCGAGAAAAAGATTTTTTAATGTTTTTCCATTTCCTTCAGTGTTAAAAAGTGCCGAGTCAGCACTTTTTCAGAGTCCCGAGAAAGTACCTTAGAAAAAAACCGTTAGCGATTTTTTTCTACCATTCCTTTCCATTGGTCATAAGCAAGCTGCACAGCAGATAAAAAGTTTCTGAGCCGTGCAGTTTTGGAGATATGATCGATTTTAATTTTTTCTATTTTTAGCTCCTGGGGTTCCCACGGGGCTACGGGAAAATTTTCTTCGGCATAAATTAGATACTTATGACCCAATAAGTCCTCAAAAAAAAATTTGGTTCAAATCGATCTCTTGATTCAAAAAATAGAAATTTAGGGGTGGAGCGTCAGCCAATCAGAAGCTGTGGCAGCCATGTTGGATGGCGGCCGGACAAACCGAACACAATTCTGAGAGAGGACCACCCACTGGTTATCCCCAGCAAATTTTATTCAAATTGATCCAGCGGTTCTGAAGAAGAAGATTTTAATGTGTTTTTGCCAATCAGCAGCCAAGGCAGCCATATTAGATGGGCGACGGAGATTTCGAACACAATTCTTCGAGTGTTCCACCCAATGATCAATCCCACAAAATTTTATTAAAATTGGCCTAGTGGTTTGGGAGGAGATGATTGTTGACGCCCAACGACGACGGACGACGGACGACGACGACGGACGAAAAGTGATCAGTAAAGCTCATCCTGAGCTTTGCTCAGGTGAGCTAAAAAAGGGAGTCGTTTCCGAGATGTATTTCACCCGTTTAGGGTTAAAAGAGAATTGTTTTGGACAAGTGGTATGTCGAGGTAAAAATCTTAATGTCTTGGCTGCTGTTGGATGACATCAAATATCGCGACTACTGATGTAATGCTTCGCTATCAAGTGGTTAGAAAAAAGAGCTTTTTCTCATTTTCATTCAGTCATACGTTAACACATTGTAAACACTGTTTTTTGTTGTTGCTGTATTTATATAACGCCACCTATCTTAAAATATTTTAACTCCTGTTGTAAAAAACAAAACAAAACAACTTTTCCACACGTGCGTTTAGACTGTTTACAAATCTTTTCTATAACACGTGACAAATGTTTTTGTTTTATTTGAATTTAGTCAAGATTATACTGATTCAGTTTGTAATGTCTTCTCGACGTGCGCATTGTTTCCTAAAAAAAAAAAAATAGTTTGGATTGACACTTTTTTCGGAAATGGTGAAATAGGCTATCATCAATATGTAGAAACGTTAGAAGATCAACTTATAATTTTTGTATTGATAAATCTATGGTTCAGTAAACAGAGTTATTATTGAAGGAAACATCTTAAGGCGTGACTTGTTAATAAGCGAGTGCATCTCTAATTTGCATAACAATCATATGTTGACAACATACTTCACGTTTTTTAACACAGATATCAAAAATGAATGATGCATCAGATTCAACTTGTTGTGTTTTCAATTTAATATGTTCCATAACTACCTTTTCTTAATACTTTCGATTTCAAGATGGTCCCAACTCCACCGTTATAAGAAGGGAAAGATTATGATTTTCATAATATCCTTGTCGATAGCTTTAATTTGATAGGTCACACGACTATCTTCTCGAAACTTTTGATTTTCTGATCGGTGTTAACCCCATCCCCACGGCGATGGTGGAAAATGTCATTTCTGTAATGTATTCATCAAGCCCTTCATATCAGTACCTCACATGCTTGGATTTGTAAAAAGGAAGACGTTTTTCGTCTCTGGTCGTGACCTCACCCCCACATAAAATGAAAAATGTCATTTTCGTAATGTATTCATCGAGCCTTCATATCAGTACCTCACATGCCTGGCTTTGTATAAAGAACGACGTTTCTCGGCTCTGGTTGTGACCCCACCCCACGACGAGGGTTAAAATTACGATCTTCTTAATCCACTCGTCGAGACCTTCAGTTTGATAGGTCACGTGACCACCTTCTCGAAACTTCGATTTTTATGATGGGCGTGACCCCCACCCCCACATAAAATGAAAAAACGTCATTTTCGTAATGTATTCATCGAGCCCTTCATATCAATACCTCACATGCCTGGATTTGTAAAAAGGAAGACGTTTTTCGGCTCTGGTCGTGACCCCACCCCACGACGAGGGTTAAAATTACGATCTTCTTAATCCACTCGTTGAGACCTTCAATTTGATAGGTCACGTGACCACCTTCTCGAAACTTCGATTTTTATGATGGGCGTGACCCCCACCCCCACATAAAATGAAAAACGTCATTTTCGTAATGTATTCATCGAGCCCTTCATATCAATACCTCACATGCCTGGATTTGTAAAAAGGAAGACGTTTTTCGGCTCTGGTCGTGACCCCAACCCACGACGAGGGTTAAAATTACGATCTTCTTAATCCACTCGTCGAGACCTTCAATTTGATAGGTCACGTGACCACCTTCTCGAAACTTCGATTTTTATGATGGGCGTGACCCCCACCCCCACATAAAATGAAAAACGTCATTTTTGTAATGTATTCATCGAGCCCTTCATATTAATACCTCACATGCCTGGATTTGTAAAAAGGAAGTCGTTTTTCGGCTCTGGTCGTGACCCCACCCCACGACGATGGTTAAAATTACGATCTTCTTAATCCACTCGTCGAGGCCTTCAATTTGATAGGTCACGTGACCACCTTCTCGAAACTTTCGATTTTTATGATGGGCGTGACCCCCACCCTCACGACGAGGGGAGATAACTTTGTATGATTAAGTTTATGAGAATCAAGCAATCTGATTGGTTAATTAGTGTTAGGAACGTGAAATGATTGGGTGATTACTTATTTCAAGCTCTTCGAGCGTTTGGTTTTTGGTATACATTGCTCTAGCCATTATATCCACGTTATTAAACGCGATTCACCTTTTTATGACGGGCATGATCCCCACCCCACGATGAAAGGAGATAACTTTGTATGATTAAGTTTATGAGAATCAAGCAATCTGATTGGTTAATTAGCGTTAGGAACGTGAAATGATTGGGTGATTACTTATATCAAGCTCTTCGAGCTTTTGGTTTTGGTATACATTGCTCTAGATATTATATCCACGTTATTAAACCCGATTCACCTTTTATGACGGGTGTGACTCCCACCCCCCCCCCCCCACGACGAGGGGAGATAACTTTGTATGATTAAGTTTATGAGAATCAAGCAATCTGATTGGTTAATTAGCGTTAGGAACGTGAAATGATTGGCTGATTACTTATTTCAAGCTCTTCAAGCTTTTGGGCGTCAAAAAGTGGTTTGCCGGTTCAGAAACACCTCCTTTCCGTGTACCGTACACGATTCGATTTCCGACGTAAAATCCGCAAATGGATTTACGTGTACGCCTCCATAGGGTTTCAGTGTTAAAATCGTGTTCGGACGCAGATGATTTAGAATCAGCAAGATGATGATTTAGAAACGGCAAAACGTTTTTTGCTCGCAATTTAACACTGAATCCTATGGGGAAACCCATTTGCCGATTCAAACACAAAACGGTACATGTACACATACGTAAAATTTCATGCGTTTTTTTCACTCTTGGATACAATCCAGTGATTTTGAATCGGCAAAGCCGATTCTAAAACACCCTAAAAAACGTTAAAATCGTGTACCTGTACACGATTTTAACACTAAATCCTATGGAGGTGTACATCGATGTACGTGTACATGTACACGTACATCGTCATCTGTGTTTGAATCTGCCTCATACACCTACTGCAGTTCACTTAATGAATTCAAATAACTCATATAACCGCCTGAAGGGAGACCTCCAGGATACTTCTCCCGTGGTGTCAGAAAATACATTATTCATAGTGGAATTCGAACTTGTTGCAGCGATTTGAACAGTGATAAATTTCTCAATTACATCTCCGAATCTCCATACTGTCCCTATTGCCCAGTTGTTATTGAGGACGCAGAGCACTATTTCCTCTTTTGCCTTTTTATTCAGACTCTCGCAACGCTCTCACAGGAAAACTATTGGAAATTAATGTTAATTTGAACTCCGATAATATTTTACTGTACGGCGATCTCGTTTTACAACATAAATTTGTTCAAAAATTTATTCGCAACACTCGATGATTCGATAATGAGTTTCCATCCTAGGTACTGTTTAACACATGCAGTTCATTGCGACTAATTAGGCGCGTGATTAGGCGGCGAAAGTGTAACCAATGGATGATTACAGAAATTAATATGTAATTATTATTATTATTATTGGTATTATTCGGCGCAGGAGTGCTATGTCGGTGGTAAGATTTGAGCGCGATAGTAAAAGTATTATCTATAGTAGTAGAAGTGATGATAGTGGTAGTAGTACTAACAGTAGTGGTAACTAAAGGACAAACGGAACTTTAGTGTTATGGGAAGTACAACCACTCAGTGCAGCGCTGGTCGACCCTCGGCTTGGAAAATCAAATTGACAGAGACAGACTCAAGGTTAAAAAAGGACAACAATCAATCAATCACATTTCTTTTATTTTTTTTCTTCTTTTTCTCTCTCTCTCACTCTTTTTTATTGCGAAGTTAGATTTTCTTATATATATTTTTTACATTTCTCTAATTTCTTTGTTTCGTCATTGGATTGATTTTTGTATCATGTTAAGGGAGCGGAAGGTACACTGAGCGAAAAGCACTTGTCCTCCTATCCCAATTTGCAAATTATTTTTGGCAAATGAAAATATGTTTAACCTAATAAGACAGTTGGCTAATCTACAAGGTATTGCATTGACTAACCATAATTCTCTCAAGGTGTGTTCATAAAAAAGAAATAAAACGACGAAACTTCTGATACAAAATAGTTCCCACAAACTGTCAATACAGTGCCAAAAATGCAACTGACACTTGAGTCGCGGAACCATCTTTTTATAGAAAGTAAACAGAAATTACAGAATGCGCTATGTTCGAAAGTCACATGATCAACTGGCATTCATGGGATAAATCACATGATCAACTGGTGTTCATGGGAAAATAAGAACATTTGAGAATTCATTGCCAATTCACTGTTCATTGAAGAAATTTTCAGTGTGGTGTGAACATTTCTCCATGAACTCCTGGCTGTAATGATTTCACATATTGTATTCGGTCTCCGTTAACGATTTGTAACAATTATAAATGGCCAGCAATGTTTTCAAATATCATCAATCAAATTTGTATCTTCGCCTCTAAAGCATAGCTTATAGCCCTCATTGGAACTTGCTGTTCGAGATCCTTCCTATAAGAAGTTATGAGCCATGTTTAGGTGGAAAAATTGAAAGTTTCCAGTTATTCCTGAATAAAAAATGCCAGTGCCGTCTGCTAGTCGTGTTCGGGAGTTGATTTTTTTGTTTTGATGGGGTGGAAAAGGGCTTCACCTAGTCCCTGGCTTGAACATGCATTGCAGTTAAAGTATAACATTCAACTCAAGCCGAAACGACAGGAGAGCTGAACTGTTAGGCGTTTTGTTTTCGTTCTGCATGTATACATGCCGACGTCTTTAACGTTGAAAAAAACTCTATGTCATAAACCTAGAAGTCAAAAGACTTAAAATTTATGTTTCAGGTGGTTGGAGTTCAAAAACAAAATATCATCACAATAATACAACATTTGCATAAGAGTCTTGTTGGAAATTTCTATCGATCGCCTCCAAGAATTAACTAATATTGAAATAATTGAAACACGCTTACAGAACACCGAACGTTCTATAAGTAAAACCCGAAATCGACACAAAACGGAACCCCTATAAAAACCAAGCAACTTGATATCACAAAATGAATATATTCACGCAAGGAAAACGGGGTACGGATTAACAAAAGGGACTCATTGGGTCCCATCACATGGTTGAAACGAGGGCTTTGAAGGTGACGACCGATCAGCCAGTTGACCAGACAGACTGGAGGAAGGGCCATGATTCACGCACCGATACTAAACTGACCCCAACAGTATCATAAAATTGGAATATGTTTACCTGGGTTACGCTTCTGCGAGAAAAGCGTACACCAAACCACTTGGCGCAAGGTTTAATAGTGGCATTAGAATTAGATTGGGTTCATTTAGAACATCGCCAACAGATTAAATACTTGTTGAAGCAGGTGAACCTTCTCTCGAGAAGCACAGAATTAAACTTTCAAATCAAATTTTCAAACTGTTTGCTAACCAACTATAATCACTGCGCATTATTGCATATCGAATCGTGTTGAAAATGTCGATTTTCAAACAAAAATACCCCCCCGAAGCATATTACTCCGTTTAGCCCAATCGCCGAACCCCAATTTGTGGCTAAGGCGTGTTTTCGTGTATAAAGTTTTTTTTCTCATCAGTTCTTATTATAAGAGACCTTCTGTATCGAGATTTCCCCGGCTGCTGAGCGGGCAGCATTGAGAAAATGTTTTTACAGCCCCAAAATGGGGCACCTTCGCGAAAATAGAGAAATTTACCGGCCAGTACTCAGACGCGATAGTATAAGTTACATAGCGTGTAGCTAGCTGATACATTTCCATACAAGGTGATGGGTGTTCATATCAGGTAAGCCGAACCTGATATGCCCTCCACAATGCCCTCCAAAGTCATGTTATTGTTATACTGACAGAACCGCGCAAAATTCACAACAGTAACTGGCACCGGTACGTATCCATGGTAGCTGTAACAATCGTCGCTGTTCGAAGTGCGAACTTTGTTTACAAAATGAAACGTATCGCTGCAAGCATATCCGGAATACCCTTACATATATTTACCGTATTTACTACATGAAACGGTTTAACAGGGCGCTTTTAAACATTCAAAGAATTACTATTAATCTGTTGAGTAAACTGTAAAAAAATGTTCGCTTCAGCATAAAAAATCGGTACAATCGAATCGCAGAAATTACAAAGAACTTTGTTTTCGAACTACAAATAATATTTTCTGTCATTTTTTTCAATATTTAATGTTTTACCTTGAAAATATTTTTGGTACTTAAATTCTCTTATTTTGGTTTAATTCTAATTTTGAAAATTCGAAGCGAGGAGTAATGTAGCAAATAATATCAGGTGAGTTACCTGATACGGCGGACCCCTAAGATGGTATTGGTATTCCAGCGTTCTGATTGGACAAACTAACTTTGAGGCACAATACTGTTCTGTCCCCGCCAAACCCAATATAGACTGGAAAAAAATAATCATCAAGCACCTGGACATCATGGAACACTCCACATCTGAATTCTGGTACCAATATAAAGAGCGATGTTGAAAAAAAACGCGGTACAACGAGGGGTCTAAAAACGCTCTTTTAGAAACCGACAGTTTCCAGGAGTGTCAAATAGTAATATTTGATCACTCACACCACTGAATTCCATTTGATCTCCCCACTCTCTCGTGTCATACAGATTATTCTTCGGGTTGTTTCACAGTAGTTTCGTCCTTGCGTTATTCTTGTCGAGTTGATTTTCTCCGATTTGTTTGAGTGAAGTTTCCTCGATTTCGTGTGTTTGGTGTTTTCCTGGTCACAAGGCACGTCTAAGAATTGTATCTACTCTGGTGTTCACGATTGTTCGAAATCGAAGAGTCGTTTTGTGAACGTGTTGGCAGTTAGATTTCAGAAGGTTATTGACAACTGAGAGATTTTTGGGGATGATCTTCATGTTGAATTAAGACCACGCTTCGAGCGCGATCGCTACGTTTCTCTATGAACACAGAGATTGCATCGGCCGGTATGTTCATCGACGCAATGTACCAAAAGCCACCAGAAAACGTGGTCTATCCGCAATTGAGTCCAAAGAATCTCCGCTGCAAAAAATTACCGGGTGGTCAGAGTTTGACTTTTTCCATCCGCACATATGTTTACAGGCAGATTGCATCAACAGACTGTTGTCCATCTCCAAAAAAGTCATCCTTCAGAAATCTGATCTGCAAGTAGTTGGAGACGTGAAGTCAAATGCTGATTATCAAACCTAACCCTTGTTGCACATGTCTGGTAGTAACGTCAACACCGACGTATAATTGGGTGATAAAGAAACGTGCCACCTTGCGACGCCATTGTCATGGTGATATATGGTGTATCGTGCGCATGCGCACATGTATACCTGGCGTATAAACCTTGGACAATGGGCCCTGTATTTTATTAATGTTGTTTTTGTTGTTTTTTTTATCGAGTCTTCTATAATGAGGTATCTTCTGATCTAGTATGGTGAGCCCACCCCCCACCCCCCCCCCCCCAAGTTTCCGCTATTTTCCCGCTTTTTCTTCCCACAAAACTGTCGAAACTGAGCGGTCTGTTTCCAGTTTTCTACTATATTCCGTTTTTAACAGTATGTTTATTACTACGTTACACCATATCCCTTAGAAATAACTCCGCAACGATACGCCACTCCCTATTGACTAGTTTTACCACAGCAGAAGTCCCGATAACAGACCCACAATACCTAATGTTGTTCCAGTTTCCTATAACTGCCAGCTTATTGCCCTATGCCCAGTGGGAATGTAGTTAGCCACCAAACCCTACTCCTCGCAGAATGTCTGTCAAAATTAAACACAATAGGAGTCTGTTCTATGCATACGTTACGCACAAAACGTAACGTGTGCGTAACCTCATGGCATTATCCCTCATATATACGTATCCAAGGTTGAACGTTTTGACTAGGATATCGTCGCTGGCCGCCTTTATTTGTGGGTGTTGGGCGACTAGCAACGTTTTAGGGATTCAATCCTCCTAGGTCGAGTAGGCACTCGTGGCAATGCTTTGCAAACAAACACACACTTGCACACAGCATTCAACACCCCTACATGAATGCCCAAATATATCAACAATTTTACCTAAATTTAACCCAATTTTTGCCCGAATTTTGCATTTTAAATTATCTGTTGCTAATCACTGTATGGGGCAATTCGCGGCCACAATCCCCCTGTATGCCTATGACTATGGTGATATGTAGCGGTGTTGAATGATGTGCACACGTGCGTGTTGGTTTCCATAGCATTTCCAGGATTGCCTAATCGTCAAAGGGACATGGGTCCCCTAAAACGTTGCTAGCCGCCCCACACACACAAATAAAGGCGGTCAGAGACCATGTCCTTGTCAAAACGTTTAGCCTTGGATACGTTTTTGCGAGGGATAATGCCACGAGGTTACGCGCGTTTTGTTTTGTACGTAACGTGTGAATAGACCCGCCCCCGATTTTCCTGACTTGTGTGTAATTTTGACAGACATTCTGCGCGAAGTGTTATTGGGGGTGGGGGGGGGGGGGGGCAAACTACATTCCTACTCGGATAGATGACATTCGTACAAAATTAGACATTGTGGGTGTGTTTTCGGATTTCTTCCGCGGTAAAACTGGTCAATTGGGCGTGATACGTAGTTGCGGAATTGTTTCTAAGGGATATATGGTATAACATAGAAAAGCAGTAATAGATAGAGTTAAATGCGGAATATAGTAGAAAACTGGGAACAGTCTGCTCAATTTCGTCAGTTTTATGGGTAGAAAAAGCAGGAAAATGGCAGGACCTTTAGGAAGCTCACGCCCACTAGGTCAAAAGTTACCTCATTGTAGAAGACGCGGTAAAAAAAAAAAAAACAAAAAAAAAAACAAAAGAAAAAAACCAAGAATAAAATGCTGGATCCATGAATGAAGGTTTGGAATTCTCATCAAACTGACACCAGTCGACTCGTGCCACCTTAAGTATACGTGTACACATGCGCACGATACACCACATATAACAATGACAATGATGTCGCAAGGTGGGAGGTTACATTCTCACCCAACATTACGACGGTTGTGACGGACATGTGCAACAAGGGTTAGGTTTGATAATCTGCACCTCACGTCTCTCACTACTTGCAGATTACTTTATTTTTCACACTGACAAAACTGTAACAAATGCTGGCGATGTTGTAACAAAAGTGGTGAGCAAGTTTTTGTAACAAAAGTGGCGAGTAAGTTTGTTTTTGTAACAAAACGGGTAGGTGTTGTCACAAAAGTGGTGAGCTCATTTTGTAACAAAAGTGGTTGATTTTGTAACAAAAGTGGTAAGTTGCTGCAAAAATGGTTAAGTGTTGTAACAAAAATGGTGGGCTGTAACAAAAATGGTTGTTATTAATTATTTATTTATTGGTGTTTGAGGTCACATACTTATGCACAATGGCTAATCATGACCGTGACAGTTTTACGGGTGGAGGAAGCCGGAGTACCCTGAGAGAACCTCCGAGCAACGACGAACAACTGCCAGCTCCCCAACATCGTAACTCCGCACTGCAGCACAGGCAGGGTTAGATTGGTTGAAGACATGCGCATCATCGACGTGCAGTACACCTTAGTACACGGCGTCATCGCGCCCCATGTGCACATTCGGGGTTAAGTGCCTTGCCCATGGACACAACGCGGGAGTCCGATTCGATCGCGCAGACGGTCACCCATCCAAGGACTACTCGGGCTCGAAGTAATATAATATAATAATATAATAATAATTTATTTAACGGTATAAATAAAATACACTTACAATGACCGTGACAGTTTTACGGGTGAAGGAAGCCGGACTACCCGGAGAGAACTACCGAACAACGACGAGCAGCTGCCAGCTCCCCAGCATCGTAACTCCGCACTGCAGCACTGGCAGGGTTAGACTGGTTGAAGACACGCGCACTATCGACATACTGTACACCTTAGTATACGGCGTCATCGTGTCCCCATGTGGACAATGAGGGTTAAGTGCCTTGCCCAATGACACAGTGCGAGAGTCCGAATCGATCGCCCAGATGGTCACCCAACCGAGGACTAACCTGGCTCGACGTTGCTTAACTTCGGTGATCTTACGAGAACCGCTTACCGCAACGTCACCGCGCCCCGGTTGATGTTACAAAAGTGGTTGTCACGAACGATGCGACAGAGGGTTTGAAGAGCACGCGTCAGCGGGGCTGTTAGTAATCTACATGCCGCTGATGCTCGCTATACCATTATCATTGTTGCCAAACGTTTATGAGAGAGGAAGCGATTGGTGCATCAGCCGAATCCGCTAGACGACCAGCGCCTGAAAAACTAGAAAATCCACTACAGACAGTTTCTGATTTTATGAAACATTACAGCTCAATGAGTTGGAGCTCAGTCGAAATCAATGGTAAGAAAACAGAGGCGAAGAATTTCAGATGCTTTCGTTGATAACCTGCTAGTTTCGAGTTCTTCACCTGTAGTGTTAATACTTGCAACGAGGGACCGGACCGTGTGGGGTCTGCTCTGACAGTAGTCAGTGGGATTGGCGACGACATCATGGTCGCAATGAGAGCCCTCAAAAACGCTATCTCCCAAGGGGGGAACTGTATCCAACGTGATCCAAACAGTTATGAATCCTACTTGAGCAACATACAAATAATGTCCAAATATACCACCCAGTCCCTATCACATCTCCCCCAATTTCTTGGAAAGATTCAAGAAGAAACCTGTGTCCGGCGACACGTACTTTGTTTTCGATACGTACAACGATTATAGCAATAAGTGAAGCACAAAGGCAAATAGGGCTGCCCAAATCTGGTGTCGAAAATTGAACCCAAGCATTACGTCTCCAAATCTGTGCAGAAGCCTGTGGTTACTGTTACGGAGAACAAGAAACAACTCACAGATATCATTGTAAAATATGTAAGGACCGATGAAACATTTGCAGTCGAGAATACAACTAAACATAGACTATAAATTATTGGTCAGAAATAAGCTTACTTTGAGATCGGTAACAGTGTTATCATCGACAGATACAACAAGGCCACTAACTACTCATAAAGAAGCTGACAATAATTGCCCAACATATAACACACGTGGCGTTCCAAGGGGTTAATAACTTATGACACTGATGTGTATTCACTTCCCCGTATCATTATTTGAAAAAGAAACTGGAAGTTCCTATATTTGTGGAATCCCAAATAAAGGACAGGTCAATGATTGATATCCGGCTACAAATGTCAGGATATCATTCCAAGCCTTCTAGCCGCTCATGCTATCTCAGACTGTGAAATAGTTGCTAGATGTCTTGGGATTGCGAGAAGGGCGTGTATTGAAAGTTTTGAAGGCTCGTGTAGAATCTCTCACGGCAATCGGTGATATCGAACCGCCATTGAGCGCGATGATGGAACAAGCAACCACATTCTTAGCAGTTCAAGCAAAAATATGTCGAAAAGGGCCGTACAGGGCATATAAACCGACTTATACAGGTGGATAAGGTGTCACCATGCTCTGTTACTGGTGATAAAATCACCTTAGTCAGAATACCAAATAACAGTTCTATAGTTGAAGCCTTCTCCTAACATGAAAGGCAGACGACACTTGCAAACAAAATTCTTGAATAACTAATTTGTTTCATTTTTTGTCTCAAAAATATAGGTTATGACCCCTCATTGGAACGAGCTCGACGAGCTCGTTCCAAAGAGGTGTCATAACCTATGTGTTTGAGACAAAAAAAATGAAAATATAATGAAAATTAATTGTCGTTTTTTGAGAATAGCGCAGGCCGGTTTTTGCTGTTACTTTGGGTAAAGAGTTAAAGCCTTGCAACCTGCGGGACAGAAAACCGATAGAGAGTGGACAAGACAGGGAGTGCATTATTTTCACCGATTCGCTCTCCTCTTTGTAGTCTTCACCCAGCCCGAGATTGGACAGCCTTCTGATATTGGAACTTCCCGAAAAGCTGAATATGTTAATGTCCAAGCAAAATGATATTATGTTTTGCCAGTTATCTGTACATATAAGTATCGTCGGCAACACCACGGCAAACAGTGCAGCAACTCGGATTTTAATATTCCTTTCAGTGATTTCAAGTAACCTATCAGTTTGAACAACCAACCTATAACAAATCCCATCGCTCCGAATAAATATTCTGATCGTTACAAGTCAAGTAACCTTTGTAGAAAAGATCGTTTCATTCTGAAGCGATTTCATATTGGTCATAGAAGACTCACGAACTACTTCTTATTGGAGGGTAACATGCGACTAGAATATGTTTTTTGCAAGCATATGTTGGCGGCTGAGCACATTCGTTTACACTGCACACACTTTTATCTTGTCGGCCGCAGTATTAAAAAACAGGGTTTTAAAAGATCTTTTTGAATCACCAAATCTTTCAAGAATCTGTCGTCTCTGAAGTAAAACAACCATTTTAATAAAGTTTAAATTGTTTTTAAACTTTTAAACCAGATATCACTTTCAAATATTTTCCGATCAATAGATTGATTTAACTAAACTACTTGTAACATTACTCATTTCTGTCCTCGATACCGATTTCTCTGTTATAAAGGTGTAATCATTTCCTGATTTTTGTCTGTTATATCATTTCATAAAAATAACCTGTTTTACCTTTTATATCGTCTAATCACTACGTTATAGCGTTAAATGGGGATGTGGCTCTAAATACATACGGGTCTTTGAAAAGAATGGTTCTACATGGTCGAGATTTGCCAAAATAACTGTTTCCGTTCCGGTAATCCCTACGCTGAAATGTAACTTAGATAAAACCCCGTTTCTCCGGAACTGACAATGAAAGAGCAGGTCTGCTAAATGAGACATTCATTCAAAATAGCATATTTACCCTTTGAAACCGTAACACCGCTTTTCCGGCGGCCCTGGAACATGAAACCACATAAGTAACTGTGTGGAGTAGACCAATCAATATTTTTAACGTGCAGCTCCAAGACTTCGCGTCGATAATATTTATTGGTCTACCCTTCAAATAATGAATATGGACTCTGCAATTGCTGCCACTGAACTGACATGGAAGATACAACCAGGATTCAAAGGGTTAAGCCCAGAAACCAAGCATCTTCCACATTTTAAACGTAGTTGCTCGTGATGTATTAGCAAACTTTCTTTTACTCAGAAATATATCACAAGCATTCTGAAATAACTCAAAATAAAGTAGCTGGTCATGATGGATTCGGACACATAATAAGTACTAAGGGAGGGCGATTGGGCGAACTGATTTTCCCATAGGGTTTTGAATGTTTTAAAACACTTATGTCGATGGTACTTTGGGCGAAGTACTTTGAGCAAATGTTTTAACACTGATCGACATAAGTTTTTTCAAAACATTCAAAACACTTTGGAAAATCAGTGTTAAATCAGTTCGTCCAATCGCCCTCCCTCACCACTAGAATATTGAAGGAAACAAATTCAGTGTTAGCAGACTCTTATTTCCTCTGTTTCCAAGCCATTGGAATTGTCTGTATTTCGTTGCGAATGGAAGTGTGCTTATGTGGAGATCCTATTCTTTAAGAACGGAGTTCACCAAGAACCCCACAATAATTGACCCATCTTATTATACTGTGCATAATGAATGAGTTGTTTTTATAGAAGTCTACAAATATTTTAAAGATAACAACTTATTTTATGAACTACAGTCCGGTGTCCCTTCTAAAACACCACTGTCTCTCAATGTTTGGAGGTTTATCGTAACTTGAAATAGAAATACACTTGCACTCATGTGGTGTTTTGTGTGATGTCTCGAAAACTTTCGACAGAGTAAGGCATCGAAACCTTATATTCAAATTAAATCAGTATATATATCAAGGTCAGTGTCTCGTTGACTTTACAGCTACAGGACCGCCGCCGTGGACTGGCCACTTTCCACGGGTGAGCAATATTTCCACGATGCAATGATATTAGATTCCAAACACTAGTTATTAGAATAATCAACAAAATTTCAATTAATGAAGCACCGGTGCAACCCGGCGCTTCATTAATTCAAATTTTGCTGCTGGTGATTTTTTTATTACCTGGTAAAGGCATGCGTGGAAATTGTCGTCCATGCATGGATTACAACCAGTCCACGACAGCTGCACTGTATTTAAAAGATGGAAAATAGAGAGCAAAACTAATGTTTGTGCCTCTATTAATGGAGAAATCAAGGCAGAAGTTCCGCGGGGGGGGGGGGGGGGGGGTCGGCCCATTTCTGTAACTTGTCCACATCGATGACAGTGCTGATGAAATTGATTTAATTTCTCGCCTTTTGTGGACGCCATTTGTCAGGCTAAATAGTTAGGTGATAATAGCAATATCCAAGCAAAGATGAATTTGAAACTATAAAAGTAAACGAATGGGTTAAAACTCGACGGGTCTCATTTAATGCAAAAGAAGACAAAAGCAATATTCACACTTCGCGGAAAAATCTCTTCATTGAACATCTTGTTTTATCGTCATTTAATCGAATTTGTTCAATTCTCGCAAACATTTGGGTGGGGTTTAACTTTGAAATCAAACCTGTATTAAACAGAACACGTTGATAACCTATTTAAAGACATATTCAAGATTATCACAGTTGCGAAAACTAAAGTATATTGTTTATAGAAAAATACTGGAAAAAACTATATCATGCATTCATACTACCAATTTTTGAATAGTTCTGTTTGGCGTTGGCTCTCTACATTACCTATTTAAACGGGTGGAAGATGTTCAGTTTTAACACTGGCTGAGTGAGTAGTTAGCGAATTAACTGCATCTGAAGGAAACTGGTTGAAAGAGTTTGGAAAATTAGGCGTTAAGCCCAGAAATTATGAAACTGCTATAAAATTCTCAAAGTGGAAAAACGTTCTCCATGTTCTGTTATAAATTGGCGTTTCTGATCAAACCCAATATAAGTTACATAAATCGTCGAATGTTGTTCCATTTTCTTGTCGAAAGATGCCTTACAAACGGCCCTCTTTCCCCTTAGTGTACTGAAATCTCTCGGCGACTATTCGGAACAGCATATCGCTTGTGGAATTAAAAAAAGACCACTAAAGCGCCTGTCTTAGAAGCCTCCACCATATATCCCAATCGGCAAAAGAATGTACAACATCATTCAACAACAATTACGCACTTGTTGTAGTAACCTTAACTGTAACAAATTCCATCTTTGCGTGTCTGATTCCCCACTTTCGTTTGGTTAGTTCGGTGGTGAGGATGCAGAATGTTATTTCTTTGTGTGTTGTTTATGTTTTGGTATTCGCAGTAGTTTAATCGATGACTTGTCTGGAATTCTTAAATTCAGATTAAGACAGAACACGACGAGGGTGGAGTACGGGTGGCCGAAATCAACAACCCGAGATGGAGTTTTACATGTTTTTCACGTGCGCCGAAAACGTCCTCTAAGAATCTTTAACTCCTGTCCCTCGTGCTCTACCTGGTCTGTAGTCTGTATTTATACCACGATCAAACTTGAAATAAATGAATGAAAAAGATATTTTTAAAGAAAAATATCAATTTCCGCGGTCTGGTAATTTGCTTGCTTGACGTTATTTAGTATAGAAGCATTTCAATCAGGTTCTAACGTCACTCAGACGCGTGGCGTCTCGTCAGATGCCTTATTGTCTTCAGATTCCACGCATGGTGCACGTAGCACATTTCGCAGTGTCTCTATTGCATCAGGTAACGTTGAATATGCACAGCAATCGTGATATAAAATTTAGTATTGCAGGACAGCCCGATATTATCCGAAACAAGTAATATGTCTGTGTTCTTAACTGTTTAAACATTTATTCGTGACTCACACTGACAAGCTGTCGTGTCTCATAATTAGATGCACCTTTAACCAGTCTATGTGCTGTCACATCTACTTAACCCTTTACCTAACATGAAAAGCAGACGACACTTGCAAAAAAAATTTTTGAATAACTAAATTTTTTCATTTTTTGTCTCAAAAACATAGGTTATGACCCCTCGTTGGAACGAGCTCGACGAGCTCGTTCCAACGAGGGGTCATAACCTATGTTTTTGAGACAAAAAATGAAAATATTTTGAAAATTATTTGGCGATTTTTGAGAATAGCGCTGGCCGGTTTTGGCCGTTACGTTGGGTAAAGGGTTAAGAAGCGTTAACATCCGTCATGGGGATTCTCTCACACTGGGACTTGCAAGACATTACGGGCCTGAATAAGGCACGTGTTGATCGCGAGGCCCGTACTGTTGTTACAGTGCTTTCACATGGTGGTCTCCTTTTTGAGTTGCTGTAATAATGACTAAGTGCTTCTAAGCCGCCTCGGAATCTTTGAGTTTGGAACCTGGTGACATATAAATTTAGGCCTAAAAAGTTGAAAATCTGTTTCTCGGACCCTCCCGCATGGTCTTTTTGGCTACCGTGTGCTATTTTTTATAACCAATGCAAACTTGAAAAAATAAATGGTTTTTGTCTAATATTTTATCCAAATTAATAAAATTGATAAATTTGTTCCCTCAGCACTGCGAAGCGTTCTTGCACTCAAGGGACGAAATACACCATCACACATGCTATTCTATAGATTATGAGGCCTAAAACAAAACAAAAAAAAAACAAAAAAAAAAACACCCCAAGAACATGAACAAAGAAATAGTTACAAAAATTAAAAATAAAACAAAAAACCGCCTTCCCACATGCAATTTTATAAAAAATGGACTGAGAAACAGATCTACTTCATTGGACTTTAATTTAAATTGAGGATGAAATTACTAAAAATGGGCGTGGGTAGTGTGTGTGAATCGAATACACCCCCAGAACACGCCCCTATCCAACAAGAAGGCCATTGGGCTCCATAGCAACAACGTGGATGGTGGCGCCCATAGTCAAACTTGCTGGCGGAAGGGTGCGTCAGCATAGAAACACGTGCTGCGCATGCGCAGTGGGACCACGTGTCACCATTGGAATGACGTCACAAAATAGCCGCTTACGGGGAGTACCATGGCAACCTCACACACCCCTTCTGGTCACGTGACTGATGACGTCACATGAGAACCTGCATGAGAACATGCTAAGAGGGCAAGAATCAATATCACATACTACTAAGGTCCAAGGCTCAAGGAGCTGGAATCTCCTATAATTGGCACCGACAGGCACTTGCCATTTCAGATATACTTGAGCGCATGAGCACGATACACTGCATATCACCACGAGAATGACGTCGCAAGGTGGCAGGTTACTATATCACCCAATAACATGCAAGGGTGTGGCATTACCACTGAACATGTGTGACAGTGGTTTGGTTTGATAATCATTATTGGATTGTTGGTGTTTTATGACATTTTAATAGCTGAGATCATATTGTGTCGAAGATAGTTTTACGCGTGGAGGAAGCCGATGTACCCGGGCAGTACCATCGAGCAACGGCGACTAACAGTCAACTCTCCAGCGTAATAATCCCACAGGAGCAAGGTTAACATTGGTTGAAGGCATATGTGCTATCAACGTGCGATACGCCTCAGCATACAGAGAACCGTGCTCCCAAAGGGGCAACAGTGATTAAGTGCCTTGCTCAAGAACACAACGCAAGTTACCCCGGCCAGGCATCAAACTCCCAACGTTCCGGTCTCAAGACCAACGCTGTAACCACTGAGCAATCGCGTTCTCGATAATCTTGACTGAACGCCACGGCGCGCATTACTTGCAGATTACTTCAGTTTTCCAAAAATTGTAACAATAATGAGCGATTGTTGTAACAAAAGTGGTGAGCGGTGTTTTTTTTTTACAAAAATAGGCGATGGTTGTAACAAAAGTGGTGAGCTCATTTTGTAACAAAAGTGGGCAAGTGTTGCAAAACAAAGTGGTGAGCTGTAACAAAAGTTGTTGCCACAATATGTGGAAAAAACAAAACAATTTTCAGCTTAATGTAATCTCCTGTTGGCCCAGCTTATTTTCCTTTAAAAAGCAAAGTAGTGCCGAATAGTGGCAGTTTCCGAACCTTTTGATTATTAACTTCGTTCAATTCTCACTATATCGTGACTGATAATCAACCATCAGAACAAAATATGACGCATAATTTTTGTAATCATGTAAGGCAAGTATTTATGCTAGGTGTGCTGTTCAGTGACTTTGTGTCAACTGTTGAAGTTCACATTTGGTTGGGATCGCAAGAGAGAAGGTGCTGTGAATATGTAGTTTAGAAGAATTTGAACCATCCAATATGATTTTAAATATTCTGTTTTTCACACAGGATGGATCCTAGACTACCTCTCGTGGGTCCTGTTATATTGCGTGTTTGTTTATTTGAACTGACTTTGGGGGATTTTGCTTGTGTTTGTTTTCAATAAATGTTATAGAACGTTATTGATTAGAATTTCTATATATTTGCAAACCTTTGCCCTGACCCTTATGCTTAAAATGAGATAACAGTCTTAATTGTTTGATCCTAATACTTGAATCTAATATTTTTAAGTTAGTTTAGACCATTTAAATAATTAAGAATGTTCGCTTGGACAAAACCAATGCAAATTCCTGCAACATCCTGCAAAGTCTGACACTAAACATGAAAAATGTCTTTTTAAAAGTCAACCAAAAAATGTCCTCTCCGATACTGGCACCCCATTAGATGACTCATTGATAATATGAAAATACGTGACACGTAATGGTGCACACCCAATATTGTTAATTTCGGTAAATATTGCAGGCCCCAAGCAAGATTTTTCAGGAATGATATGGTATATATCGCAGAAATAGCAGCGGTTATGCGAAATATAACAATTTGTCAAAACGTGTTGTACGACATGCAAAAACACAGAACCACACATGTATGCTCATATGTTAATGTGGCGACAAATAAAGCAATCGAGAAATTTTGAAAGATTGCGGAAGAATCAAACTTGAGCCAAGCTATAGTAAAACAAACCTTCATTTTTTAAACTGACAAAATATCATAATTCAATGGCAAATTGGTTCATTAGGGGTTTAACAACACTTCCAAAAACCAAGGCTACATTATAAGCGGGATTGTATATCAATTTCAAAAGCTAAGGTTATTATATCACGTTGTTAGTTCCCAATATCCTTCCCCCACGCCGGCAACGGAGATGAAGTGTCTTACCCAAGGACACAACGCGGTTGCCGCAGGAGGGGTTCGAACCGAGGACCTCTCGGCTTGTAGCTGCACCTCTACCTACTGAGCCACCGCCCCCTCCCCCGGAAACCAATTGTTTACAATTTACAACATGAAGGGTCTCTGTGACCTTGACCTTTGACCTACTGATTCCAAAATACATAGGGCTCTTTCTTGCAATAATGCCAACCTACCTATGAAGTTTCACGAACGTCGGAGGAACCCTTGTCAAATTATCATCTGAAAACCATTTATTTACGATGTATTATGTTCAAGGTCACTGTGATCTTGACCTTTGACCTAGCGAGTCCAAGATAAATAGGGGTCTTCCACTCACATTGGCTAACCTACCTATGGAGTTTCATGAATGTGGGTTCAACTGTAGCCAAGTTAGCATCCGGAAACCAATTGTTTACAATTTACTATGTTAATGGTCACTATGACCTTGACCTTTCGTCTAGCGAGTCCAAATAAATAGGGTTCCTCCTATCATTGATGCCAACCTACACATGCGGTTTCATGAACGTGGGTCAAACCATTATCAAGTTATCATCCGGGAACCAATTGTTTTGATTTATTATGTGCAGGGTCACTGTGACCTTGACGTTTGATCTAGTGCCTCCACAAAAAACAGGCTTCTTCCTCTCTTGAAAGTCAACCTACGTATGAAGTTTCATGAATGTGAGTTCAACCATAGACAAGTTATCACCCGGAAACTGGGAAACCAATTGTTTACGATTTACTATGTTCATGGTCACCGTGACCTTGACCTTTGACCAAGCAAGTTCAAAATAAATAGGGTTCTTTCACTCACCGATACCAACCTACCTATGGAGTTTCATGAACGTGGGTCGAACCATTATCAAGTTATCGTCCGAAACCAATTGTTTACGCCCGCCCGCCATTCACCAAGCTAAAAGTCGAGCTTGACTTCGTCACAACTTGACTAAACAAGAGGCCCGACATTAATCGCTCACCTGCCAAAGTGGTTCAAAGAAGTATTTGGGGTCATATTCAGTTATACATGGTTCATCAACACTACAAAGGAATGAAGTCATGAAAGGCAAATTTTATGGAAAAACACCAAGGAATCGATTTGAACAAACCTGAACCTAACATGCTCCCTATGCCACCCCACCCCTGCCCACATAGAACCCAAATAATAAGCCAGGGGCTCAAATTGAACAAACTTGAACCTGATCCCCCTTGAAATGTTATATACCAAATATGAAAGAATTCTGACTCACAGAAATACCTTTACACGATTTTAACACTAAATCCTATGGAGGTGAGTAGGTAATAAAGGCGGATTCAGTATCACTTGTACACGATTTCGTACATCGATGTACACCTCCATAGGATTTAGTGTTAAAATCGTGTACAGGTACACGATTTGTCGTTTTTTTATGGTGATACAGAATCCGCAAGCGGATTCTGTATCACTAGATTCTATATACACATCGCTCAAGAGTGAAAAAAATGTATGAAATTTTAAGGAAAAAAAGGTGTACTGTCTGATACAGAATACGCAAATGGGTTTCCCCCCATAGGATTCAGTGTTAAATCGCAGGCAAAAAACGTGTTGCGGATTCTGTATCATCATCAAAAAAGGTGGTTTGCGGATTCTGTATCATCCGTATCTGTACACGATTTTAACACTGAATTCGTATGGAGGCATACACGGAAACCCATTTGCAGATTCTACATCAGAAATCGACTTATGTACGACACGTGGAATAGAGGTGATACTGAACCCGCAAACCCACGATGAGAGTAAAAACTGACACTCATGTTTTTGTTCTGGTGTGAATGAAGGTTTTCGTTCAAAAGAGTCGACTATAAAACATGAGTGTCAGTTTTTGTTTTGGTGTGAATGAAGGTTTTCGTTCAAAAGAGCCGACTATAAAACATGAGTGCCGGTTTTTGTTCTGGTGTGAATGAAGGTTTTCGTTCAAAAGAGTCGACTATAAAATATAATCTGTAAAAAAATAGACATATATGTTTTGTTTCAATGTAAACGAAAAAAAAATTGAGTTTAGAAAAATTAGAAAAAATCGGAGGTAAAAAATCGTTTGTTCACGTTTTGTCACTGCTAATTTTGTGAAATAAATTTTAATAAAACACTTTATAGAATGTTTCATTCAAATAAAAATAGTTCGTATTGACACTCATGTTTTTGTTGTGGTGTGAATGAAGGTTTACGTTCAAAAGAGTTGACTATAAAATATAATCTGTAAAAAAATAGACGTTCATGTTTTGTTTCAATGTAAACGAAAAAAAAATGAGTTTAGAAAAATTAGAAAAAATCGGAGGTAAAAAATCGTTTGTTCACGTTTTGTCACTGCTAATTGTGTGAAATAAATTTTAATAAAACACTTTATAGAATGTTTCATTCAAATAAAAATAGTTCGTAATTGACACTCATGTTTTTGTTGTGGTGTGAATGAAGGTTTTCGTTTAATGGATCGTTTTAATAATAGATAATAAAACGCATTTTTCCACTCAATTAGGTTTGAGTGGTAAATTTTTAATATATTCGTGATAATGTTCGGAGATGTGAATGAATCCTTTTAACAGACGTAATTATTCTCAAACGCATTAAATCAGAAACTGGTTTCTTATGTACTAAAACTTTTCAAACTTTTTCAAAGTTCTCTCAATTCGACACTGAGTGAATGATTTGAGATGTGAATGAAATCCTTTTAACAGATGTAATTATTCTCAAACGCGTCAAATCAGAAACCGGTTTCTTATGCGCTAAAACTTTTCAAACTTTTCAAGTTTTCCCAAGTCGACACTGAGTGAATAATCGGTGATGCGATTTTTAACGCGTTCGGAGGCAAAACGCATTTATATGGGTTTTATCGTGTAAAATGTTTTTTCTCAACTGGTTTTTTAGTTATTATATTAAAGACAGAAGATTTTATTTACTTGAAACATAAAAAATAATTATACATTTAATTTTGAAAATAATAAAATAACTCACATTAGCATACTCAAAGGAATATTAATAATTTAAAAACGAAAAATGTTTTTACAGATGGATACCAAACGTCGAGGTCAGCTTTTTGCTAAGAAGAGCATTCAATCGGCTGACAGGAGCAGACGTCTTGGAGAGATTGAACTCAGACAAGAAGCCACAAAAATATTTAAACCCGTGACGGAGGTTCAAGAGCGAAGCAAGAAGGAGATCGTTGACGAATTGAGACCCATAAAAGACGGTTCTTTGAGAATGGGTTCGTTGCCCGGTAGTTTTACGAAACAGTTTTCCTTTCAATCTACACCGGATTACGTTCCCATGAGAATCGAAACCGATCTGAGCGAAAGTGATGATAAAGCTTCGACTATCACCACTGATAGCGTCGTGTCGTCCGAGGATGATGGTAAGAGAGATCTGTTGTTTGGAATTCGCGAGGATTCGGACGGTAGAATTTTTGTGGATGACACCGAAGTGCGAACGGATGATGATAATTTAATCGTCGGTTCGAATAAGTATAAAATAACTGATGGACTGCGCTCATTGCTCCTTTCTGACAAGCCTGGAGATTACACGGAACAGGATTACGACAATTACGGCGACATTCTGCTTCAGACCAACGCCATGAAGAGAAATAACGATGCCAGAGAAACGAGACCCAAAGCCAGCAGAGGTTACAAGTGGACGAAGGTGGTGAAACCCATATGGGATATGAATAAGAAGTATGACGAGTCGAGAACCGGGAAAGGAGTGAGAACCACTTTTCTTCCGAGCGATTCTGACGCTCTGTCTCAGAGATTGAGTTTGTTGATGGCAAGCAGACGTGCTGGTAACACAGTTAGATAATCAGATAGTTACTATATCTGACGAATTGTTAAGACAGAAGGTTTTGAATAAAAACCATTATAAAAGGCTGATGAACGAATTGAAGGATTGATGTATATAATAAGTAGAGAGAAACAAACAAACAGAAATATATCAAATAAAAAAACAGTAAATTTTACACTAGAATAATAAAAGTATTTAAACAACAAACGATTTACCAGTGAAAAACAAAATATATATTATAAAATAAAAAAAATATGTTGGTGATAAAGAACAGGGGATACGTCAGAACTTACGTTCAAGGCGGTTCTGGCATCGTCGATTCTATAATGCGAGCGTTCACGAGCGATGCGGGTAGAAAACTCGCATCGACCGCGTTTGAGGTCGGTAAGAAGACGGCTTTGGATGCTGGTAAGAAAGCCGCTTACGAAGCCAGTGGTAGGATAGCTTCTGTGGCTGGCAAGAGGGCAGCCGACGCGTTGATCGACAAGTTGATCAGTCCGCCGGCGAAGCGAGCTGCGTTAGAGCGAACGCCGAAAAGTTGGAAAGATTTTAAGGATGCTGTGGTACCCATACAAGATTTAGCCAAAATGCCGAGTGGATCTGGATTGAAGAGAACTCGCGACGGTGTATTACGACAGTTTGTTTGTGTTTGGCAAGAGCTTGTTTCAACCCAAATACAGATTGCTTCGAAAGTGCATGGATCGTAGATTGCCCAAGGACGACATAGCCAGAATCTTTGACAGTTGAGAGGAATTCGACAAAAGTGAAGCTCCTCTTTCGACCATTTTGGACGGTGCGGCGTTGGAATTGATGAAGAGAAATGCAACTTCGAACGTCGAGTGTCGATTTTATGAGAAGGCTAGCGACGTTCCGGATCCTAGAAAATTGAAATCGGAAGATAAGAATCTCATGATTTTCGACGATTTGCTTTTGGAGAGACAGAACCGATGCGAATCGTATTACGTTAGGGGTCGACACAGCAACGTGGACTGTTTCTACCTGTCGCAGAATTATTTTCGATTGCCCAGAGAGACGATAAGGGAGAACGCTAATTTTCTATGTCTCTTTCGCCAAGATCTCAAGAATCTCAATCACATCTACGGCGATCACGTCGCAAACGACATGAGCGTGGCGGAATTCAGGAGATTCTGCAAGAGGGTTTGGGATGAAGGACTTTACAATTTCGTCGTGATCGATTTGACTAGCGAATTTAATCGTGGAAAATATCGGTGCGGATTCGACAAGTTTTATGTTTCTGATGATAATAAGATAGAGCGTGAAAATAAAAAAAATTAGAAAATAATAAATCTTCAAATAATTATTTTTGAAAAAATAAAAATAAAATTAAAATATAATGTTCGAACAAGGAGAATTGTTAGAACGGATAGCTGAGAATACGGCTGCAAAACAATCCATTCAAATCGTGGTGAGTGGTGATTCGACTCGATTCGCGACGAAATTCGAACCTTCCATCGAATTGAATAGAGAGAAAAGATACGAGATGGCGTTGGTGAATCTGGAGACTTATTATTCCTTTCCCAACGTCACCGAAAAGAATAACTCATTCAAGTATTCCGACGGAGTGGATTGGTTGGAGATTCGAATTCCCAAAGGAAGTTACGACATAGACGATTTGAACAATTACATTCAGACGCGAATGAAGATGGATGGAAAGGGAAGCAACAAGATCAGACTCGCTCCCAATCCTAATACCTTACAGACGATGTTGGATTTGGAAGATAATTTTCGAGTGGATTTCAATACGGATGATTCTATAGGCAAGATGTTGGGATTCGATCGAAAGATGTATCGAGACCACGGGGCATCTGAAAATACGGTTGACATTCACGCAGTCAATAGCATTCTGGTGAACGTGGATGTGATTGCTGGAAGCTATGTGAATGGTAGCGCTCAACCGACGATCTATTCCTTCTTTCCAAACGTGTCACCGGGTTATAAGATCGTGGATTGACCTCGAAATTTAGTTTATCTACCAGTGATTTTAGACACGTTGTATAGTCTCAAAACCATGTTGATGGATCCAAATGGTGAACTGTTAGATCTTCGCGAAGAGAGGGTGATGATACGATTTCACATAAGAGAAATATAAAAGCAAAAAAAAAAAAAGTATTGTGTATATATATAAATAACAGAAATAAAATAAATGCAATATTAATTTTACAAAAATTATTTAATATATATAATCATCATTAAACCAAAAAAAACAATTGAAGAAAATATATTTAAAAAAAAGAATTATGACACAATACGTGGTTAAAAACGTGAACATATCCGTAGGACAGAAGAAGAAACTTAATAGAGCGTTAACAACTTGAGGCGAGGTGGTGAGATTCAAATTTACTCACGAAGATCTGTCGAGTGGCGGTCAGGATTCGATCGCTTGGACCAGAAGTCAAATCAAAAGGATGGAGAAAGCAATTCGTGATGGAAGAGGGTTGATGGTGAGATTGAGCACTAGGCACTACCCTTTCTCGCAAAGACTCTCGGCGTGGGAGCTCTCACGGGACTCGCGAGTTCGGCAGTTGAGAAATTAATGAGTGGCAGTGGACTGTTTTTGAAGAAGGGAGGAGCCGTGTGTCGTGTCCACATAGACGACAGTGGTAAAGGATTGTATCTAGAACCCGTTAGAGGTGACAACTCTTTGAGTGGAAATGGTCTCTATCTGAAGAGTGGACAGAACGTTGAGTGACTTGGCAAGGGTTTGTTGTTTGGTGAGAATTCGCCATTTAAGAATATACTGATTTTGAATATGTTATTATAATGTAAAAATTATATAATTATATAAAATATAAATCATAGAAAGTATAAAAAAATAATATAAAATGGATAAAAAGGTGGAAAAAACAATTAGACGATAATGATGAATATCGCGAGATAGAGTGCGAAAAAGATGTGGAAAAATGATTAGACGCTAATGATGGATATCTTAGGAAAAAACTGACAAAAGAGTTAAATAAAGATCGGGATATGCGGTTGAAATTTAAAAGAATGAGACGTTTTCGACCGTTACCACTATCTTCTGAAGAGAATGGTAATGATGCGAGTGTTACCGAGAGATGCACAACATTCGTTCATAAATATGATTCGGATAAACAAATGTGTTGTTATAAAAATGTAGCATATCACAAAAAAAAAAAGAAAAAGAAAAGAAGAATCGACACTGAAATTTAAGAAAAAAGGAAACGTTATTATAATATATGGGTAATAGTGAAGAAGGAAAACAAAAAAAACAAAAAAAAGTAATGAGATCTAAAGATGATCTCATTACTTTTTTTTCCCTTCTTCTTCGCTAAAAATCAATCTCTCTATTGTTTATATTTCCAAGTCAGTTATTAGCATGTTGACACTCGTGTTTTCTCCTTTGTCGCAAATGTGTTGAATGTTTATCTTTACTTTTTTGAGTTTTTTTACTTCGGTCAACGCGCTCTCACCACCCGATTTGTTCACGAGTTCAAGTGAGATGTTTGGAAATATGTAACTTCCATAGGGCAACGACAAATCGTCCTTGTCGAATTCTCTATCTTTGGCGATGACGATATTCTGCAGATCGCTTTTGTACTCATAAAACAAATCAAGCATGGCTTCATCCAATTTCAAAGGCATGCTATATTTCTCGTATTTGTGCTCTAAGCCCTTCGTCTCGACCTCGTTCAATTCGATGGGATCATGTTGTTGTAATCTATAGATTTTAGAACTGAATTTCTTATACATTTTGACTCGTTTCAATTTCAATTTGCATCTTTTAGGTGTTGTTGTCATGATCGATTATTTGTTTTTGTTTTGTTTTATGAATTATTGCAAATAATATATATTTTTAAATTTTGTATTTAAATAATAATTTGTTAAAAAGTTTGTTTTTTTTTTTGCTCTTTATATATAAAAAAAAAAGTTTTTTTAATTTTAACTTTCTTCAATGTGAAAATTTTTTTTTGTAAAAGTGTTTTTTCTCTTTATATATAAATAAAAAGTTTAAATTTAACGTCCTTTTTTCTCGTATTAATTCAATTTTTTCACGTTAAGGAACATAAAAAAATTGATTAATTTCATCAAAAAAAAGTTTTTTTTTGAAGGAATTAAAACATATATATGTAAACAATTTTAAAACTTTTAACAAATTATTATTAAATACAAAATTCGAAGACAAAAAAAAAATATTCTTACAAATGGAGCAAACAAATAAAAAAATGGAAAATTTAAATGAGAAAACCGTACCTCAGTAAAATGAGATTTGTAAACTATTAAAAATTCCACATTTCAGAAATCATAGAACTAAATAAAAAAAAATTGAAGTCATACAGGAATATTTGCGAATCGCTAGAAAGGCAACAAAATGTCGATAGCGACGACATCAAAAAATGCATCAGTTGTGAAAAATGAGAAGAAGGAGAAGATAGTAAAAGGAATCGAAATGCCAACGTAGAAAAAAACAAAAATGTTTCGATTGTGAAAAATAAGAAGACGACTAAATGAAAAGCCGTTGAAGAACTTCAAGTTTCAAAAGAAAAGAAAAAAAAAAAACTAAAATGAAAACGAGTGATGCACTTCAGATTCTAGACAAACGAGATATATCGAGTGAAATTCAACGAGCAATCAACGAAGGGAAAGGAGAAGAATATGTAGCACGACTCATCATGGAACTATTCCAATCGAAGCCTGTAGAACGGGAGAGTGCAATCAAAGGCATTTTTAAAACTTTCGATGTGGTTCCCTCGTTCAAGAAAGTCGATCCGAAATTGTTCATGGAACAGGTGAAGAAAAAAGTATTGGATTTGTTTCGTGAACACATGAACGTGGGACAAAAAAATAAGATGATACTCCATTGCGTGATGAATAAAATCGACGTGAAGTCTGGCGAGAGCATCATGGAAAATGCATATTTCAGATCTAACATCGAACCCGTATTTCGAGGTTCAGATTTATCAGACGTTTTCAAAACGATGAAAGACAAGATGTTGATGTCTCTCACACGAATTATCAACATGAAGGTAGTAATTGGACGTTCGATGAGGTGTTGAAACTCGAAATTCATATAACTAAAAACGATTCATTGAAAGGATCTTCCTACGTGGAATTACCGTATTTCTTAGCTAAAAAACACTCCGTGGTCAATGTGAGAAATAAAGATGATCAGTGTTTTAAATGGGCAGTCACTTCTGCTTTATACCCTGTCAAAATGCACTCCGATAGAGTTTGTCGTTATGAGGAGACTTCTAAAAATCTCGATTGGACCGGAGTGACTTTTCCAACAGAGTTAAAACACATCGAACGTTTCGAGGCTCAAAATCCCACCGTAGCAGTGAACGTCTTGGGATACAACGATGAAAAACGAACGATCTATCCTCTCAGACAGACTTCGTATCTCGAAAGAGAGAAGACGATTATTTTATTATTGATTTCGAATGGTGACAATCATCATTATTGTTGGGTTAAACATCCGAGCCGATTACTGTCGAGACAAAATAATAAACATAAAGGAAAGATATGTTTATGTTATAACTGCATGAACATGTTTCAGAGCGAAAAATCGTTAGCAAAACATCAGGAATATTGCAATGAAAATCAAGGTGTCGCCATCGAAATGCCCAAACCCAACACCATCGTGAAGTTTGAAAATTGCAATAGAAGGTTAAAAGTACCATTCGTCGTGTACGCCGATTTCGAATGCTTCACCGCGAAAATGAGTTCCTGCCAACCTAATGCTCTTCAAAGTTATGTCGAAAGATATCAAAAACACACGCCTTCGGGTTATTGCATTTACATGAAATGCGTTTTTGATTCACAACGCAACATGGGTCCCTTCACCTACACAAAACAGTGCGAAGACGATGACGTGGCTCAAAGGTTCGTGGAAGAGTTAGAATCGAAAATTTAAATGTTATACGACAAATTCAAAACTCCGGCGAAAATGATCATCACACAAGAGCAGCAGGATGAAAATAACAGAGCCACCGAATGTCACATATGCAGACAATCGTTCGACGAGAATTCAGAGGAAAATAAGAAGGTTAGAGACCACGGTCATTACACGGGTCTGTATCGCAGTCCAGCTCACAGCAAGTGTAATTTAAAATATCGAGACGCCATTTTCTATCCGGTGATATTTCACAATCTCTCAGGTTACGACAGTCATCTGTTTGTGAAAAATCTTGGCACCTCCCATGAAGAATTAAATTGCATCGCAAACAGCGAAGAAAGATACATTTCATTCATGAAATGGAAGCTCATGGAGAAGAAAAGAGTAATCGACGGAGAGACGTTGAAAGAAAAAACGAAATTCATTCGTAGAGGCATACGTTTCATCGACAGTTTTAAATTCATATTGACCGCTCTGGAAAAATTAGTCGATAACATGAGCAAGGATAAATTTAAAATCATGAGCGAACATTCGGTAAACGAGTAGACGTTATGTTGAGGAAAGGAGTCTATCCTTACGATTACATGAATGATCTAAAGAGATTCGACGACACTGCACTACCTTCGAAAGAAGATTCTTATTCAAAATTATACGAATCCTACATTTCCGATGAGAATTACGAACACGCCAAAAACGTGTGGAAATCATTCGATATGAAAACCATGAGAGATTATCATGATCTCTATCTGAAGACCGACGTTCTGCTCTTGGAAGACGTGTTCGAAAATTTTCGAGACGTCTGTCGTCGAAATTATGATCTGGATCCCGCTCGGTATTTCACTGCACCCAGTCTGGCGTTGGACGCTCTGTTGAAGACCACCGAAGTCCGATTGGAATTATTATCTGACATGGACATGTTGCTCATGTTTGAAAGGGCTGCGAGAGGTGGCATCTCGATGATCTCCCACAGATATTCTGAAGCTAACAATCCCTACATGAAAGAAGGTTTCGATTCGAAACAGTCAAATAAATACATACAGTATTGGGATGCTAATAATCTGTACGGTTGGGCTATGAGTCATCCTTTACCGATTGGAAATTTTGAATGGGTGATGGAACAGGAAGAGATGCAAAAATGGAGAGACTATCCTTGCATTTTAGAAGTCGATTTGAACTATCCAGAAGAATTACACGATCTACACAACAATTATCCGCTGGCTCCCGAACGAATAGAAGCTAACAAAGAAGAAGAAAAACTCATTCCCAATTTATTTAACAAATGTAACTACATCGTCTACAGTGAGAATTTGAAACAATACGTCGATTACGGGATAAAATTAGTCAACATACATCGCATCATTCGATTCGATGAAGAGCCTTGGATGAAAAAATACATCGATTTCAACACGAATCTCAGAATTCGAGCCGAGAACGATTTCGAAAAAGATTTCTTCAAACTCATGAACAACTGTGTGTACGGTAAATCGATGGAAAACATCAGGAAGAGAACCGACGTTCGACTCGTCATGCCTGAGAAAAAAGAAAAAAAAATTAGTGGCGAAACCCAATTACAAACACCGAACCATATTCGACGAAAACCTAGTGGCCGTTCACATGCAAAAGACGCACCTGAAGTTCGACAAACCGTATTATCTCAGACCGATCATCTTAGATATCAGCAAGCGATTGATGTACGAGTTTCACTACGATTACGTCAAATGAAAATTTGGTGATAAAATCAAACTACTGTTCACCGACACGTACAGTTTAGTTTACGAGATAGAGATGAAAGACGTCTACCGAGATATATCTTTGGACGTGGCCGCGTGGTTCGACATGAGTAATTATCCAGTCAATCACCCGTCCAACATTCAATCGAACGACAACAAGAAGGTGTTGGGTAAATTTAAGGACATGAGCGGTGGTAAACAAATCCTCGAATTCGTGGGCTTGAGACCCAAACTGTATGCTTATCATCTAGAAGATGAAGAGATCAAGAAGTGCAAAGGGGTTAAAGCGTGCGTGGTGAAGAAAAACATCTCTTTCCAAGAGTATAAAGATTGTCTGTTAGGAAGTGGTCCGGTGTATAAGACTATGAAATCGATTCGATGCGAAAATCATGACTTGTATACCGAAATAGTCAACAAGATTTCACTGACGGCAGACGACGATAAGAGATTCATGTTAGATGATAAAATAAGCACTTTGGCACACAGACATTGGATTTTGGATCTAATTAGAGATGATAGGATTTCAGATATGATTGTGGATGATAGGATACCAGATATGATTAAGGATGATAGGATTCCAGAAAATCAAGAGGAATTAGATGGATTCAAGATTATGGAAGTCGAGGAATTAGACGGATTCAAGATTATGGAAGTCGATAGAGTTAGTTTAAAAAGAAAAAGAAAAAAAAAAAAATAACGTCATTTTAGTGAATTATAATAAAATAAATAAATAAAAAAAAAATATATATACGCATTTATGAATAAGAAAATAGAGATATCCGTAGAAGGTGTCGTCTTACCTAACGCACCCCAATCCAACATCGATCTGTCGAATGCGGTGAAGGATTTGAAAATCAAAGATTTTCTAGGCGTGTTTTCTAGAGATGCCTTGCTGAAGAGAAGACCTCGACAATCGGAATGTGGAATTTTAAATCTAGACGATTTATCGGGTGAAGGAACTCACTGGGTGGCATGGTTCAAGAACGGGAAGAAGAATTATTATTTCAACAGCTACGGAATCTCACCGCCGAAAGAAATAAAGAACTATTTCAACAAATCGATGGTTTGTTACAACATGAAATGAGTGCAATCACCAGATCAAGTGTTTTGTGATCACCTGTGTCTTTACGTTCTCAAGAGATGGTCTGAAGGAGATCGGTTTCAAGACATTCTCAATGATTTACATTAGAGAGAGATTTTTTTTTTTTTTATAGCATATAAAGGTAAAAAAAATTATTAAAAAAATTTTAATCGAATAAAAACGAAAAATAAAAATAAATAAAATAATTCATTTTTAATAAACTGCATTTGAAATATATTTTTTAAAAACAAAAAATCTCAAAACAACATGCCAGTCGATAAATTTGGTAGAAGTGACGACGAAAAAGTCAACCTAAGAAAGAAGAGGAAGATGCTCGAAGTCAACGATGGTTACGACGTTGCCAACTTGGATGAACGTTACGTTCGGAGATACGAACCTCGAGAGGAACCTTTGAACATGAACGATAAGAAGCTCTACAATCTTCCCAAGCTGATAGATCTCGCAGATGCTGCGACTAAAAAATACGTCGACAGGGGGAACGCCGATTTCGAATGAATCATGCTAGATAATTATGTGGATAAAACCATGACCGACGATCTCGATCTGAAATCTAAACGTTTGGTGAACGTCGCAAATCCCATAAATCCCACGGATGCTACGACCAAGAAATATGTGGACGACTCTCACGCGAGATTCAGTGAACACTTGAGAAATAGATACGTTCAGAAAACGATGCACTCGGAATTGAATGCCAATTCTAACAAGATAACGAATGTGGCCACTCCCACGAATCCCAAGGACGTGGCGACCAAACACTATGTAGATCTGGAACAGAGAAAGTCTGACAGACGAGAAATGAAATCGGATCTGAATGCGGGATTCAACAAGATATTGAATCTGTCGAAGGTCGACGACACGGATGTGGATGCAACCGCAGTCAACAAGGGCTATGTAGATTCTGCCGTGATATGATCACAAGAATACCTAGAATCGCAAGTGGACGATCTCTACCTGAACAAACAATCTGGCAGAACCATGGAGGTGGTATCGACATGAACGGTGAGAATTTATTCGGTCTCAATCACGATCACGAATCCGATTCCAGCGCAGTCAACAGGAAGTACGTGGATGACAACTCGGTCTGGAGAAAGGGCGACATCATGGAAGGTAAACTAGACATGGGTGGACACGCGCTCACGAATCTACCGGATCCCGTGAACATGACGGATGCCTGCACCCTGATTTCGGTGGTGGAGAAAGTCAAATATGCTAGACAATTGATCACCGTGTGGGCCGAGGAGAGCGGCACGTTAGAGGAGGGAAAAGCTGAGTGGTCTTTCGGAAATGGAGGTAGTGGATCACAACATGGTCAGGTGGGACATCCCATGCCATTGGGAGGTGAAATCATTCTAATGAGTCTGGCTTCCATGGATTTGAATAACAGAGCAGTCGTCAATCTCATGGTGAATGGAGTAGAGAGCGATAAGAGATGCAGCATCGAAAAGACTGAGAATCAACACGCGAATGTTAGCATGTTTGGCACACCTCTCAAAGTGAACGCTGGAGACAGGATTAATTTCGTTATGAAAACCAATAATCCCGAAGCCGCCACTTCCGTGGAGAGCCTACTGATCAAACTAGATCCTTTGAACAAACAGTGAACGCGTGAAAATAATTAAAAAAATAATGTGTGATTATTAAAAACAAAAAAAAAAGTAATGAGATTTAGAAAGATGTTCAATCTCTCTAGATCTCATTACTTATATTTTTTTTTGTTTTTTTTTTAATAATTACTCATTACTTTTTTTATTTTTGTTTTATTTTTTTTTTTCACACACGTCTCTCATTGAATGATCGACATCTTATTTCCATCCGATTCGAATTGTAATTCTCTGTCTGAAAGGACTAGAGCGAAGGCTTCGGTTTTTCTCGGCACGTTCCTATCGAATTGCATCTTGATCTGAATGTCTAAGACACTACTCTTGAGTCGTTCACTCTGTTTACTGACGTCGAATACGAACGTGGGATACATCGACTTGTATTCGCTGGGAGATATGTTAGGGTTGCTCATCAATTCGTCTAGACCATGATACTTCTTTCTAAAATCAGCGGCGTCGCCGTACAATCTGCAGAAATTGTTCTTGTCGAACAACGCGTTGTAATCGATTGCTGGATATCTCGTGGCGTTCAGAAACACTTGCATGTTTCTCAAATGGCAGTGATCGAACAGCGACGCATTCTTTTCCTGAGACCCGTCCCTATCGGTCTGAAATGCAATCACGATGAAACGCGGTCTCTCGGAAGCTGATTTCACCATCAATCTCCAATCGAAGTGCTTCATGGAGAGAGGAATGCTAGCAGTGTCGCACTGTCTCATTCTAAATCCCACATGTAATTTACTCTTGGATTCTATGATCTTGTAGAGACGCGCTTTTTCCACGATCGAAGGCTCCACGTGCCGTGCGAACCACGATATCTTGTGTAGAGTTATCTTACTCGCATCGGTCGCAGTGAGTCTCACTATTGCGTCGTCGTTTCCTTTTCGAATCAACGTCAGATTGTGTTTGAATCCGTACATGATCTTGTTGTAATCGTCCGCAAATCCGAAGATGTGTTTCAAAGGTATCCTGAACGAAAACGTTCCTTTAGGTCTGGATGTCTTGACGACGTAGTCGAATATCGCGGCGGCGCCGGCGCTAGCAGGGCCGATGGTGTCTTTCACCCACAACTGATTAAGTCCTCTGGATTTCGAAAAAGCATCAGGATACGTCAAGAGTCCGAACATCGTGGTGGCCTGACCGGGATGAAACACAGATTCTATCTCTTGTCCGGATAGCATGTATTTTATATTACTGAATAGATGCATGATGCCATTATTGGCTAGAGCAACCGTGTCGTCGTCGGCGTAGTCGCACCCATCTTCCTTGGTGAGACGTCCCTGCACCACTATGTAACTCTCGCTAGGATGTATGAATAGATCTTGAGTTTCGACGTTTATTCTTATCTCTCCCGCGTTGTTCAAACTCGTTCCGGTTACCGGTTCGTATTCGTGAACCTCGTATTCTTCAATACTTTCATCTTTCACTATGCTTTGTGCTATATCTAGTATATTTGTCATTTTTAAAGGGTTTTTGTTTTTTTTGTTTATTAATTAACTTGCTTTTTTTCTTCTAAAAATAGTTTTAATTATTTTTATTATTATTTTTCTCTCCTATATATATATATATATATATATATATATATATATATATATATATATATATATGTGTGTAAACAAGAAAATGTTAAAGCGAGTAAATAAAAGAAATTTGTTTTCTTTATCAAAACTTTGTCTTCTGTAATTGTTGTTCGTAAAACTTTCCGATGAGCTCTTCTCCATCCAAAGCTTCGATTTCGTAAGTCACCGGATCGGTGTGAAATATTTTGATTATCACGAAGATTTCCGAGGTCCATCGAGGAGTATAACCCTTTTCGAAGTGCTTCTTATAAGCGTAGATTCTCACTCGATCACCGACCGCAAATTTCGGCGTTTTAGACTTCTTCCTAATCTTAGATCTTTCAGGATATAGATTCGCGTAGACCTGTTTTTCATTTTGAGGATCGCTAGCTTCCACGGGAGTCATCTTGATCGATCTGTGTCGCGTGTTGTTGTAATCTTTAACCAGACCGTTCAGAACGTATATGTATTTCTTGGTCGAAGTCGCCGTGAAGTATCTATGCATCTTTTCCTTCATCGTTCGATTCCAACGTTCCACCACGCTGGCTTTCTCTTCGTTTTCGATCGAGTAGAGGTCGACCAATCGATGAACATGCTTGTTGTAGAATTCCATTCCCTTATCCACCCACAATTTACTCGGTTTTCGAGAAGACGAGTCGAGCCTCAGCGACACAAGGTCCCGATTTATTCTTCAAAGCTCTGATCCAACCGTATTTGGAAAACACGTTGATGACCGTCAATAGATATTTGACACCCTCGTTCCACCACGAAAACGATCTCATGTCGACCAAGTCGGCACACCAAATATCATCCAAACCCTTCACGAACACCCTTCCCTTTCGAAATTTACGCACGATGGGTTTGTGTAACTCCTCGGCCTATTCGCACGTCAATAATCGTTTCTTCTTCTTTTCAGATGCGCTTTTTTTTGAACGCCCCATCCGAATCGACGTTTCGCACCGATCAGATTGCCGACCAGCGAACGTTCTATCTTCTCTCTCCTGGTCGGATTCGATATGCCTCTCAATTTCCCCAACATGTTTTTATCGCGGACGTCGTTGCGAGTCTTGGTGTCGGGATGTCCGGCGTAGCACAGATCGTGTTCATACGCGGCCACGTCCACCCTATTCACAGGTTTGCTCCAAGATTTAGGAGTCAGATCGGCGTTGAGTCTCTTGTTCAATTTCGTTCCAGGTCCCGTGAAACTGTGACCAGACAGATGCATTTCGAAAGGTAGATTATTGATCATTTTATTCACGATGCCTTTACCTGTACTCGCGTTCTTTTTTTGATGAATCGAGTCTTGATAGAACCACACACGTCGCAAATTCCGCGAAGCATCTGTCTATCGTTTTTAGTTCGTACTTCTTGAGAATTACTCGTCTCTGTAACTCTCTTACACTTTACGCAATACATTTTTAAGAGTTATTTAAATTAATTTCGTTTTTTATTTTATATATATAAATTTAATATTTTTTTTTTTAAATTCTGTTCTTATTATATATATATTTCTTTTCAATCGCTACTCTTGAGTTCTATCATCTTACTGAATTCCTCCCTGGCCTCTTTCCTCCCCTTTTCCACGAGAGAATCCTTCATCTCTTCCTTGATGATCTGACGAGTCTTGATTCTCACAGCTTCTTTCATGGCTTCATATTTCGTTTTCTCACCCAATATCGTGAAGTATTCTCCATCCGATATCCTACCGTCTTTCAACGCCATCGAGATCATTTCGGATATCGTGTCGATCTTGGAGTCGGCCAAGACACGAATCTTGTCGTGTTTCCTCGCCTTCAGATATAATTTCCTACTCAAAAAGTTTCCGAGCGTGCTAAACAATCCAGCGGTGAGAGCCACTCCTTCTACGGTCAACACGATCGGAATACCGACCGCGGTCGACAACAATTCGATGCCGGCCGCGTGTAAACCCATGGAAATCGTGATGAGTGTCGTGTCGATCGCGATGACGAATTTAACGCGAATACTTCTTCTTGAGAGAACAGCGAGAATCTCTCTCTCGAGTTAGATACTCTTGGATTCTATTGATTTGATCGATGCGATACCTCTCTCCTCTTTCTTTTTCTTCTAGCGGCGGTGCCGTCGGCAAAACGCCGTTCGGCTTCTCATCCTCATCGTCATCTAACGTCGGATACAATTTATTTCTGGTTCTCATTTTTGTGTTTTTTTTTCTTTCTAATATTAGATAAAAAATTTATGTGTGTATTTATTTTTATTTTCTATTCTCTCTTATTTTTATATCAACGAGAAAACTTAGACGTATGCTTCATTGAACAATAATTTCATGATGCATCCCTTGTCTTCTAAAGTCAGACTTCTACGCGCCAATTTCAGTTCTTCCGAAACTGTGGGCTTGTCTCGATCCTTACAGAAGAGTAATCTCTTCCAAAACGCGATCACTTCGTCGATTTGAACGCGTTCGAACGCCGGTTCGAAATACTTGACGACCATATCTTCCCTTTCCATCGCCAGACACGAATGATTCTCATGATCGAAGTCTAGGTGATCCCGACATCCGACGCATCGTTCTAACAAGAGGCGACCTAGTTGTTCGTTCACACAGAATGCGGAGGCTCTCATCAGCATTTTTAAAAGAAACCTTGCTCTAATAGTCTGGGAAGCGCTCATGATGTACGTTTTTTTATTATCTATTCGATTTGATATATTTATTTTTTAAATAACTATTTATTTATATATTTTTTTCTCACCTATATATATCAATCACTTTTTTTTATTTCCTCGGGAAACGTGGCAGTGGGTTTGCGGGTTCAGTATCACCTCTTTTCCACGTGTCGTACATAAGTCGATTTCTGATGTAGAATCCGCAAATGGGTTTCCGTGTACGCCTCCATAGGGATTCAGTGTTAAAATCGTGTACAGATACGGATAATACAGAATCCGCAAACCACCTTTTTGATGATGATACAGAATCCGCAACACGTTTTTTGCTCGCGATTTAACACTGAATCCTATGGCGGAAACCCATTTGCGGATTCTGTATCAGACAGTACACCTTTTTTCCTTAAAATTTCATACATTTTTTCACTCTTGAGCGATGTGTATATAGAATCCAGTGATACAGAATCCGCTTGCGGATTCTGTATCACCATAAAAAACGAAAAATCGTGTACCTGTACACGATTTTAACACTTAATCCTATGGAGGTGTACATCGATGTACGTGTACCTGTACGAAATCGTGTACAAGTGATACTGAATCCGCCTTTATTACCTACTGAGGTGTACATCGATGTACGTGTACATGTACGAAATCGTGTACAAGTGATACTGAATCCGCCTTTATTACCTACTAACATGCATGATAGTTATTTGCATTCTGCTGTTCATTTCAAGAACATCACAATATTTGGACTTGTGCGACCTTCTTATGCTATTGTTCCGGATAAATGTGAGATTTGGTGGGTGTTTAAGGTTGATGTAAACTTCGGTATGAATATGCACACTGAGCAGTCATCTCGTACACAAAGAAGCTGTTTCGCTCGCACAACATTTTTGAGCATTGACCTCTTTTGGTTCATTTGCAATCAACGCGAACCTTATAAAATTGGTAATTGTGGGTGTTCCACACGAGTGTTGTGGACAAAATTGACGCAGGCTATTTGGGGATGGCCACCCTCTGTGATAGTATATCACATTTTGTCATATGCGCACAAATCCCGTCTCTATATTCGAAAACACACAAAAAAATGAACAAAAAGGATTTTTTTCGAAATTTTGCCACTGTTTTGCCAGCCAGCCTGAATTCAGATGAACAATTACAATGTCAAATGTATATCTGCTTATTGTAGAACACATAACCATTATGAACGATTCATTATTGCATGATGTCATCAAAAGGACTTTATCGACTGTTCGCACCCGTCGATCATCTTGGACGCCATCTTCAGTTTTTTTAGAAATGAGCACTAGGTCGAATTCGGGTTTTTCTCTGTTGTTGGAGAAGATTCGTAGATTCGAAAAATGTTACAACCAATTCTGAACAATTTGTTTCTTGGTTAGCCGATTTTATTCGTAGTTTGACTGGATAAGTGGATAAGTTAGCCATTTTCCCTGCATTCAAATGGAGGAAGTGCTGGCAGAATGGAGCTCTCCGTTATCTTGACTGCCTCCCGTCCACTCACCTTACTGTTATTTGAAGTTCCGTCTTGGCAAGTATCATCTTCCTCGTCAGACGAAAGGTATTGGTTGTTTTCCCTAAAAGAATAAAAATATTGAGAATTATGGATTCCCAAAAGGATATGAATAAAATCCCTGCACATACAGTACAAGACAAACTACATTGCAGGATAAGCACCACAAACTATAACTCCCGTTTCCTCTACAATAACAGGGAACTCTCTGACATAGTTTTTTGGAAAGCTCAGAAAGCTGTCCGACAACTGTCACAACCTGGTGTTATCAATGTAAGAAAAGTAAGATAGATAGTTTATAGAAGTTATCCTTCAACTTGTTTTGATTTGTCTGTAGTTTCAATTGTTTGAGATACAAATAGAACAAACAAACCCCTACAGATAGCTTTAAAAACCTGAAATACACCTTTTCCTTACATGTCGTGAACCCCAAACCTTTCTGGGCAAAACATTTTCTGGACACATACGTGTCCAGCTGATTACAAAATATGGCAATAAGTGAACTATAACTTACATTGAAATTCTAACAGAATTTCAAATCAGCTCACTTTCGTTTCCTTTCTGAAGTCTGGCATTCATTGTCTGTGTTGCATCAGGTCCAAAATTCGAGGTTTCATCCGTGAAATTCAAGCGACTCCGGGTTTTCAGATATTATCCCAAAAGTAAATACAAATATATACTGAATGATTTACAAGCAATAGAAAATTAATTGGAAAAATATAAAGAATAGAAGAAAAAATATAAATGTCCTTTTACAGGATAGAATTTTACAACATTCCTCAACCCTTTACTCAACGTAACGGCCAAAACCGGCCAGCGCTATTCTCAAAAATCGCCAATTAATGTTCATTATTTTTTCATTTTTTTTTGTCTCAAAAACATAGGTTATGACCCCTCATTGGAACGAGCTCGTCGAGCTCGTTGCAATGAGGGTCATAACCCTTGTTTTTGAGACAAAAAAATGAAAAAAATTAATTATTGAACATTTTTTTGCAGGTGTCGTCTGCTTTTCATATAAGGTAAAGGGGTAACTGGACTTGTGAATAATGAATTTGAGTGTTGCGCACGTGATTGATCATCAGCTGATTCATTTGTGAAGTTACGTTGAATTCTGAGTTCGTTGTCTTAGTCATTCGCAAAAAAATAGACAAATGCAATGCTAAAGTATTGAATTTGGCTTCTTTTTGCGATCAACAAGCAAATTACTCATGCGGGTTTGCAGCCAGCATATGGAGGAAAATCATGTCTGGATGCCATAAGGACTGCGGAGTGAGTGTACATGTGGCATTAATGTATGAGGCGCAGTATAAATAGACAGAACGGCATCCGCGTTCGAACTGTCATTTTTGACCGGACGAGATCGATTTGGGGTGGGGGGTGGTAATATTGAGCTAGAAGACGTGTTATTTTTATATTTTTCAGAAATGCACGAGCAGGTGAGTCACATACAAATGATGATATTCTGAATTCATAATGAACACCTTGACGAAACAATCCGTCTTTTTTGTAATACTTTCACTTCACTTGCAAAATCACTTAAGCATTCACTGAAATTCGCTAGCTTTGTTCTTCCACAAAATAATCATATTATAAAGGATTTTCTATCAATTTCATCAAGAAAACCCTGAATTGGCCACAGGTGAAGACTGGAGCTTTTAAAAAGTGATAGATCATCTATATTTATTTGCATCCGAATAAACATTTGCCTGTAAATTTGTCCGAAAATGTATTCAACGATGGCATCATGGCTGCTTCTATCCCAAAATAAAATTATTCACCACCACCTGTGTTTTCTATATTATATTTCGTCCTTCTTTTCAACAAAGTCCGCGGATCTCAAGTCAGGATAATGTGCATGCAGCATATTCAGTAGGTCTGATAAAAAAGTATGTGTGGGATTGTGATTTGTTGCCAACTCTATTCTAGCGGTATATCATCACTATAGTCACCACTTGAGATATTTGTTCTTCAACTGAAATATCGTCCAGGAACATTGTGTTCTGAATTCTTTGATCAAAGTGGGGTGGTTGAATGTGACAACTTTCATCTAATTGCGGCATCACCAAGGCTTGGTCTCTGATGACTTCCTCCAAATCATCTTATGCCCACCAGGACATAACACTGCAGCTCCGTTTAATATCTGTCACGTGTATGAAGTACCAATATTTGAATGACCATTGACTGTTCCTATATGTAACTGAACACAATCTTTCAGTTCTATCAAATACGTTCTAAAAGTTGTGACTTAACTCTACGTCTATGTGTCCAATATGTCATTTGATTAATGTTTGCATTTTCAGATATTTAGAAAAAAATATATGAACTAACTTGTAATATAATGTCTATTTTATATTCAATAAATAAAAGGTTTCATTTTGTTGCGATACAACTTGGATAGCCCTGAATGAGCCGAATCCGAAAAATTGGTAATTTGAAAATATTTCGTTTTTCCTATAAAAATACAGTGAGCTTAGCACAAACAGAGTTAGCAGCGGTGGCATTGCCAGAATGCTGCACATACCCGCCTTACTGTCAAATATTTGAAAGTACACACAAATAGTCGAGAATTATTTTTAAGCCGTGAAGGACACTGCGGACGATACCTGTATTTTCAAACTTGACAGGAATGCCGCCTTATCTTGGAATTTGATTCGGCAAGTCGGCATCACAAGGCCGTCATTTCACAAAATATGAATACAATCTAAACGTACATTCTACACATCTATGTACACTAATAAATTCTCTATCGCAAGTAATAACCCCTAAATGATATTTAATTACTGAATGATAATTTAGTATGGCCTCCTTGTTATTCTAAACTAAATACACTTCGAGTAAGAAAGCCGAGTTTGGGGAAGTGCCAAATTACCATCGGTCATCCGATGTTGACCCAACGGGTGTTTGCCGCCTGGGTATTCCACCATCTGCCACTGTTGACCCAAACAGGCTGGGAATAGACTAAATAATTTCACTTCAAAGATAAAATGAAGCACATCCACAGAATATGAAGCCTTTAAGTTGCAGTACCTACACTTTAGAGTAAAGGCCAAGTTTGTGCTTCCAGCACTTTACTAGTTGGTGAAATGTGACAAACATTACCTAAAAACTGAAGTGACATAAAAACATAAAAAGACCATAATCGAACAATTAAGAAACTGCTATCTCCTATTTTTGAGCTGTACAGCATATTAAAATTTCAGGAAAATCCGACGCAATTTAATTTTTGAACCTGTGACCTTCTATGACGTCACTTAAGAGTTCACTCATAACTGTTCGGAATTTCCTAGGACAATACCACATGTTTTTTTGTGGAAATTATATTGCCAAACTTTCGGAAAGCTGAGACTCAAAGTGAGATTAAAAGTAAAAGATGCAAAGCAAATGTAAAATCGGCATCGCTGGCATCGGGTGTGTAAATTTCAAATAAAAATAGAATTGAACAATTTCAAATAACTAGAAAATAGTAAGCGCTACATCAATCACAAGACAGTGAGTCCAAAAGAGGTTAAACTTTGAAGTTAAGTTAAAACGTCTAAAACCGAAAAACATTCTCTCATTTTTCTGAGCCTTACAACATACTAAAATTAACCCTTTACTCAACGTAACGACAAAAACCGACCAGCGCTATTAACAAAAATCAGCATTCAATTTCCATTATTTTTTGTCTCAAAAACATAGGTTATGACCCCTCTTTGGTACGAGCTCGTTTGAACCCTATGAACCCACCTAGGACGTCACCTCGGAGTTCGGCCACAACGGTTGAAAATTTCCTACAATGGCAACACATTTTAGATATTGTTTTTTTTTTGCGTAGATTATAATCTCATTATTTCGAAGGGCTGAGGTTGAAAATGAGGTTGAAAATAGAAGGTAGAGAGAAATAGGTAAAATGGGCATTGTGGCATCATACGCGTAAATTAAAAAATAAAATTGAACAATTTCAAATAACCAGAAAATAGTGTATGAAGTTTCGTAGCAAAGCCATTTATACACCGGAGCTACATAAATCACAAGATACCATTTATAATGAAAAATGTCAAAAATACGCAAACTTTGAAGTTACGTGAACAAATAAAATGGCGAAAATTGAAAGAAAATAAACATCTCTTAATTTTTTTAGCTCTCTGTACAATATACTAAAATTAAAAAAAAATTGAAGCATTTTAATTTTTGACCCTATGATAAATAAGGTTTCAAGGAAACGGGGGAACTCAAAACGGATGCAAAGTGGGCGCAGTTTGAAGAACAATTTAAGTCCAAAGCTTGAGAATATATACAGGGAGGTAGTGCCCAGAAAATGGTAGAAGACATAGTATTGCGCCTGACAAAGCCACGGAAATAAAGTATAGAAAAAGGTAGGGTGCCAACGCGATAACGCGGGAAAACAGTGAATGATGAATTGAAAGTGGATGCAAAGTGAAGAAAAATCAAAGAAAAATCAAATGTGCTGCATACAGGAGAAGTTTAAAACCGAAGGGGATGTTGACTAACGAGACCACCAAAACAAGAATACCAATAAAAACGAAATAAAATGATATATGATTAAAGATGATAACCTGAAAGAGCGGAACTGCAATCCTATTAGGGCGATAAGGTTCCGCTCCACAGCTTCGTTCTTCTGCACAGGGGAGAATTTGGAAATAAAAGGCCTATCTGAATCTGACAGTGGCTCAGAAAATGAGACCAACTTTTCAGACGTCATTTTGACACGTCATTGTTTACAGGTGTGTAGCCAAAAATGAGACGGAAACATAGAATCCTTTCTCTCTTTTTTGTAATTGGAGATGATGTGCTCCAGGCCTGGGTAGGTGTTGAAGCTGGGAAAATTCTGCTTTTTTGGCTGCCAAGTGCCTGAAAATGGCTGTTTTTGGCAATTTTTCATTCAAATTTTCTGGTCGAGGCTTCATGTTGTACTGGAGTTATGCATCCCACAATTTTTTGTATCAGTTTTATCGTATCAGGCTGTATTCACTAGGTTCAGCCAACTTAGAAAATGTATACATGTCAGGGGTAATGCAAATGAGTTTGGCTTCATTGGCAGTGGAATAGAACACATGGCACATCATTTTTGAAAATGCCTTGAAAACTCTGGAGCGGAACCTAAGAAAAACTGAGAGAGGTGGGAGGGTCGAGTTCAAATGTATGTTGGAAATGAGTGAATGAAAAAAGCGAGGAAATTAATTCACAGAGTATTAAAGTAGAGGTCCGTAAATACATAAGGAAAACGACGAGGCCTTGGGAACCCACCAGACTGCAAAAAGATGTAGAAGGCAGACCATTTATCGAACTTCGTATTTTAGCGAAATAAAAGTGGAGGAGATACGAAAGGGAGCGCAATACGGGAGGGATAGATGAAATTCCTAATGAGTTCATGAAAAGAGGGTGAGAGGTAATATATAAAATCCTGACAACACTATTCATGGCGTTTGATAATGTCAAAGTGTATATGCTAGGGGTACAATGGGGTGGAAGGCTTTGGAGCGGGTTTTATGGAACGCACAGTACAAAAAATGTGCGAAAAGAACGTCATCTGGGTTACGTAACAACAAAATGTGTGCTCAAGGGATAAGGCTCCGACAGGGTTGTATTCTTTCACTGATACCTTTTGCATTGTACATACATACATGTAGGAGATGAACACGGTATTAGTGTCAGAAATCGAAGCGTGTAAGGAGAAAATGCGGACAATTTTCTGTGTCATATGCAGACTCAAACTGAATGGAAACAAAAGCAAGGTTATATCAGTAGGTCGTAAGATGAAGATTACTCGAAGGCGGAGATTGGGGAGTTCTCTATTCCTGAAGGTGATAGAAAGATGCTTTGTGTGGGAGAGAAACTTGGGGGCCAATATAAACATCAGGCGAAGAGGTATCTAGGCATATACCGAAACCTCAAGAATAAACTAACTATGCAGGGGAAACCAATTTTTAATCAACTGAAACATTTAGTGAGGGACAGCTTCAAAATGGTTTGTGTAGTAAAAAACCATTTGGAAAATTGTGGGTGTATCAAGTATAACGCAGGGTATGGAATCTGTGTAGCAATTATAATTTCCAAAGCAAAATGAAGCTAAAGTTATTGCATGGATACCAAAAATCCATTTATAGTAATAGTGACCTTAATCTTTAATCAACTCACCTCAAACACAATCATCATAATTTATAAATAATCTTAGTATAAAGAAATAGTTTAGTTTTCGTAAGTAAACTAAAGTTATTGCAAGAATACCAACATCTACTTATAGCAACAATGACATTGATCCTTGCCCATTAACCCTTTACCCAACGAATCGCCCGCATCCGCCCGCGTAATATGCAAATTCGGCAGTTGAAAAAATATTATGTTTCAAAAAATTTCAACAAAACCATATCATGTGACCCTTCGTTGGAACGAGCTCGTCGAGCTCGTTCCAACGAGGGGTCATATGATATGGTTTTGTTGAAATTTTTTGAAATATTTGAAAAAATGTTATTTAAAATAATAAATTTTGATATCGCCTGCGTTGGGTAAAGGGTTAACCCCAAGTGGATTCCTAAGCACAGAAACCTTATAAACAATCTGTGTGTGAAGTTAGTTTCGTCTGCAAAAGGAGACCTAAGTTATTGCATAGAAACCAAAAAATCTATTTTTAGTGATAATGATCTTGATTTGGATCAATCGTCATCCTATAATGTGGACGAGAATATATATATTTTATGTGGGCACCAAGAGGCTAAATGTATTGCATTCAGACCAAAAATGTATTCATAGTAACGGTGGCCTTTAACGTGGACCTATTGACCCCAACATTAAATCAGTCGTCGACACATTATAGTGAATCTGTGTTTGAAGTCATTGTTTAATGTGCAAGAAGATTGTAAAGTTAATAATAATAATAATAATAATAATAATAATAATAATAATAATAATAATAATAATAATAATAATAATAACAATAATAATAATAATTATTAGTTTTATTTTGCGTGAAACCGCCAAGTGTTCTCTAAAACGCTTTACAGAGTGTAGAACACAAGCTTAATGCCCGAAATATATTTATAGTAATTGTGAACTTGACATTTGACCTAATGACTCAAAACGCAACGCAAACCCAATCGGCAACGCATTATAAGCAATAAGTGGATGAAGTTATCATTTCCTATGCAAAAGGAAACTAAAGTTATTCCATGGAAATCAAAAATATGTTTATACTAACAGTGACCTTGACCTATCACCACCTGGCCCCGCACACAGTATCGACAATCTGTATATGAAATTATAGTTTTTGTATGCAATAGGAAACTCAGGTTAATTCACGGAAACCAACAATCTATTGATAGTAATGTTGAACTTGATCACTGACCAATCGTCGCCCCTCGATTGGCAGCGTATGCATGAAATATGGGCATAGTGCGATCATGTTTACAGTAACAATAGTAACAGTGACCCTGAACTTTGATCTATTGATACCAAACGCAGTAAAAGTCATCAACGTCTTATAAGCAATATGTGTATAAAGTATTAGCTTCGTTTGCAAAAGGAATCCAAAGTTACTAAAAGGAAAACAAAAATCTATTTATAGTGGCAGTGACCGTCAACCGATGAACCACAAGTACAATCCAAATCATTGAACACTTATAGGCAATCTGTGTGTGAGACCATAGTTAAACTATAGCTAATGCATGGGAACAAAGTTTTGTTTATAGTAAAAGTGGTCTTGACATTTCACCAACCGACCGACCCAAAGCGCAATTACAATCAGGATCTCCTTGTTGGTGGTCTGTGTAAGAAGGTTTAGTTTCGTGCCAAAAAGGAAACGAAAGTTGGTGCATGGAAACCAAAAATCTCTTTACATGGTGACATTGATTGTTCATCATTTAACCCTAAATACAATCCCAGATACTTTACAGTCAAATTGTGTGTGTGGAGTTGTTGTTTCGTATGCAGAGGGAACTAACCTTACTGCCTGGAAACTAAAAAAATGTATTCATAGAAACTGTATGAAAATTAGAACTTTGATCTACTGATCACAATGCAATTACAATCATCGACACCTTAAAAGCAATCTGTGTATGAAGTTATAATTTCATACGCATAAGGTGCATAAATATATTTTTATTACTTTCCAAAGTGTAATTTACTGGGATTTCCGGGTTTGATTATAAACGATAACTTCACAAGTGAATTATGCAATCGACACTTGGGTCATGTATCCGTGCACGCAAACGAAGACGCTTGGCCGAGGGTGTAATTGTGTTTTGTTTTTTAACCCTTTACCTAACATGAAAAGCAGACGACACTTGCAAAAAAAAAATCTTGAATAACTATTATTTTCATTTTCTGTCTCAAAAACATTGGTTATGACCCCTCATTGGAACGAGCCCGACGAGTCATAACCTATATTTTAGAGACAAAAAAATGAAAAAATAATGAAATTAATTGGCGATTTTTGAGAATAGCGCTGGCCGTTACGTTAGTTAAAGGGTTAAATAATATAATTATCGTTAATAATGAAAAGTAATAAACAGAGTAATCGCTTGACTGGATTGGTTACGTGAAATAATTCATTCGAGGCGAGGGACTATATTGTAAAACACTCGTGAGCATTCGCGCACTCGTGTTTGTACAACGTCCCTCACCTCTCATGAATTATTTCACGTAACCAGTCCAGTCAAGCGATTACTCTCTATATAGTAACAGGTGGCTTGACATTTTGACCTATTGCCCCTGTTTTCCAGTCATCGACATTTATAGACAATGAATGTATGAAGTCGCACTTCAGTTCGCAAAACGGAACTAAAGTTTATGCATGAAAACCAAAAAATGTATTTACAGTAACAGTGGCCATTATATTTCACTTTCTGAACCACGATCCCAATTCTCGACACCAAAAAGCAATATGTGTATGATGCTATAGTATTGTACACAAAAGGAAATTAAAGTTATTGCATGGAAATCAAAAGTGACCTTGACCTTTAACCGATTGACTGCAAACACAAACACACTTCCAGTCAGCGAGACCTAATAATCAATCTGTGCAGAAAGGAACAATTTCGTTTGTAAATGTAAATTAAAATTATTGCACGGATTACAAAAATCTATTTATGGTAATAGTAATATGCAATTTGTGCATGGGATAGCAGTTTAGAATGCATAAGGAAACTATAGGTAATGCAAGGAAACCAAAAGTTTATTTATCACATAATCAAATAGCTCATTACTCAAAATATCGTTGACGTCGGAAGTAGAATTAGTCTTCTCTTATATACATTCCATTTACTTATTTATTTACCGGTGTTTACATTCCTGCACAATGGCTAATCGTGACCGTGCAATGGGGATTAACCCTTTACCCAACGCAGACGATATCAAAATTTATAATTTTAAATATCATTTTTTAAAATTTTTCAGAAAATTTCAACAAAACCATATCATGTGACCCCTCACTGGAACGAGCTCGTTCCAATTAGAGGTCACATGATATGGTTTTGTTGAAATATTTTGAAAAATTTAATTTTTTCAACTGCTCAATTTGCATATTACGCGGGCGGATGCGGGCGGGTGCGGGCGGATGCGGACGATTCGTTAGGTAAAGGGTTAAGTCAAGTTTATTCAATCGTTTATAGTCATGTTGCCCATTTTTGAAGACTTCCACCCCACGCATTGGTGACTGGGTCCTATTTTGCCACTACACCAGGGCTTGTTTACCATGGTAAACACGCCCTGCTTCACTTTCTGGGGTTCCCACAGGGGTTATATTCCATTAACTATGTACCTAATACAACACAGACGACATTTGCAGTGAGGGGTCATAAGCTATGTTTTTGAGGTAGATATTTTAAAGAAACCCCAAAAATATTGGATGGCGATTTTTGTGAATAGTGCTGGTGAATCTTAGTCGTTACGTTAGGTAAAAGGTTAAAAAGTTAAATTACACATTATGTTACAAAAAGAATCGCAAGTTCGTCACGACATTAATTTTTTGAACCTCGTTCATTAAAACCGATCTAACCCTAGGTAAACCTCGGCTCAGATTGATTTTTGTGAACTCAGTACAGAAATTTCATATGAAATTGCGACTGATTAGAGCGCCTCTACTGATAGTAACAGTGTGATTGTCATTTTGTTTATTGGCACAAAGCAATCCAATAGATCGACACTTCATAGGCAATCTCTGTACGAAGTCAAAATTCAATATGCAAAACGAAACTAAAGTTAAGGCACGGAATTCAAAAATCTCTTTTAGCAACAGTACCTTGTCCTTTGACCTATTATCTTTAAACGCAGTGTCAGATATAGACACCTTATACACCTTACCTTACACCGTATATGAAGTCATTGTTTCCCACGAAAACGGAAACTCAAGTTATTCCACGAAAACAAAAAATCTATGGTAATAGTGATCTTGACCCTTGAGTTATTGTGGCCGAATGCAATCCCAATAATCTACACCTAATAGGCAATCTGTGTATGAAATTTAGTACGTAAAAGAAAGCTAATGGTATTGCACGGAAACCAAATATGCATTTATAGTAACAATGACATTGACATTTGACCCATTGATCCCAAGCACAATTCTAATCATCGACATCTTATTTGCACTCTGTGTATGAAGCTATCGTTCCGTGAGCAAAAGGGAAGCAAAATTATTGTATTGAATCCAAAATCTATTTATAAAAACAGCGCCCCTGACCTTTGCCTTGTGGTTCGACTACAATCCCGATCAACCACACCTTAAGCAATGGGTATATAAAGAATTAGTTTTGTGTGCAACAGGGAACTAAAGTTATTGCACAGAAACTAAACTTTTATTTGCAAAAACAATAACATTGACCTTTGACCTACTGACTCTTAATGCAATTCCAGCCATCGACAAGGCGTATACATACGGAAACCACAGTTATTGCATGGAAGCCAAACATCTATTTATACTAACAGTGATTTTTAGTTTTCATCTACTGAACCCACGAATTCAACCCCTATGATCTACATATTATCGACAATCTTTGTACGAAGTTATAGTTTTGTATGAAAAGAGGAACTCGAGTTAATGCGCGGAAACAAACAATCCGTTTATAGTAATAGCGACTGTGATCACTGATCAATCGTCGCCCCGCAAGGGCCAACCTATGTATGAAGTATGCGCATTTTGCGATCAAGGTTCAAAGGTTATTGCCTGGAAACGTGTGGGATTGGTGGAATGATGAACAGTGCTCTTCGAGGCCTGCTGCATCCTCGAACCTCATACAGAAATTGAAAATCTTGCTATTCTCAAATCAGGAAAGTAGGGTAACTCCGCTCTTTCCTCAATCTGGTAGCCTTAGAAAAATTGGTCCATTCATCCATAATCCCCGCTTTGCGTTACTGAAATTCTCTTTTCCTTGGTTTGCCACTATCCTTGTTGAAGCAGTTGCAACGAATCCACAGTATGGCCTCTCGTCCTATTACTAGGGTCGCTAAAACGTTTTGATCATATCACTCCTATTTTGAAAAATATGCATTGGTTTCCAGGTCCAAAGATAGGGAATTTCGAAATCATTGTCCTAGTATTTAAATACATTCTTGATCATGTACCTGTATATCAGGTGAGCGCGGCTCTCGCCGCATGTCTGTACGTTGACGGCCCAGTTAACATTAGCTGTATACCCTTCACGAGGGTTTTGTTAGCAACGGAACCGTCGTTCTCAGTTCCCCGCCAAATACTCTGAAATGCATTACCACTACAAGTTCGATCACAAAAATGGCTATGACTTTTAGGACACGCTGAAAACATATCTGTTTACTTTAGCTACTGGTTAGAGTAACGGACTTAAAAGCGAGGGGCATATGGCCAGTGGTAACTTTGTTGTGACCTTGGGCAAGCAACTAAATCCTAAATGTCCATATGTGGGCACCATTGCGCTGTGTACTGAGGCGTGCTGTACGTAGACGACGCACTTTCCTTCAACCAATGCTAACCCTGAATGTGCGTAGTTAGCACATTAGAGGTCTGACAGGTGCTCGCCTCTGCTGGTCGGGTCTTTCCGGATTTTCAGCTTCCAAAACCAATCAAAATGTTGAGGTGATCCTGGTTGTCGAAAATATCAAACTATCCGACATGGGGTACCCAGGTTGTCGAAAATGTCGTTAAATCCCAATAATCAAATAATTAAATTTAGCACGGCTTTTTCGTAGAATTGTTTTCTTACGTATTGTAGAGCGTTTTAACCCTTTGAGACTTTAATTATCCTGACGTTCCAACATCACTGGGAATTCAGTTTCTTCAACGTTTTCCAAAATACGACTTCAAACCTCGGAAAGTACAAATAACAAGATATTTTTCACATTAGTGATTAACTGGTTGAGAGCTAGATTATTTTTGGTTGTCTGAATTTGTTATTCAAAGTTTGTTTTAATTCAAATTATTGGAGAGTGCCCACAGGCACTCTCCAATAATTTGAAATAAAACAAATTTATATAAACAAAATATTATTTGTGTGTGACTGAATATGAAATATAAGCAAGGAAAGTGTTGGCATTTGCTCTGGTATTCTCATTTTTTGAATGCTCTGATAGTGGCTTCTTGCACCCAACCAGTTAAGAAGTCTTGACAGCTGGATTATATTAGTCATTTAAGCTGCGATAACATTTGGCTCAACGGTTGTCACTAAGAACTATTCGGGAGAAAATAGGAAATGAGGTTAAAACTGTAAAAAAAAACAAAACAAATGACCACAAAGTATCAGCATGCTGTTTGATTTCATTCGTCATAAGACGTACAAAAGTATCAAAGGGTTAACTGGTAGAGTGCTAAATTAATTTTGGTCATCAAAATTTGTTCGCATGTCTTTGCCTTGTTACAGTTTATAGGCACTCTCCCATAAATTGTAACAAGGTAGATCCTACAGACTAATCAACTACACTTCAAAGATAATATGAATCACTGGCACTGAATACGAAGCCTTTACGTTGTGGTACCTGCACTTCAGAATAAAGCCCAAATATGGGCTTCCAGCACTCTACCAGTTAAAGCAACCCAGTTGATCTCACACTGAATATAATGAATGGTTACTTATTACTGATGTTATTAACTTTTCAAAAAAATTGGAAAATATTCTAGTATGTTACAAAATAGGGCCACATGGTTGGGGTTTAAAATCCCACCTCGCTGTACGGTTGTTGGGCATAATTCCACAACACTTCAGAGAGACTGAAAACGTAATCGATTGCCCTAGAGGAGCAGCGTCAGGTGTTTGTTATGGCGTCAATTGGGACGCCCTCAGTTTTTGTAATTTAAATCTCTTCACAGTATCGGTAGTAGTTGCCCGTATGTTATTTTGGATAATACCGTACTCCTGGCATGCAGCTGTGGCTCCTGGGCGCCGTTACAAATTGGTTTCCTCTTTCCAAAAACTAAATAACTCTATATACAATTGCAATAACATTTTGACTGGTCGTGAGAAAAGAAGCCCCCGATGAGTCACGATGTCTACCTTCCTTTTTCCAAAAGAATTCCCCGAGTAGACCCCGGATGCTCCCCTCGCCTAGATCCGCCACTGCTCGCTTCAGCATTGAGAACCTATCGTTGAAGCACGCTGCAACGCGCGAATCAAACTCATATTGTACATGCATACAGACTATTGTAGTTTCAGAAGAGTAGATTCAAACTGAAACACCCACTAAGTGGAGTTTCCACCAGGAGAATATTTAAGTATCGAATTCTGGGGAAAAATATATACATCTGGTGTATTGGGAAATCGCAAGCTAATTTCCAGAAGCTATGCAACGAAACGCGCCCATCACTGAGTGGGACCAACAGCGAGGATAACGTGAGTGCTTCGTTTTAACGCACAAATCTGATGGATAACGTGTGCCTCGTCGCTTCCTGTCGATTGAAAGCGTAGCGTATCTCAGGCCGAAGTAAGACCACCGTCCGTTGGCATGAAAGTGTGTCCAAACTTGTGGGAGCAGCTTCTCGAAATTTTCAGGTTATTTTTAAGAACGCTGCAGAAAACGGGCATGTCATTTTGAACTCCTCGAAACATTTTAAACTCTTGAAAACGTTTAGAGTTTTTACTGAATATGTAAAGAATGATGAATTTTGAAGCGACGCATAAACGCCAGAAACGTGGATAAATCGAAAAATTAAAAACCCAGCTATAAACTTAATTTTTGAGCTGTACAGCTTACATGTACCAAACTAAAAATCCGAGGTATTTTAATTTTTTACCATACGACCCGTATGACTTCACCTCGGCATTCGGGTATAGCTGGTGAGTATTTTGTAGGAAGGTAATACATTTTAAATATGAGTTTTTGAAGAAAACACAGTACCAGAAGTTCAAAAGGCTGTGTCAAAAATAGCAAAAAACCAGTGCGTCAATTTGAAATGAAAAAAATAACAGTGAACAATTTGCCTGTTCACTGTGTATGAGGTTTGCTAGTTGAAAAAGTGTATGAGGTTTGCTAGTTGTAGCCTTTATAAATATGGAGTTACATGAATCAGATGGCAGCACTTATAATGAAATATGTCAAAAATAGACTGAATTTTGAAGTAACGTAATGCGAAATCGAAAAAAACCCTAGCTATATCTTAATTTGTTTTAGCTCTACAACATGCCCAAATTTAAAAACAATCTGACGCATTTTACATTTTGACCATTCGACCGCCTATGACCTCACTTCAGCAGTCGGGTATTGCGATTGAGAATATCCTAGGAGATCAGCGAATTTTTAGATATGTTTTTGCGGAAATTATATTTCCGAAAATTCGAAAGCCAAAGGCCCAAAATGAGGTTGATAATAAAAGGAATAAAAACAAACGTAAAATAGACATCGCTGGTACTCGGTGTGTCAAATTGAAATGTAAAAAAAATGGTTAACAAGTTAATATGATCAGAAATAGTTACGGTAAGTTCCATAGGTGTATCCTGCATTAATACAGCGCAAATTGACTCAGTAATGCAAGGCTTTTAATTAAGAACAGAAAAAAATAGCCTAATTTCCGAAGTAACGTAAAAACGTAAAAAATAGCGTTAAATTACCCCCCCCCCCCCCCCCAAGCTATCTCTAAATTTTTTGAGCTCTGCAACATACTAAAATGTCTGAAATATCCGACGTATTTTAATTTTTGACCACATGACCTTCTATGACGTCACATCAGCGTTCCAACGACAGCATGACATTTTAGATATGTTTTTTGCGGAGATCACAGTCGCAAACTTTCGAAAGGCTGAAGCTAAAGGTGAAGTTGAAAATAAAAGATATAAAAAACGTAAAATTGACAATCGGGCGCATAAATGTGAAATGAAAAATTAACAGCGAACAAGTCCAAATAACCAGAAAACAGCGTGTTTAATTTAATATAAATTTCGTTTATAAATACGGAGCTATGTCAATCCTAGGATGGATTTTTAATGAAAACTGTAACAAAATGGCTAAGATGTTGAAATAATAGGGTCTATGGTATTCACGTTATAAGTCTGGTGTTTGAAATCGGATTTTTCACATTTCTTTCAAACCACCTTTACCCAACGCAGACGAACTAAAAATTTATTATTTTAATATTTGTTTTATCAAACTTAAAAAAAAAATTCAACGGAACCATATCATGTGACCCCTCATTGAAACGAGCTCGTCGAGCTCGTTCCAATGAGGGGTCACATGATATGGTTCCGAAGAAATTGTTTGAAATATATATATTTTTAACTACTTAATTTGTAAATTATGCGGGCGGATGAGGCCGATTCGTTAGGTAAGGGGTTAAGTGAAATTCAATTTTGATTTCAACCCGAAAGTGAAATTTAGTTTTGCTTTCAACCCGTAAAGTGAAATTTAATTTGGACGTTTTCCCGCCCTCGATAGGCATTTATGTTATAACGTTTGCAATTTTCAAGCAATTATGGTAAATATTGGCAGTATTTGCCTTAACCAGCATAAATGAAGTGCTGTGTTTTGTAATTTGGGGGTGGGGCTGTGGGAAAATGGGAGGGTGTACATCCGACGTTGTTTGCGTCATATCTCCGAGATCTGACGTCGGATCTTTTTCAACTTTGTGTTTGAGACCTTGGGTCCTAAAAAGTTACTTGGTCAAACCTTTCGAAACTTGAATTTATTTTTTACGTTTTTTTGGCACCTCCGTTACATTTGACGTCACAGCGTTCAATATATTGCGTCAATGAGAATACAAATGCGCCTTGGCATCCTTCCGATTATCCCTTGCACTGTGCATTTACTTTTGTAAGAGTATGTTTTGCCGTTTTGAGGTAGGCGTGCTTCACTTTTGGAGGGGGCGTAAAAAAAGTGAAGTGTCATGAAAGCGTCGAAATCACGTTAAATCCCAAAATCCAAAAACATCTACTTTTTTATTTTTTGAGTTCTAGAACACACTAAATTTCATGCAATCGGACAAACTTTAATATTGCCGACGTTGACGTCCCAACTACCCCCCCCCCCCCCCTCCCGAAACCGAAACGAATTTTTGGCTAATATTTAGATATGGTTTTTATTGGAGAATATATTTCCAACGTTTTGAGAATGAGAGTTCAACAAGAGGGCAGATACCCAACGCTCTCGAGAAACACGTGAAATTGACGTCATTGTAGAGAACGGGTTAACGTTGAAATTGTAACAAATGCTTTTCATAGAGCCACATGACGGAAATGAAATTTTATAGCTGTATGGTTTTGAAAATCAGCATTTTCAATAAAAATGTGTCAAAAAAAAACTCCCGAAATTTGAAGTGACGTAAAAGGTCAAAAATGATAATAAATAAAAAACTTAAAAAACACAGGTTTTTTTAGTTTTGGAAGTGTACATACTACGATTTCATGAAAATCGGCCAAAATTGTTTCTTTATGACGTCACGTCAATAACGTCACCTGAAAAATTTGCCATAACCGTTAACAAATTCCCAGATCGGTACAACATTTTTAGATTTGGTTTTTATCAGAGATGGGATTTACAGATGTTGGAGGCTTGATACAGGCGTTTATATTAAAAGATGAACAAAAACCCATCTCAATCGGGTATTGTTTTGGATAATGGTGGAAAATAAAAAATCGGGCAGCATTACGTTCAACGCCGAAAATTTCTTAATATTTGTGCCGAATTTCGTGAAAATCAGTTGAAAGCTGTGACCATGATTCCGTAAATAAGACTTCGTTGGATGACTTAACCCTTTGAACCCTAGCGACCGTTTTTCCGGCCAGCAACATGATACGTCATAACATCATTAAATAGGATGGCTGTTCAGTAAATGTGTGGGGTAGACTAATCAATATTTCAACCTGTATCCCCGACGCTGCACGTTGAAGATATTCATTGGTCTACCCCCAAATAATGAATATGGACTCTTCTAATTGCTGCCATTGAACTGGCATGAAAGATACCACTAGAGTTCAAAGGGTTAATTTGGGAATAATGGATTGAACTTTGAAGTCTGTTGTCTGAATGTTGCTTTCGCTAACCATGCTTTTTCACAAAATGCAAGTTACTTTCCAAAGAGAAACCCCTCAACAGGATTATTTTAGTGCTGACCCACTGTCCGCGTGATTTTCTTTGATATAAGTCATCAGGCCACCTGTTTGTTTGACACACTATAAAAACAATAACATTATCTTGGAGGGCAATGCGGTTTATTAACCGACCAATAGAAATGACTGACACCACAACAGCTTAAAAGCAACTTGAGACATAGTCGATGACAGCTAATGGGGTGGAAGACTGCTAACCATCTCTGGCGAGCCATTAATAAACTGCAATGCCCGACAAAATCATCTTATTACTATCCTTGGTCCTTAAAAAGTCTAAAGCATAAAAAGGAGGGATGAGGAATGAGACAGATATTTGAAGCTGAAACAATACTAATTTATACTGATCAAAGTGTGTGAAAATTTCATGACGTGTCGAGCTGTTATTGAAATCGTCAACCCATTAACAGCCAGACATGTTACGTGGTCTGTTCCGTTGAGCATTATGGAGTTTTATTGCCATTCTAAACTCCGTTAATATACAAGAGGGCGCCCGTAAAGTGGTAATAATGCACAGTAAAAAATATAGGCACGCGATACGCCATTAACCTTGTGCATAACAGACAGAAAGGCAGACGACACTTGCACACAAAGTTCTTGAATAATTCATTTTTGGCGTCAAAAACCTAACTTATGACCCCTTACTGGAACGAGCTCAATGAGCTCGTTCCCATGAGAGGCCATGAGCTATGTATTTCAGAAAATAAAAAAAATAATGAAAATTGAATGGTGGTTTTTGTGAATAGCCTTGGTCGATTTTTACCGCTATTTTGGATAAAGAGTTAAGAAGCACACACAGTTCTTCAGTATTTTTGTACATTAGGAACAACTGGATAACGTCGATATACGAGTGTTGAGCGCGTATTTCCGCTGTTTTATTACATTCTATTTTCATTTCAAAAGTAACTTTTTGCAATCAATATCTCGAAATGTTTACTTTCTTATTGTTCACAATGTTGTGGTTACAACACTAACCCTTTCAGCACTGTGTTCTTCAGCGGGATTGAACCATACACCACTGGTTATATCGTTTTAGCTCACAACCTCTAGCGAGATTTGCAAATTTAGCAGTTGAAACCAAATTAATTTTTTTCAATAAATTTTAATAAAATCATAGCATGTGACCCCGGCTTGTTCCAATGAGGGGGCCACGTGATATGGTTTTGTTGAAGTTTTTTTTTTAAAAAAATTGAAAACAAATAATTAAAATAACAAATTTTGATATCGCGTGCATTGGATAAAGTGATATTAAACGGTTGAAGTATTCGATTTTTTTTTGGGGGGGGGGGGGAGGGGGGGTTGTCATCCATTTCTTGTTCATTGTGACTGTTGGTCGAATGCCATATTTTCGTATACCCCAAACTGATGTATACTGGTTTCAAAAAATAACTTGCCTCGTGTTCCTGCTGCACACTGACGTTTCTCTGACCAGGAAAACAATAACCACTTGCCTACTATATATATATTGCACGCACGTGCCTTCAGCCATATATCCAAGGGAAAGGGGTGGATGCATTAGACGATCGCCTCCTCCATTTTGAGGTCATAAAGAAAGAAACCACATCTATATTTATGCAATTTCATATATTAACCTATGTTATGACAAACTGTTTGTTTTGTTTTCCAGCTAACGCCAACAACATATGGTACACTATTTAAGCAGGTAAATATATCTACCTTTAAAAGACGATAACGTCAATTTCAAGAAAAGCCTCCAGCTATTACTTCATGGCACTGTATGAAGCGTCAGTATAGCGAAAGTGTGTAACAATAAAACTTTTACAATTGTATTTTCTAGAATTGCATTTTCCACCTGTTAAAAAAGCCCACTAAAATGAATTATTAGCATTTTAAAAGATATGGCAATTTACCAAATAGCAAATTGCCAGATCTTCGAAATTGCTGATGGTTCCTTTCAATCTATTTCAAGTCATAACTTGAAAATACAATTCTAGACAATACAATTGTAAAAGTTCTATAGTATTGGCCCCTGGTGTATAGTTGTATAATTTGAATACTTGTAGTTTCATCTATACTTCGAGTCGACATTTTATTCTGAATTTTGGTGACTTCCTATGGGATTTTCTTTTCGAACTTTGTTTCCCAAAAGTTGTTTTAAATGCTCTTGTTGCTTATGACCATTTATTATTACTTCACCGCCCTACGTGCAACTCTCACATAGCCGCGTCAAGTTTAGACTGAAAGCGGCCAATTACATGGATCATTGAACTAAAACATGGAACTAGAATTCCCATCAACCAAATAATTATGCCATAACCCCCCCCCACACACACACACACACCACTATGGACCGTTAGTAGCAAATCGCTCTGTGAAGTGTTGCTTAGCCACCAAGACAGAACACGTGGAGGGTGGAGCTCGGAGGTCTGGAAACAACTATCAGAGTTGAAGTTTTTTCTGTATGTCTCGAGCGCCAAAGACGCGCATCACGTAGAGGTTGTTGATTCCTGTCCCCCGCACTCTACCCAGATTATGTTCTGTATTTACACCTGGAATTGCTTGAATGAAGCTAATAATTGTGAAGAAAAATATCACCTTCGGCGGTCTGTTTACATTCTTGGTTGACACTATGTTTTATCGAGCATTTCATTCACGTAATAACGTCAATCAGATCCGTAACGACCAATCAGATGCGTTCTTACATAACGTTCTTACACGCGTGGTGTATCCACAACATTTCTCAATGACTGTTTTGTATCGCGTAACGTTGAATACAAACAGCAATCGTGATATAAACCAAACAAGTGATCACGACACATTTGCGGGTGTCACTGAAACGTTTAACTATTTGGGTGTGTTCCATAAATGGACTTCGAACAACAAAGTCCTCAGTCCCCACATTAATCTAAATCTGGGGCTAATACTATAAAACTGTTACAATTGCAATTTCTAGAATTGTATTTTCTGCAATACAATTTTAATTTTCTATAAATATAACTGACAAAATGAATCATTAGCATTTTAAAAGATATGGTAATTTGCCAACTGGAAAATTGTCAGATCTTTGAAAATGCTAATGGTTCATTTCAAACTTTTTTAAAATCAGAACTAGAAAATACAGTTGTAAAAATTCTATAGGCTTGGCCCCTGTATTTGTTTACATTTCTGTTTTACCGAATACACGACTTTCAAATGCTAAAACGTCAAAGAGTTTTGTGGGGTACCGCGAACCAGGGACGTAGGAACTGGGGGTGCCACAGGAGGCGTGACTCCCACAACCTTCTCCAGAGAGAGAGAGAGAGAGAGAGAGAGAGAGAGAGAGAGAGAGAGAGAGAGAGAGTGTGTGCTTAGGCCAACATTATCTTTACAAACATATCATTGCGATCTGACTGGAAATTTGCAGTAACAGCGTGCACAGACTCTTTAATTTTCAGATGCGACTAAATATTCGCTCCTTTGATTTGTCTCCCGTCCGGACTTTAAAGTCGATAAAATCAACATTTTGGACCCATACATGACAAATTTCCCCATAGAGCCAAATAATTGTTAAATATGGAGCCAAAAATGGTTGCATTTTTCTCAGTGTAGAGGCGAGCGAGTCGTAAACATAGTTTTGTGTATTACCCTACCATATCACGAAGGCACATGGAACACTACTGATATCGTCGCCCGAGTGCTAGAATATCCTATGTCCGCATAGGGGACATAGGACATTCTAGCACTCAGGCGACGATAAATCATTATCAACGTATTGGTGTCCTCGTATTACCATGTCTTCATATTCAAAATGTGTCACATGTCCCTGTCATGAAATGAAATGTTTCATGTCTGCTTATTCGTCCCATCTCGGTGGGTGAATGGTCAAATATCGAACTCGTGAGACATATTTTGGTTACAGTGTTGGGTAAATGCAAAAAAAGTTCATTCAAAAGCCATCTTGTCCTTCATCGATTGCATTTTCTGTACGTACATCTTTGTCTATTATAATCTATTTCAAGTATTAAGTACTTAAGGTTGTTTCTTTATAAGTGGTATCGATGTTTGCATCTACTTTTGGTTTAATGGTAACAAAACATCATTTAAAAGTACTTTCGAAGCACAGAAATAAAAAAGTGAAGCACTTGTATTACCGGTTCATCCGTGTGACGACTTAATAGCGAAGTCCATACAAAATCAGAGTAAACTCCACTTGAGTTATGTATGAGGGTTTGAGTGCGAAAATCGCGTTGTCGAATTCTTTTACTTATTTATTGGAGTTTAACAACACTTGCAACATCCAGGGCCATACCAAGAAGGATAATTTTACTGGGTGAACGAACAGAACCACTGCGCAATGGAGAGTAACTGGCGGACTCTCCCACTTATTATTCCTACACGCGCAGGGTTAGCAGTGATTGAAGACAGGTGTATCGCCGACAAGGCGTGCGCCATAATGCACAGCGGAATAATACTCCCATTTGGGCAATTGAAGAAGATAAGTGTCTTCCCCAAGGACCCCACGCAGATAACGTTGACCTTTCAATCTTAACTAATGAGCCATTTGCGGCGGAAAACTTGAGCAATTTGTTTGAAAATTTACGGTTTTTGTGACAGCAAACTACATGCGCCAGAAGGGCTTTTTTCAGAAGTACGCGTGGAGTATGGTGGATCAGTAGTTCTATCACTGGACGAAACGTCCTTGATTGCCCACGTGGGGGCACAATGGCAATGTGTATTAAAGGGTACGGCACGCCGATGGTGCACGTGCCTTCAACTAATGCTAACCCCTCTTGTGCGGAGTTAGTATGTTGTGGAGCATAACAGTTGCTCGCCATTGCTCGATGGTTCTCCCGGGTACTCCGGCTTTTTCCACCCGCAAGACTGTCCGTCACGGGGTGACCCTGGTTGTCGAAAGTATCGTTCAGTTCAAATAAATAAATAAATAAATAAATAAATAAATAAATAAATAAATAAATAAATAAATAAATAACATAACATAACTTTTTCGAAATTCATCCTCTATTTTGAATGCCAGAGGTCTTCTCTTTAATTTTTTAATACAATGCAAACAGAGTCGGTAACAGGATGCACACCTGCTTAACGTCTAACGCCATTGAAACCCTTTTTACAGTAATGTTTCCCAGATTAACCCTTTGAACACTGGTGGTATCTTCCATATCAGTTCAATGGCAGCAATTGGAAGAGTTCATTTTTATTATTTGGGGTTAGACCAATTAATATTTTCAACGTGCAGCCTTAGGGTTGCGCGTTGAAAATATTGCTTGGTCTACACCAAACATTCACCTTGTATCCATTCCGCTTAACCCTTTACCTAACATGAAAAGCAGACGACACTTGCAAAAAAAATTCTTAAACAACTAATTTTTTTCATTTTTTGTCTCAAAAACATAGGTTATGACCCCTCATTGGAACGAGCTCGTCGAGCTCGTTCCAATGAGGGGTCATAACCTATGTTTTTGAGACAAAAAATGAAAAAATAATGAAAATTAACTGACGATTTTTGAGAATAGCGCTGGCCGGTTTTGGCCGTTACGTTGGGTAAAAGGTTAATGACATTATGGCGTAGCTTGTGACACGGCTGGAAAAAAACGGCTTCTGGGGTTCAAAGAGTTAAGTACACTCTGCAAATCTCTGCACAGTGCTGTCATGATTCAGACTAAACTTCCTCCTAACCAAAGGCCTCAAGTTTCTTCCACAATCTCTGCCTCCGTACTCTGTAATATGCTTTCACATCCAGGAAGGACATAAACAGCATTCTCTTGTTGACTTTGTTGATGTATCCATTCTGGAATTCACTTTTTTCGACAGTTCCGACAAGCCTTTCTTAGAGAAACTTGCTGAATACTTTCCCAATATTGCTGCTTGCAGATATCCCTCTGTGATTATCTAAACTGTCTCTCTCTCCCATTTTGGGGTATGGATGTTACCCCCGTTTTCCTTTCACCATGTCTGGATCGTTCGTTTTATGATTGCCATGTTAAATAGTGCTGCAAGTCTCTCGTATAATGGATTCCCTTCTCTTTTTAAAAACTCGTTGGGTTTTTCGCCAGTACCAACTGTTTTGCCATTCTATAACTTTATGTTTGCATTTCGAATTTTTTCCTCTTCACTTTACTTGCACAATAAGTCAGATAAATTTTCTGCACTATACACCATACTTTCTGAAAGGACTCCTTCCTCGGTCTTCTTCCATTTACTCTCTTCCAATGCTTGACCATTTCTAATGCAATGATGTCTTTCTTTGTCGTCGATGTTTTTTGTCATTCAAGCTACTCTTGAGTGAGGTGTTGCCTTTGTTAGCTTTATTCACCCAGTCCCAAAATACACTGGAACTGTCCCCCTCTCGTTTTCTTATGCTTTAATGAGATGATGTTTACGCATTTTCTTGTTTTTGTCCTTGATTATATTAACCATTGTCCCTGCGCTCTCATATACTCTGTTCGCATCTTTAGTGGCTGTATCATATACTCCCTTTGAGCTCATTATTTACTGTACATCACAGATCATTTGTGCATACTCTAATTCTCTCTATGCTTCTCTCTCAGCATCAGTTAAACCCTCACTATTGAATCGGCCACCTCCTGAAAGCTATCTCGGCTTGACATATTTTCTAGCTTTAATTTTAAATACCCCGGAAAGTCCCCCTCTCTGCTTCTTTTCCCCATTTCCAAATGTCTTTAAAGGCCGCCCTTTGTTTTGTTATTCTTTTGCCCAAACCCTTACTGTTATCAGGTTGGGATCACTATCTAAGTTAGAATTTCCTTCGTCGTCTATTTCCATGTTTATGTCCACCCTCCATAGCGCTGGGTCAGTGGGTACATAGTCGATTATTGTTTTTCTGTCGTTCCTTTCCTATGTCCATTTACCCTAACACATTTAACCCCTCTCTAAACATCGTTTAGTTTTCCTACCTCTACCCCCCCCCCCCCTCAGGCCCATCCATTCCTCATTCTCTACTAAACGAAACTTCCTGTTAGTTGCCTGACAACAAAAGTCATCTTCTTACCAAAGTCCCCTCTCTTCAATCTGACAACCATTTTCCATCGCCATCAAATGCTTCCTTCGTCGGGGTATCCATCAGTAATCCCGCCTTATGCAACTTCTTTCGCAACTCCGCTATTTTCCTTTCTAGCTTTACATACACCTCCGACAACCACGGAATCTTCTGACAATTAGCACAGTCCCCCTGCAAGTGCATTCCACGGCCGTCCTGATACACCGTTTCTCACGTCCCACACGCCTGAGTGTCAGACCCCCACTGCACTTGTACCCTCTGACTGATACAAACAACTAACTCCGTCTGTACACTAGTACTAACCACACTTATCGTACTTACCGCCGACACATCACTTTTAATGACATTCGAAAACTTACTATCCATTTTTACAAAATACCTCGAAGAAAACAAACCACACTACATGAAAATACAGGAACAATGTAACCCAAACGATCTTATTTAAAATTCTCCAATACTTACTCCTGTACTCAAATCACCCTACAGTACGCGGAGTGTGGATTGTAACTAAATCACCCGGGGAGTGGAGTTGACTTCCAAAGTATTATTTTCAAATTCTGTACATGTGGACAAAAAACACAAGCAATGTTTCAGCCAATGGACCTCCGGGTACAACCCGGAGGTCCATTGGATGGAACTTTGCTTGTGCTTCATATGCTTTGCAGCAAATTTGCAATTATTACTCGAGTGGAATATGATTTAGTGATAATACCCTCTCCACGTACGGTATATTACTCCCTAAAAAACTACAAAACACATATATATATAATAAATCCACCTGAAATTCAAACTAATAATTAAAAAAAAATACTTATAAACAGTTCTGTATACAAATCTGTGGTTTCTCCGGTGAGCAGTATTCACCGAATGTTCAAACATGATAAAAATATCATCTAAATATCTGAGGTATACGAGAGGATGCTTTGCACATTTGCATCAGACATTTTCCTTCCGTTCATCTACATAAATGCTTGCAAATTTCGGACTGTCCAAATGATAACCTATTTTCTGAAAATAATTTAGTCCATTGAATTGAAAGTTTGAAAGTCATTACCTTTTTAGCTCAGCTTTCAAAGATCCAAAATTTGTTCATCCTGGCGTTTTGCATCAGAATATTTTGCAAATGCACTTTTTACATTTTTTTTACAGATTTAACTCCTTTTTTAACATCAATGTTGGTATATATTCTGTCAATGTCCAATGGAGCCCAAAAAAGAAATTATTGACAAGAAATCCTGTGCATTGTTAACACGGATTTCTATCAGCTATACGTATTAAATGAAAATCGAAGAGTTACGAGAAGACATAAGATTCCGATTTGCAATGCGAGACAAGTGATCTCTCAGGTGGAGTTAAGTATATCGTAAATGATCAATGATCCTTGTGGATCCTTAGCGGGATGCAAAATTGTCTTATTTGAGCTCTGAACTCAGCTATTAAATATCTTAATTGTTTTGTGTTTGCAAGGCTTTCGTCGAGAAGATATTTCAAGATCATATGAAACTTTTCAATATTATCGGTTCAAACAAGTCATTTTATTTTCTTATACTGTTTGTGCTGCTTATTTGTCGCATAGTTTCATGTGTTTAATTATCCCGAGATAGAACGACAAACGACCCACCTTTGTTTGCTGGTTTGATACCAAATTTCGTAATTTTTCTTAGTTTCGTGAGGATTCTTCGTTCACCAACTGTTAAATCGTTTTCAACGGAGAATATGTTCATACTGATTTTTTTCAAAGGATTCGTTTCACAGCCTCAATACTTTCGGGACTTACTTCACTATCTGGAGGTGACCAACTAGATGATTCTGTGACGGGAAGTTTCCGACAGCAGGAGTTTCTAAAGCGGTCTGTTAATTTATCTCATATGCATGAGACATTTACGGTTATATGATGGTAAATATACCTGATTACCAATTTTTGGCCTCGCTCGGTGCCGGTACAAAAATAAAACCATGATCTTAGAGAGATTATTCTTGGGTGTAAGGTTATCGAAGTCAAACAGGTTAGATACTTTAATGGCTAATCTCTCATCTATTACGCGGTCCTTATCTTTGTCTTTACTTATTTTAACCCTTTCACTCCATAAGACAAATTTTTCGTCCCAAGGCATAATTTCGTATCATTTTTGTCATATTATAAGAGGTCTACACAAAGACGGCTGCAGACTGCTGTTATTATTTTATCCTCCCTGTATATTAATATTGGACTGACCAATCTCAATGTAAATGTGCACAAAGGCGGTCCCATTCCAGGAATCGAGGGTTCAAATGGTTAAAACTAGATTATTCAACCAGTGATCGCTCAAAACATTGGCGGAACCAAACCCAATAACGACAAGCGCGCCCACTAAAGCCATGTGTCCGTCACTTTCCTTTTTTCGCATAAGTAGCTCTTGCTTCCACATGAGCAAGTTTGGGTTGCCTAGTAGCGCCACGCACATGAACCCGATAAGACTTCAACCTCACCTATCAACTAACAAGTATTCAATACGCTGATCAAAACGCAACCTCACCGGCCAAACAAAGCATGATGCGTGATTTTCTCTCCCATGTACAGAACATGTATAAAAACCATCGCTAGTGTCCCAGTAAAATATATGGTCTGGGTAATATTTGAATGTTTACAAGTTGTATTAATTGATTATTATGAACGATGTAGATCTACTCTTGAGATACAAGTTCTAAAATATTTAAAAATGACAAATTTATATTACGGACAAAGTGTTGACCAAACAACAGGAAGCTGAAGAAATGACGTTCATTTTTGCATTTTTTATACGTTGCGAATATATACGTAAAAAGACTAACAAGAATGCTGCATTTAATAGCATTCTTATCAATTGTGATACGAGCGCTACTTTAAAAGGACACAAACACAATGATGGAAATCACAATGTATATTCCAAAAAGCGTTAACGGGTGGAGGCCTGCCTTTTAATGTTTGCTCGATTCGTGTATAGAAATGAACTGAACAGTGAAAATGTTGAAACCAAAATACACTCTGAAATCAGTTGGGTTATACATTAACAAAAATCTACTGGGCTGAGTGAATATGAACCCAAATGGGTTCATTTTCACTCAACTCAGTTGGTTTGGGTTAATGTTTAACCCAACTGATTTTAGAGTATAATAGAGGCAACAACACAGCAAATAACAAAACATCACATATCCCTTTGAAACAGGGCGGTCGCTTTCCCGGCCAGGAATATGATACATCATAACGTCATTAAATAGGATGACTGTTCAGTAAATGTGTGGGGTAGACCAATCAATATTTTCAACGTGCAGCCCCGAGGCTGCACGTTGAAAATATTGATTGGTCTACCCCAAATAATAAATATGGACTCTTCTAATGGTTTGTTCAGCAAATATACATGATTTACACAAATGTTTTGAACAACCATCCTCTTAGATGCTGTATACGTACACAAAACATTTTTCCATGTTCGTTTGCAAGATTTCTGTCATAATAGACGACCCCCATCAACAGCAGACATTATTTCTTGGTAATAAATACAAATGTTGTTTGTGACCTTCATGAGGACGATCCCTGAGACGATCATAAAGTTGGAATGAAAACGAAATAACAAGACAGTTTGATGACAACGTAACGAAAAAAATGTCATTCACTCTGCATGTTTCTATGGTGAGGGGTAAAGCTTCCAGGCCACCTGTAAGATTTTGCAAGTAATCCAAAGATGTTATGAAATGTTTGCTTACCTTCAATTCGTAGAGTTTGCGCGCAGACTCGTTAATTTGATGTGACGTCGCTTAACTCAAGATGATATAAATGTTTTTCGAGTTCCATTTCTAGATATTCCGATCAACAAGTATTTAATTTGCATTGAAAGCAGAAGATATTATCACAATTTGTGGAACTTCGCATTCATAAATCTAGATCAGTGATGAGTGCCCATTCATAAATATTTTGTTAACAAACATTCTAATAGTATTGGTAAAGTCATTAAAACCCTTCGAAAGCTGGTGGTATCTTCCATGTCAGTATTGAACTGGCAACCAGTAGAAGAGTCCATATTCATTATTTGGGGTAGACCAATCAATATTTTCAACGTGCAGCCTAGGGGCTGTACGTTGAAAATATTGATTGGTCTACCCCACACATTTACTGATCAGTCATCCTATTTAATGACGTTATGATGTATCATGTTCCTGGTAGGAAAAGCGGCGCTCTGTTTTTAAGGGTTAAAGACTCCATCAAGTCAAGTCTCGAATGAAAAAGATGTTTTATTTTTGATTCAACGAAAATGAATTATCATATTATTTAGATTTTATAGTTTGAAATACTTCAATTGGTCGGAAAATGAACCTATTCCAGACGAGTAAATCTAAACATCAGAGATGGTCTCTTTAAGTTTAGACTGGTTCCATGCCATAACAGCGTCGAATTCCTTACAGATGAGCGCTTGTGACGGGTTTGTAAAAGTTTGTGTGTCTAGTTGGGAGAAAATGGCGGCACCTAAATGGCAGTGACGACAATGACAGAGAAGATATTATTATGTTATAAAACGACAGTGTTCAGGAATGAAACCACTAAAGATAAAAATACTAAAAATAACAAACGCAAGAAAAGAAAGTAGCATGGCACTATTTTGGTTAATGTAAATTTACCTGGTAAAGTAAAAGCTCGAGAGTTTTATAGGATTTCACTGTTAATCAAAGGAACGGACGGACACTTCTTTGAAAATACTTTCTATACATCAAATCTTCAGAAAATAATTGCTCAGCGATAACTGCTAGCCTTGACGAGAAATAGGTGCCAAGTTCATTTCACGCTTAGGTTTTAAGAGGTTATTGTGTTATTATTTCTGTAATGGGTACCGTTTATCCTGCCTAAACTTCACTTATATCTTACCTTCTACAAGTATCTGGGAATTTCATTGGTTCAAAGACGTCACATGCAGACTGCACATAAAACCATATACTGCCTGTCAAAATCAATATACGCTGACAGCTATGGGTAATCTCCCATTTGTTCATTGAATATTCAAAATGGCGGCAGCCGATAAACGCTTCAAGTTGAAAGATTGAGTGTTGGAAGCCCATATTTGGTCTGAAGTGCAGGCTAGGCAACTTAAAAGGCTTCATATTCTGTGGATGCTTGTCATGTTACCTTCGAAATGAAACTGTATGGTATGTATGAATTTGCCTTGTTACAATTTATGGGAGGCAAAGACACGTGAATACATTGCGAGAATTCTCTCATTTAATTTCGATTGCTGTTGTTATTAGTTCTGTGCATCGATGCAGCAGTCCGTAAGATATATTCGTTATGCAGTTTGTTGGTAGCCTAATATGGTATATATGGTGTCAATTAATTCCATATTGGACTCGAGCTTCGCTCTCGTCCAATATGAAATAAACTGACACCATATATACCATATTAGGCCACCAACAAACTATGTAACTAATATTATTATCATGTGAGTGTGTAGGTGCGTTTGCTGATGTGTTTGTGTGAGGCGTGCCTTTGTGTACTACAGTACGGCCACCGTGGACTGGTCACTTTCCACGGGTGGGCAATATTTCCATGGACGCAGTATTATTAGATTCCAAACACTAATATAGGAATAATTATCAAAAAATTAATTAATAACGCGCGGAGTACAACCCGGTGCTTCATTAATTAAAATTTTGCTGCTGATGATTTTTATTACCTGGTAAACGCATGCGTGGACATAACTGCCCATCCGTGGATTACGACTAGTCCACGGCGACTGTACTGTAGTCAATACTGCCCGAGAAAAGAAAATATAGTGAAGAATAAACGCACATTTTTGATATAGTAAATCGTCCATTCGCTACAACCACCCAAATATTATTTACTGTTGCAGCACATATCGATGCAAGATGCAGGGTAACAATTAGACAGCCATGTACCTCTGTTTACCTCTGTTATGATGATACTTGATACTTCGCAGCAGAGTTTTCTGTCAGTTCGATGTCTGCATGAAGGTGTAATTGTACTCAGAAAGCAAGATATTTTTGACGCTAACGATTCGTTGCAGCGTGTTTCTGTCAATCGTGAACATTTGCTACTATCACGTGATTAATCGTGAAGATTAACACCATCGTCTGATCAATTGCTGGAAAAGCTGAGAGATTACCGCGACAAATCAGCGGCCGGCCAAAGTGTTATTATATAGAGGTCTTTACAACAATTAATTGGATGATGGAGTCAGTGGCGCCGCGAAGATGGCCGATTCTGGATGAGGAGGTGTGGTGGGGGTGGGTGGCAATGGCGCAAGTCCCGGTTGTCTAATATTTCAACAACTTCACCGTCGCAAGTATAAACGAATAAATAAAATACACATGTGGCAGTGGTGACGCAGTTAATTAACACGTACCGTACTGGTGTCCCGAATAGGTCATGCTTGGACCCCAGCAGCCTGAATCGGGTTCTGCAGACCTCTATGTCGAGCTCGTTCCAATGAGGGGTCATAACCTATGTTTTGGGGACAAAAAATGGAAAAAATAGTTATTCAAGAATTTTTTTTGCAGGTGTCGTCTGCTTTTCATATTGGGTAAAAGATTAAGAAAGTACTTGATTACTAGCAAGAGAGTTAATATCTTAGACGCCAATCCTGACGAAAATGTCTTGACTGCAAAAATTATTGGGGTGGGGGTGTCACACCCCTAAACCCACCATAGCGATACCCCTGAATAGAGTTACAGCTGTGTTATAAATTATTTTAAACTTCCCACATCTGTTCTCCTTAAAAGGTAATGGTGTGTGTGGCAGTATGAGGGTTAAGTCGATAATGAGTAGTCCCCTGCGTAAAATGACAAGTGCAAATCGACAGAACGAATCGTTGATGTTGTGGTCTGAAACAACAAATTTGTGCAAACAATTGTGAACATAAATCCAAGCTGATATTTTATCTTGGCATTGAATGCTTTTACTTATCTCAGACAACGGAATAAAAAATGAAACAAAATATACACAAATCAAACAAATAATATAGTTTAATATTACGTTACAAATTTGATAGAGTGTAAAAATAAATTAACAAATATGTTTATCATGCCTGTCCACCCAACATCAAATAGGCTTTGTGGGATAAACTTCAAGTCTCCATTTTAATCGGCAGTTTTAATAACAACCTTATACACGACAAAACGCTTTCAGGACGAACACATGAGATCATTTCTGAGTTAATTTGTTACAACACTACTTCACATCAGCACCATTAAAACCCCCAAACACCATGAACAGTTCATGGTAAAATTAAAATAAAATGAGCATTTTTCGGACCCATTAAAATATTCAACATACATAAAAGTATTTACGAAAGAAATATGCCATGGACCACACCCATAAATAATGATCATTAAAAATGTTGCACAGCCATGAAAATCAAGGAAACCATTCCATGAATGAAAAGGAAAAACAACGTTCAACTTTTTCACGGCTGTGAATAAACCTGTTGAACTGTACCCCGTGAATTTACAAATTAGAACCAAGCCTTAATTCATGGCCATGAAAAGAAAATGTGTTGAGTTATGGTGGGCATAAATGACATGTGTACCCATGAAATAAGGGGGCACATGCATATGCTCCTTTTATAAAGTGAATATCCCTCTTGTAGTATTACAGCAATATTCAGTGGGTATGCATGCAGTGTGTGTAATATTAATTCCATAGACAATTTATGTGTGACCTACAGTACGTGGAGAGTGTGTTATCACCAAATCCCCCCAGAGAGGAGATTCCACCCAAACAATAATTGCAAATTTGTTGCAAAGCATAACAAGCACAAGCAAAGTTTCAGCCAATGGACCTCCGGGTTAAACTCGGACGTCCATTGGCTGAAACATTGCTTGTGTTTTTAGTCGATATATTCACAATTTGAAAGTTACAGTTTGGGTGATAACTCCACTCCGCGGGTGATTTAGTTACAATCCACTCTTCACGTACTGTAATATGATATATGCAGCGTCAAGTTTATTCCATATCAAGATTTCGCCCAATAGAGGATGAACCGTCACTGAAAATATATATTAAGTCTCCAATAAATCATATGTTTAAAAAACCTAATACACTATATGTGTAAAAAATCAAATCGATTTTTTTCTTCACACAGAGCTACTAACTTTGAGGAATACTAAATGGTAGATTTATGATTTGTTGCACTGGGTGCAGTTGTTGTTTGGTGCATACAATTGTATGTGGCGTATCTGTATACACGTATATGACTCTGGTGTAGAGTAAGTCCCAAGTTTGAAAATTATCGGATCACCACAGGGCTTTAAAATTACAACCTTTACTTGCATATTGTAGAGAAACAGAAAATTAATTGAAAGACATTTTCTTCAACAGGAATATAGACAACAGAGGACCAGGCATTTATTGGTAATGTCCACACCATAAACCTGCTGCTGAAACCTTGATTAAACGTGTAAAGTGTTTTCTGAAACGATCTCAAATGAAAACATCTTTTTTATATTTATATCCATGGATATTTAATTGCATATATGTTATAAGGAATACATTTAGTTCAAAACAAAAGAGGAACAGACCAAAATAACGACAAAGATGGTTATGTCCCCACGTCACATCTTCAAAGATGCGCATCCACCAATTCACCCACCACTCAGTCATACCAATAGAGAAGCACGCTGTTTACGTCCGTAGTATACTTAACCTTTATTAACTCTTTTGGCGAGGAATAATCTGAGAAACAGAATTCTTAGCGCCTAATATTCATCAGGAATTTTACAAAAAGTATAGGTTGTTAGACAAAAGAGTTATTATTTTGAAAGATGTTCTAATGATCTCATTGACAGTTTTTCAAATGATTTCCTGTATATATTTAAACTGCACCTTTATACTTTCAAGGGACGATATCGTTGTTCATGGATATGGATAGGACACAAATGGTGCATGAAACATAGGAATAAGTATGTTTGTTCAACCCTTTACCCAACGAATCGGCCGCATCCCCCACCCCTCGTAATATGCAACTTCAGCTGTTGAAAAAATATTATTTTTAAAATAATTTCAACAAAACCATATCATGTGACCCCTCGTTGGAACGGGCTCGTCGCGCTCGTTCCAAGGAGGGGTCACATGATATGGTTTTGTTGAAATTTTTTTAAAAATTAGAAAAAAATGATATTTAAAAATAATAAATTTTGATATCGTCTGCGTTGGGTAAAGGGTTAAAAGCACTTGGAAATGGACACACACAGTTGGCTAAAATGACTATTGCAGTGCCTTTCCGCGGTTTGCCGTCTGTCGACTTTAGTCGCCTGTCGCGCCAAAAAAGTTAAGGCAAAATAAAATAAAAAATTCTCTCTGTGGACCTTTCTCCATCATCACCTCCATCAATTGGGTGAAAATTTATTTTTCTTAAAATCACCCCAAATCCTTCAAAATTCAGAGTGAAAGCAAACACACAGAAGAAAAAAAATAAACAACAACCCCTCAAAAACAAAAACAAAAAAAATCATCCAATGGAGCCCACCCTCACCATGAGTCTCTGAATGATTTAAAACGGTTTTGTATATCCAAACAATAATGGAGAAAGGGTGGGGGGGGGGGGGGGGCGGGAGTCGCAGACAAATAACAAACTAGTGATCTTAATGTTCAATATTTTGAGGCATTGTGACATAAAAAACAACATTGGTTAATCATTTCAGCTCTATTTTACACAGTTATTCTTTCCAAATGGTTTGGATTAAGAAATGAATGGATCCCGGCATAATGGGAAACTCTTATTTTGGACAGCTTCGAAAAATACGGAGGTTACAAGACTTAGGTTTTTTTCAAAGTGGGGTTAACAAAGGTTTGGGAGCACTCAAACAGTTTTTAGAAAAATGTCCTTATGACTTGGTCTCTTTTAGACAACAAATCTCCAACTGACCTGAAGAAATTTGTTCTTAAACTATTTTGTACAACAAAAATATAAAAAATAACAACAAACTCTTTTTTAATCAAAGATGGTGCGACAAAGGTATAGTTTTTCTTAACGACTTCTTGAGAGAGAGCGGGGGCTTCCTGGCTTTTGAATCCTTCTCCGTAAAATTTGATATCAAAACGCCCTTTACTGTCTTTCTTGGGTTAAGAAAGGCGATTCCAAACCAGGGGCAAAATGAAATTTCTTTTTTAATCCTCAACCTAACGAATCGGCCGCATCCGCCCCGTAACTTACAAATTAAGTAGTTAAAAAAAATAAATATATTTCAAAAAATTTCAACGGAACCATATCGATGAGCTCGTTCCAATGAGGGGTCACATGATATTGTTCCGTTGATTTTTTTTTTAAAATTTGAAAAAACAAATATTCTATAATATATTTTAAAATGTCTGTATGTGTGTCTGTCTGTCTGCTATAGAAATGAATATGGGGCCAGCCCGAGTATCCAAAAATGGGTCTACTAGAATTACTTTTTTATGGCGGAGGTCATCGTCAGGTTTAAAAAAGTGTGTGGGGTGGGGGTGGGGGTGTAGGGGCACCAAAAGTTATGACCAAATTTTTTTTTACCGATATATGTCTTCAAAGGGGTCTACTAGGGGTACGTTTTTATCAGAAATCTGATGGTGAGGTTTAAAAAAGTATCGAGTGGGGTTGGGGGTGTAGAGGGGTACCAAAAGTTATGACCAAAATTTTTCTCACCGATATAGGTCTTCAAAAGGGTCTACTAGGGATACTTTTTTACCAGAAATCTAATGGTGAGGTTTAAAAAAGTGGCGGGGTGGAGTGGGGGTGGGGGTGGGGGGGGGTTGTAGAGGGGCACCAAAAGTTATGACCAAAATTTTTCTCACCGATATATGTCTTCAAAGGGGTCTACTAAGGGAACGTTTTTATCAGGAATCTAATGGTGAGGTTTAAAAAAGTATCGAGTGGGGGTGGGGGTGTAAAGGGGCACTAAAAGTTATGATCAATTTTTTTTTCACCGATATAGGTCTTCAAAGGGGTCTACTAGGTCATCGTCAGGTTTAAAAAATTGTGTGAGTGGGGTGGGGGTGTGGGGGCACCAAAAGTTATGACCAACATTTTTTTTTACCGATATATGTCTTCAAAGAGGCCTACTAGGGGTACGTATTTATCAGAAATCTAAGGGTGAGGTTTAAAAAAAGTATCGGGTGGGGGTGGGGGTGTAGAGGGGCACCAAAAGTAATGCCCAAACTTTTTCTCACCGATATAGGTCTTCAAAGGGGTCTACTAGGGGTAATTTTTTACCAGGAATCTAATAAAAATTTTCTTACCGATATATGACCCCCACGCCCACCCACCCCACCCCGGCACTTATAAAAGTGCCGGGGTGGGTGGGGTGGGGGTGGGGTGGGGTGTAGAGGGGCACCAACAGTTATGACCAAAATTTTTCCCACCGATATAGGTCTTCAAAGGGGTCTACTAGGGGTAATTTTAATACTATCCTCAGCCCGAGCAACGCCGGGTAACCCTGCCAGTTAAAATAATACATTTTTATATCGTCTGCGTTGGGTAAAAGGTTAAAAATCCGACCTTATCATAAGCCCGTTGATAGAAAAATTAAAAGTAACAAAAATATTAAACAAAAGTTTTTACCCATTATTTCTTCAGCATACGGCCTCGAACTTAGGTCAGTCTCAGAAGAAATGGAACGAACGTTTGCTTCTCAATATCTATTGTGATACCTGGAGACTGATAAGAAATAGTCTGTTTTTAATTACTGATGACACCTATCTCCAAACTGTGCAATATAAAATCCTACATTGAGCTTTATTTACGAACTCTCGACTTTTTAAATGTAAATTATCTGAGACTGAGCTGTGCAACATTTATTCTTCGAATTTTGAGTATCAAAGACATTCCTGTTACAACTTGTAGACAGATTGCAGGAAAAATGTGACATTCGATTTCCACTAACGCCGTATTTTATCCTCATTGGCTATAATAATAATAATAATAATAATAATAATAATAATAATAATATATAATAATAATAATAATAATAATAATAATAATAATAATAATTTCAGTCTACATGAAGATATCCTCACCCTAGTAGTTCTTATATTTAAAGAACTCGTCGAGCGCATTTCAATGAAATGTAAGATGGTATGGGTTTGTTGAAATATTTTGAAAAAAAAATATTAATATAATATATTTTGATATCGTGTGCGTGAGGTAAAAGGTTAGTTAATTTGTGTCTCAACAGGAACAGTTTCCTGAAATGTGAGATGAGAAGCAGTTCATTATTTACATTATCTGAAGACAACCAGACCGCGTACGAAAATATCCCAGCATAATGGGAAACGTTCAGACATTATAAATTATTGTGATGAATTAACGATAACATGGTCTGAGGTTTGAGGTTCAACAATAAGTCACTACCCACAGCCTAAAACCTACATCGTGAAACACGAGAGGCTTATTTACTAAACTTGTGATCGTTAAAAGTTGCCTTGTTGAAGGCAACTTTTAACGATCACAGGTTTAGTAAATAAACCTCTCGTGTACCCCACCACTGAATCAATAATCAATAAACCAGATAAACTCATCCCATCTCAATTCAAAGCGTAAATCGGTTTATAATTTAAACAACATTTCACCCAGAACACCGTTTGCTGCACGTGTGAAAAATGAAGCGGCTTGCAAGACACTCCATTGGTGAAGCAATTTCGAAACGGGCGACGTCATTTCAAATATTTCGCGTTGTGACTTCAGACGGTAACATTTGTCACTGGGGCCGTAAACAAAAGATAAACTACGCCAGTTCTCATCCAATCAGAGGGCGAGGATATTACTCTTATTGGAACATGGCTAATTTTTTAATGGGTTTAACAACACTTTCGACAGCCAGAGTCACCTCACGTCGAACAGTTTTACGAGTTGAAGCCGGAGTACCCGGAGAGAACCACTGAGCAGCAGTGAGCAACTGTCAGACTCCACGACGTACTAACTCCGCACAAGCAGGGTTAGCATTGGTTGAAGACAAGTGCACCATCGACCAACATTACGCCTTAGTACACAATGCCACCGTCTCCACGTGTGGGCAGTTGGGATTAAGTGACTTGCTCAAGGACACATCGCAGTTGCCCCTGGTGAAAACTGAACCTTGGAGATTTCGGTTTGAAGTCCATTGCCATAATACTGAGCCACCACACTTCCAAACACTGATTAACAGAAAACGATGGTTTTCATTAGTTATTGCTAGTTACATCAAGACGACGTCGACAGAATCAAACTAATCAAAGCAGCCATTTAATAAAATGAACACTTAATTTGGGGGACTTTTTTATCTCACGTTACAGAGATGAAGATTTGCTTTCTGCGATCCTGTCTAATTCACCACCCCCAGCAAAAAATAAATAAATAAATAAATAAATAAATAAATAAATAAATAAAAGCCCTCACCCAAAGAAACGAAATACAAACGTGAAAAAGATGATAGAAATTATCTGGTTTGTTCAATCCCGATCGTCTTGGTATGTTAGTTATATCATGACCAGATACAATACCATTGAAATCTGCATCCCTAAATTATAACAATAAACTCAATGAAAAAATGTAACTTCATTATATACTCCATCATAAATTACAAATATTTTCTGTTAAATAAAACAAGCTATCCGATTTGTGAGATATCAATATTTGACGCGCAGCCTTCCCCTCTAAATTTTAGGATATGTTGACATTTTAAGCGTTAAAGTCACCTTGCGAATGTATCTTTAGTTAATCCTCATTGATAAAAAACGTTAACTCCTTTTTTGTTTCCACTGTCGCTTGTCGAAAAATAAGACTAAAATGTCAAATCGCATAATTCTTTGAGCATGGATTCATTGTCAGAGCAGGGTCTGGAGAATATTTTCCCCAGTCGTACAGAATAATGCGGAAGATGATCAGTAATTCCGGAAAGGTCATCGCGAACGACAAATTCTCCGACTCGATTTCTAGACGTTTCGCCAACTGGTATTCAAACCAAGAGTTCGCAAGCGCATACATCTTCGCTGTGTGGAACAAATTGAGTTTCACTTGTTCCTCAACTTTCTGATAATGTGAGCCGTGGGTCAATTGGCCAGAGCAAAGTAATAAACAGACCATCTACGTTTTTTGAGTGGATATTGGAAATATCTCATGAGTGACGAAAAAGCATTTGAATTTCAAACCCATTCGTGGAAATTCAAATGCTCAGATAGATGCACTCGTGAAAATTCAAATCACTCGTGGAAAAACAAATGTTTTGTTATCGTTCATGAGATAATTCCGAAATCTGTTCAAATATCACGAATATCCTCCACCTATCTCACATTATAAGTAAAACATTAAGTACACGGGTAGTTCATTTCTACTCTGGGAGAGATCAGGCACCTGAAACTTGTGTAAGTTGGAAAACATTTAATAATATCTCAAGCAACTCGGGTTATGTCAGTTCAAAATATGTATATCAATGGATCTTGTAAATGGTGAAATGCGCAGTATGCATTCTGATAATTAACTTAGTTTAAACAATATGGTTTGAAGGAATATGCTATATATTACAGAATTGAATACCAGAAGAGTAATAGTGCTACATGTAGTACAATAGCTCAAAATATAACATATATTAACAGTAATCAGATTGCCAAATGATGGAGGAATTTGACAGGAAACTTGTAGCTTATGTTACTCATCTCCCTGAGTATACATACAATTACTCAAAAAGGTCGTTTTGAACAGTAGATGGATTCACACATGGACTCACACATCTCCGGCTGGAGGCCTGGGCCATTGGTCAATTACCATGATGATTTGGTTTTGAGGTAAGTAAAATGACCTTGAATGTACAAAGGTATTCTTTGATGGACCTTATATAGGTCTCTTTTCTAAAGTTGATGATCCTCTTTACTCAGTTCGTATCGCAAAAACTGCTGGTGCAAAAACAATAGGTTGTCGCTCTGTCATTCCAAAATGTTTGTACCATTCATAATGTTCGCCAACCCCCCTTCAACAAAGGTGTCATGGATACGATATATTCAGTCGCGTCATCCCATTTGGTGGACCAGCACAGGCTGCGTTGAGTCAGGTTTAAGATGGAGAAGAGCATATTTCAAATTAGGATTTCTTGATACAAAAAATATAAATTTTCAATCTCCCCTAACTTTCGCACTGGCCCGTTCGTCTGGAAAACTCTTTCTTTCCTTGTTAACTATTGGTAAACTCTAATGAGCACCATTTATAACTTTTGACGACCCGCGAACGTCATTGGACAAACAGTGGTGCTTTGAATTAACAGCAAGTTTTAATCAATAAAGCTTTCATGTAAAAGCGTGACAAATAAACAAAGTTCACACGTTCATAGCGCTGTGAAAGAAGAAACAGAAATGTTGCTCTCACAGACTGTTCTTCAGATTAGTTGCTGGATTTCATTTTTGAACTGGGCGTGTCCAGTTATAGGTACGATTTTTTCTTCATATTGTGGTACCAGATTGGTGTTTTGTATTTTCATCAATGCTTCAATCACACTAAACGGTCTAGAAATCTACAGAATATTTTGCACAGAGTAATTTGTTGCTATGTCGGTGGATATGTATTCATAACCTTTCTTATAGACCCATTGGAAAGTAGAAACCCTCAAACAAATTCGTTGTCAATGGGGGCCACCGGAAGCTCTGTAATAAATTGCGTATATGCTTGGTGGATACATACGGCTTGTAAGCAAGGATAAATTCTGAATACCATCTATTGGACGCCCGTCTGCCAAATTTCGTCATATACATATATACACAGGGACGTAGAAAGCAGCCTGAAAGTGAGTGCGTGTAAGCTAGGAATCTGAAAATGTCATGGTCTCTGCTGACTAGCTAAAATCATAACGGAGATCAATTGATTTTAAGCTGCCACACCTTCCAGCCACATTATCAGTCCCTGATCAGCACGAGGATTTCTGAAAGTGTGGGTGGTAGAATGTGTGCCAAATATATATTGCCGGTAGCTCAAAAGCGTTGCCAAGGACAGTATAACTAAGTGGGCATGGATGCGCTTCACCCCCCCCCCCCCCCCCCCCCCCCTCCACACACACTCTGTGTTTCGCTTCACAAATGACGATGCAGTCAGGAGATCGCACGGACTGACCATGGTTCGTCCTGCTTCTGAAATATTTAAATAATATGCCCTTCCCCACACCCTGAAAAGTGTTTGGTTCATCTGACGACAAACCCACACACTTTTGTGCGAGTCGTTTGTGGACAGTGAGTTCCCAAATTTCCGATTTAATAAATTAATACATCTGATGCTGAGTGGTAATTTCGGAGTTTTTATTACATGTAACGATAGGATCTATCTGGGCATTTTTATTGAGCAGAGCAGATACTTATAGTTGGGTTTAAATGCTAAAATTTATTGGATTTAATGGGAAGCGGGAGGGGATAAATTAGCCATGTCTGTGGCTAAGAGGGCTATGTACTATTACACTTGAAGTAGAATGATTATAAACTGCTTACAACTTTCAATGTGAGATCACAACATGAGTCAATATAATACTTTGGACACCAGGGACCAATACTATAAAACTTTTACAATTGTATTTTATAAAATTGTATTCTACTTATTACACTCTAAAATCAGTTGGGTTAAAAATTAACCCAAATCGACTGGGTTGAGTGAATATGAACCCAATTGGGTTCATATTCACTCAACCCAGTCGATTGGGTTGATTTTTAACTCAACTGATTTTAGAGTGTAATATAACCGACTGCGATGAACCATTAGCATTATCAAACATATGGCAATTTGCCAGTAGGCAAATTGCCATATCTTTGAAAATGCTAATGGTTCATTTCAAACCGCTTAAAGTCATAACTAAATTCTAGAAAATACAATTGTAAAAATTTTTTCTAGTATTGGCCCCAGGAGTGACCGATGTTTCATTTGTAATTGGCAGACAAGGCGGATGTCCACTAACAGAAATTCCATGTGCTTGCCGACTGTTCAAGAGGGCAGACGCAATGCAATCTTGTCGCAATTGTTTACCACGAAGCTATTCAACAACAGAAGATACGTTATCAGATGAATCAGAACAATCTGAAACTCATGAAGAAGATGTGGAAGCTGAAGACGGGTCAAAGCTGATCGACTGGGGAGTATCATATGCGTGCTGGTGCCAATTACTAGTAGGATTTCGAGAACCTCGTGAACAGTCATATCAATGATGGAATGGGCAAAAAAAATGCAGTTGCGGCAGCAACCTCATCTCTTCAAAACAGCGTCAGAGAAGCCATTGTAACAAGATACCTTAATACGTTGGTATACAATTCACAAGAAAATCTAACGTCGTCGTGAGGAAGAGAACTGGGACATTGAATAATTCCTAAAATATGGATTAGAAAGGGAGACAAAATCCTGTTCGACGAACTTATGGAAGCAAACTCATTCGAAATGGAAGGAGAATCCGAGGGCGATGAATCTGATAACGAGTCAAGGAGAAAAGAAGACTCGATGATAAAAGCAGCCATAAAAAGTGGAAAATGAATGTTCATAGAGACGTGCACGTCGACAGTACATTAGCCTTCGGTCGCTGTTAACCACGCTTGTGCGGGGTTAGTAAGTTGGTGAGACCGACAGTACTCGCTGATGCTTGGGGGGGGGGGGGGGGGAGGGGGGAGGGGTATCTCCGAATACACCGGCTTCATCTGTCTGTCAAACTGTCCGACAAGAAATGACCGTGACCGTGGAAAGTGTCGTTAAACACAAACAAACAAACAAACAAACAAACAAACAAACAAACAAACAAACAAACAAACAGTAAAGAACAAAGTTGAAAAGAACGAAGGCTCAACTCTAAAGGCTATGAGATAAGATCCAAAGACAGAGCATTAAAAAGAACAAACCAAGCACGAAGCAGTCTCTCGTAACAGCGAAATTTCGAATACGGACTAACCTGCAGATCAAACTAAGGGTAAAGTTCCAAGGAAAGAAGTTTCAAGGGTGGAATTGCCTGCTTTCCAACCAACAGTAAAATTAAAGCAGCCAATATAGCCCAGATTCCAGAATTCAACGAAGGGATGTGCTTTATCAAGAATGAACATGTGTTGAAATCGCTGTAACATAGCTCAGGTATTAGCATGGACACAAAAACACTAGCTATGGGAAGGGCTCAATCTGCCCATGTGCTCCATCTCTAATTTGCACATCGTGAACCGGTACGTAAACACATCGCGGCACATACAACGTGCGCCTAGGTTCATAGTGTTGGGTGCATATTTTGTAGCGGGAAGGATAAAGTCAGAGAAAGCAAAGATTAGCTAGGACTTGGTCCAATGCGATGGTCGACAATGGAACGCATGTTGGAGGCATCTCGGTCCTATAACACTAAGTGCTACCAAGGTCCCGAAAATACATGTTGGCTATCTATTTCGATAGTTAACTGTCGAGTCGTTTTCGGTAATTCCATACACTCTAATTCAATCATTATACCTTCAGAGCACACCTCTACTCTTTTATAAGTCACTCGATCCTATATTGACCAGCAAACACTATAGAAACCAAAATGGCGTCCATGAACATACAAACTGGACATCGGAAACATGTGCTAACCACACAACATACACTGCGCATGTCCAAACATCACGTATCACCAGGGGAGTGACGTCCAAACAAGACCGCTCATTCCAGCTACCACATAACCAACACGAGGTCACTAGCTACGTCACAAACGTGACGTCAATTTCGACGCTTGATACGAGGTTCGGCAAATATGGGGAAAAACCATATTCCCTACTTCTTTCGTCGAAGAAAGGTGTGTTCGCATCGATGCACTGCCTCCTTTCGCCTGTGGGCACAGGCACTGTACACGCGTTTACTAGTAAAGCACACCAAGAATAATATTGTTGATCTTATGGTTGGCCACTAGCAAGATCTGACTCTTATCTGCAAGGAGTTAAAATTAAAAAACAACCCAGAGAGAATACAAGTGGGAAACACAAATCAATCAATTTTCGTCATTGGTAGAGATTTACAGGAAAGTTAGCCCCCTTTAATGTTTTAACGCTGTCCGTAAATTTAACACTAAGAGAAAAGGAATTTCATATCAAAATTGAAGTGTTAGTGAAGATATATCTTCGAAGCGCACATCATTTTACAAACTTCAGATATTTTCCTGTAGAGCAGTACAGAAACTGGCTTTCTAATAATTTTTTCATCAATCAGTTTGAATATTTGACTATTATTCTTTTACCTATTATTCTGTTGGTGCCCATTTAAAAATAAGAAAACGGCGTTTTCACAATTTTTTTAATGTCCTGTGACTTTTTATCTGTTCAGAATATCAAAAAATGTGAGCATCGTGATATATAATATACACACTGTCCTTTCCATGAATAATGAATATAAAAATCTAGGAAATGAGATTTTCTACTTTTCCCCGGAAGAATAAAAACTTTCAAATTACTGTAAAACGCATTCGCTGAACAAAGAGCCAAAGTAGTCTCTTAGTGTTGGTAGGTGTGATAGTGATAGATAATTGTAATAACGGATTATCTGTGAACTAGTTGCTTCTAATTGGCTTGCGGTAAAAAGCCGCGTTTTCTTCTGTTACTTTCCTTTCGAGAGTTGCCTGTTGTTTTCGTTTGTTAGAAGCAATAATTTCAAGGAAGATAAAACTTTATCGAAAGTCGTTTTTTTTCTGTGACAATTCCGAGCCGCATGACATGTTCGCTTGAAGCCGCGTTTCCTTCTATTGCTTTCCTTTCAAGAGTTGCCTGTTGTTTTCGTTTGATCAAAGCAATAATTGCATGGGAGAAAACTTTATCGAAAGTCGCCTTTTCTGTGACAATTCAAGGAGGCATGGCACGTTCGCTGGAACTTTTCGGGAACAGAAAGATCATATCGTCCTTTGAGTGGGACAAGGCGCCGTTTGTAAATCTTTCGCATTTCAGATTCAACCGGTTGCACTGAATGGACAAGAGAATACATATAGGGGGATCTGGAATTCTATACGGACAGATTTAAGGGCGACGTGGTTATGGTGTATAAGCCAAAACTCACCATTTAAACAATTTTTTTCTCTTGAAACTATTTACTGAAAATTCACTTTGTTCTTATTGAATTACTGCAAGTACAAAACAAATGTTTATACTTACTTATTTCTAGCATATTTTAAATATTTAAGAACCATGTTACCCCAAACTCATCAAAAAATGAGAGGCTCATTTAACCCTTTACCCAACGAATCCGCCGCATCCGCCCGCGTAATATGCAAATTCGGCAGTTGAAAAAAAATAATTTTTTCAAAAAATTTCAACAAAACCATATCATGTGACCCCCTCGTTGGAACGAGCTCGTTCCAACGAGGGGTCGCAGGATATGGTTTTGTTAAAATTGTTTGAAAAATTTAAAAAAAATGATATTTAAAATAATAAATTTTGATATCGTCTGCGTTGGGTAAAGGGTTTTTAACAAAAAGAAAAAGTGACTGTGAGCACAATAAACTGACCATCTGATATCAAAGGAATATATTGGATATGTTACTTTGAAATGTAATATGAAATTCATAATTTTTAACAAGAAGGTTGACTTTTTAATTGGAATATTTGCAAACGAGCTGCAGCAATATCCAATTACAGATTCCGGAAAACAAATAAACCAATGGTTTCATGACATATTTATCTAGTGCTCTTCACCAAACTATGCATCTGAAAATGTCATAATAAATAGGTACTTTAAAATGAGAAATAAAAATAGTGAATTTAGTAAATTTCTATTGCATCAGTAGCAGAAGATCATCCTTAAACCTAACCCTTTGAACTTTAGTGGTATCTTCCATGCCAGTTCAATGGCAGTAATTAAAAGAGTACATATTCATTATTTGGGGTAGACCCATCAATATTTTCAACGTGCAGCCTCTGGGCTGCACGTTGAAAAAATTGATTGCTCCATCCCACACATTGATTGAACAGACATCCGATATAATGATGTTATGACGTATTACGTTCCTGGCCGGAAAAACAGCCTTTCGTGTTCAAAGGGTTAATATCTCAATGCAGTTAACTGATAGAATGCTAGAAGCCCATATTTGCGCTCCATTCTGAAGTGCAGGTACTGCAACTTAAAAGCACCATATCCTGTGGATGTGCTCCACATTATCTTTGAAAGGCAATTAATTAGGCCGAATCGGACAAAGACTGGTAAATAAATTTTAATGCTTCAAAATAATTTAGAACCCTACCAGTTAACCAACACATATGTTAATGTTAACACTGCCTTGTTGAGTCGTATAGTAAAAACAGTGAACATATGATAAAATTTTATTTATTTTAGGGTTAACGACACTTTAACAGCCATGGTCATATCGTGTCGGCGACAGTTTCATGGGTGGAGGAAGTCGGAGTACCCGGAGAGAACCACCTAGCAACGACGAGCAGCTGCTCGCTCCCCAACATCGTAACTCCGCATTGCAGAACAGGCAGGGTTAGATTGGTTGAAGACATGCGCACCATCGACGTGCAGTACGTCTTAGTACACGGCGTCATCGCACCCCTGAGTGGAGAGTCGGGGTTAAGTGCCTTGCTCAAGGACATAACGCGGGAGTCGCATCGAACAACGACTAACCGGGCTCAACGTTGCTTAACTTAGGTGATCTGACGAGAACCGTTTACCGCAACGCCACGGCGCTCCCTCCAATGATAGAAGCTTTCCCCCATTAGAGGAGATAACATATAACAATCAATTAGTTCAATTTGAGTAGACTCTTTGACCATCTCTTATACACTACCACAGATATGAATTTCTTTAATATTTCTGTTTTATAAAGTGAATTAATTTGAAACTTACTATATTTCAGTTTAAGATTCACTTCCGGAACAGATTTGTCTTTTGATGCAATATCCTTCCTTCCCCCACCTCATCTGTGTGTTTACTTTCAAATAAATAACCATGGTCAAAACAAGGCATATTTTGGCCAAAACTGTGCCAATGATTCGTTGGCATTGTGGAGTTTTGCTTTGAAAGATTGTGATGAAGAAACAAAATTTATTGCACGCCTGTTCTATGAAATTCCTATCTAGAGCAACTCTAAACCATGCGGAAAATGAAAATCTGTTCCGGAAATCGTTGACGGACTATGTTTAAATAGAAGCGAAATTTCACTGGAATTTTCTACAAATCGTCCAAAGCAATTACAATTTGAATCGCTAGCGATAGCTTAAAATCGTCCCCTGAGTTCCAATGTGTACTGTGTGCCAGTAGGCACATGGGACACATTGGAAATCAGGTTCCGCTCGCAAATTTGGTTGGCGATAAAATGTGTTGTTTCTGTTGATAGTTGTCAACTGAATTGCTGAGTGTCCTTCTAATAATTGTTTGTAGACGTGAAGTCGTGTAATAAACACAGAACGACACACACGTGTAAATGGGTTAATCAACATGGCACGTGTGCCATCACGGAAGATAAAACTCGAGGCCTGCGGCCTCTCGTTTTATCCTTCTGCGCTGGCACTCGTGCCATATCGATTAACTCATCAATTAACTCATTCACACGCGTGTGTTGTTCTGTGTATATAAGGGGCACTATTGTGATATTTAAAACTGTTTGGGTACATTTTATTATTAAATTTTATTTTCTTGGAAAAGCAGATTATATATGGATATGTACGGAACATTTGGTTAAACTATTTTAATTATTTCCCCCTAAATCGAACTGCACTTTATTTAAAAAATAGATGTACGTGGACCAGTTCTGCTATGATAAAAAGGGGTATGAAGCCGGAATTAACCCTCAATAAAAAAATAAAGAATATACGTCTTCTTGCAAATCAAAGGAAATCGATGTGTGCCCTTATTCCCACACACTCACACCCTACTTATATGAGAATGAGGATAACCTCTATCTTCAAATTCGAATCCCCCCCCCCCCTGCTGAGTGACCTCTCCCTCTCTTGTCAGCACTGGCAATATGGTAGATGATATGGCAGTATCGGCGGACGACCGACCGAGACTGCTTCGGAAAATTTGAATTTGATCAGTTTGAGAACCTTGAGATTGTCCAACCCTAAGCTCTACGGGGCTCGGATGAGTGGACCATTGCTGGTTTTTCGCGATATCTATCGATTCTATCCAATTTGTCATACCGAATACGATATTTTTTTAAAATACCACGATGTGATCGAGTATTTGAGAACTGACACTCCTTTGTTGATATAACCATGTAGAATTCCAAACGCACGCAATACAGCTCGTACTTTGCGATAGTTCTTGCTTGGAACGAATAGAACCACGTGTATTTGACTTTGCAAAGGAACCATACAGGCCTGAAAATAAGCAGTCTGACATGTGCAGAATAAGGTCCCAAGAGGGTGAATTTGATGATGCTATCCCATACGGTGGGCCAATTTATCCTCTGGGTTCCTCTTTCTTTTTAGTTTTGAGAACCTGATTGAGATTGAGGTTCACAGAGGGTAAATTTAGTGATGCTACCCTACTGTGCAGGGTAGCATCACTAAATTCACCTCTGGGGATCTCATTTTGCAGATGATAGTCTGCTTGTATTATGGCTTGGAACCATATCTAAATTAAATAAAAGTATTGTAGTTTATGGCGTGCGTGTGATGAATTTAGATGACGTTCAAGTCCAAAAAGTTAAGTTTATCATTTGTTTGAGAATATCGACATTGCTGATCGACAATATCTTGAAGGTCGCTATATCGAGTGGGTTGAAATTGGCTCGGTACGGTATCGATATTGAAAACAAAATACAGAATTTCAGTGAAATATCGAAATAACGTGAAGCCCAAGTAACAGTGTCTATACTTCTGTATAAACCAAATTCATTATTATGCGACAGGTTCTCAACAATATGTATTGTATTTATTAAATTTAATCAAATTGATATAAACGAAATTTAAATCGGAGTCATAAATGAAGAATAAGTTCTCTCCCTTATTGAACAGCATGTCCCCATGGGTCCACAAACGTATATCCCAAGACTGAAAAATAGGTGCTTGAATTTCAAAAGCCAATCTGAATGTGGAATGGTTTCACCATACGATTAGGCTGGACGGGGGAGGAGGAGCGGGTGAAGAGGTATTATGACACACTTTCGAGAATGATGTTCTGAAAATGAAAGTGTCCTTTCCAAATTAATGTTTGGGCCACAAGAGACTATTATTATCCCTGGTGAGGGTGGGGGTGAGATAGGGAAATTTCACCCGAGGGCAAGTTATTTGGGCCAGACACGAGGCTCGTCACGTCTTTGATATATTTCCCCATATCACACCCACACCATCAGGGATAATGTTTATCTCCCCCCATCAAAACATTCTGACAGATATATACCACGAAATTAAATCCCAACGTCCCCTAGACAGTGGTTAAAGAGTTGTAGCGAAATGAACATCCCAACACTTCGATATCATCAGTCGGGCGCGTACATCATTCGATCGACGGAAATTCTGCACATTCCTTGAACATCATTTACTTTCCATATTTATGTTCCTTCAAATATCTATCGAAACTTCCTACCATGCCTCGAAGGTAACTTGGCTCATACTCCTGGCCATCTTTTGTGCGACATTTATTATGAATTCTGCAATGTATTCGCATAACTTTTCGACGGGAATGTCGTGCAACTCTCTCCACTCATAATGACGTTTTTTGTTTGTTTTTATTGGGGTTTAACGACATTTTCAACAGCCGAGTGGGCCAGTTCTGCGAGTGGGGATGCTGGAGTACCGAGAGCAACTGAGCAACGGTGAGCAACTGTCAGACTCCGCAACGTACTGATGCTGACTACGCAGAGTATGCAGCGGTTGGAGGCAAGTGCTCCATCGACGTCCGGCACGCCTTAGTACACAGCGCCACCGGGCACTGTGCGGGCAGTCGGGATGATGTGTTTTGCCCGAGGACACAGCGCAATTACTGCCAGTCAGGGTCTCACTGTAAACCTTTAGGCTTGAAGTCGAATGCTCTAACCACTGATCCACCGCGTTCGCGATCGTTGAGAAGTTTCAATATCAGAAAGAGCTGCTCATTCGCGGAAACTGTTTAGCTTTGTACAATGCATGGATGATCTTGTCTGAAAGAGTGGAAACCGAGTACCATACAGCAAACGGCAATAATAGCCGATCAGCATTTGGGTGCTCAATGACGTAGTATAAGCCAACCAGTCTTGAAAAAAACAAGATTAAACAGAAGCTTAACCATCACTAAACAGTAACCACCTTGCATCCTGCGACTAACGGAGACACCCATGTAGCCCTTTAATAAAAATCTAACTTGTTTTGTGCGTAGTGAAAATGCGCGCCATAAGATTGTACGAATGGAGTGCCCGAGAAGGGTCAAATGAAGTGTATTACACAAAGCTGGAGAAACGGAATTAGTGCCCTGAGAATGTAAAATGTTCTCGACTCTATAAAGAATGAACATTTCCACCTGAAAGGAAAGGAAAAGGTGAAGTTTCAGTACAAATAAATCCCATTTTAATGATGGTTAATACCATTTAGATATGATTTTCTTTCTCAGAAATACGCATTATCTAGCTCGGCTGATATAACTTCACACTTGGCTGAAATAACGTTGATCTCGGCCGATATGAACCAAACTAGAGGTGCATCCACCCCGAGGCGTTACAAGGCGCAGCTATTTTGTTTACAGCGAAATCGTTTGTCGGACAAAACGGAGCAGTTTTTGTATAGTGAGAAATTAATGATGGCCATAAGTAAAGGATTAGGAGGATGAAGAGAAAAAAGAAGAGAGTTGTACACAAAGTTCAACACAAACTAAGATTCAGAGTCGGAAGTGGAGATTCGTCGATGTGAGAGAAGACATTTTATCCCATAAATGTCTGTTTATTCGAACAATAAAAGCCTTGGATAAATTTTTGCTTTTATCACCTTGTGGGGTGATAAATTTTCTCCTTAGGTTTAACTCTGAAAGAATTTATTCCTACAGTGGAGACGGACTTGTTGACGTCTGACCTCTACTGCATTCGTGTAGTATAAGTAACAGTCCAATTATTGTTTTCTGTGAACCTGTTTGAAAGTATTACACAATGCCACTAGAAAACACTACACATTGCTCTTTTAATAAAGTATTTTTGCAAGTTTAGTTCAGGTTTGTAGGGGGTTATTTTTAGACAGAAATATATCACTGCGCCTGTTTCATTTTGGGCAATTTTGCTTGTCTTCGAATTGGACCTATGTGATCCTCACTTGTCGCTGTGTTTTGTAGCGAGTAACAGCACGATTTCTGCCCTGTAAAAGATTTATGGGATAAACAAAATAAACGAATAGTGTTTTCAAGTAAAAAATTTATTCTACTCGTAGAATTAAGAATGAAACGGACTCGCCTGAGGCTCGTCGGTTTCTTTCTTTATCCTACTCGTAGAATAGATTTTTTACTTCAAAAAACACTATACGTTTCTATAGATGTCCATTGAGGAAGCCGCGACGTTCGGATAGCTGAACTAGGCGAAGAGGAAACCTCGAACTTCATAAAATAAGAAACAATAACACTCACAAAAAACTGAACTGATCTCAGAAGATTTTGTTACTAATTGATTTGGTTTAATAAATATAGATATTAGTAATAACCTCAAAATATAGGCCAAAATGTTCATTGTCACATCTCTCGAGAATGAGCCCATAGATCGAGTCTGAGAGATAGGACAGTCTATGTTCTCTTGGGGTTAAATTCTGTTTCTTCTTAGAAGCCTATTCCATTAGGTAATGGGGAAAAATCAAACGGAAGTTTGCAGAAGTACATTTGAATATTTTTTTGCACCCGGTTGACAAAATTTGGTTGATATGTCCTAAAATCTGTGTCAAGATTCCATGGGTTGCTGATGGTTTATCTATGTTGCTGTTTTATCGTTTGTGATATTTAGTTCGTATATAATACAAAAGAAATATTGAACATTTTGTTCTTTAAATTTTTCATGATTCATCCAGGGACACCTTTGTGTTTGCTGAATGCCCGAAAGCAGAGGCGGAGAAATATGTACGGAAGGTTGTGTGTCTGGTTGAGTTTATTATTCAAATGCAGATAGGTTTTGTTTATGTATATATCTCCCATAATCTCCGACTAGATTGTCGGAGTTTTAACACATTTACATACATTAAATTTTGAAAAAAATGTATTATCAGGTGTCAAATGTGCGGGGTGCTGGGAGAGTGATTCCCCTTGTGCAGCCCCCACCTTCCCAGTTGCCCCTCCCCTGTCTGAGGGTTCCCAAATGGGTATAGTAGTGTAAAATTGGGTGTTCCAGCTTAGCAAAAAGTCATTTCCAGCTCACTAAAATCTAAACTTGAAAACAATGGGAAATTAGCTTGAATAATGTTCTAGGTCAGCTAAAAAATACCAACTCATTTTGCCTGAGCTGGTGTTAGAGGTCAATGTTAATCCAATGGGGAGAATTTTAGAAGAAAAAAAATAAATAAAAATCTTCGAAATCGTCCGTTCCAGCTCACATCGAAATCGAAAACTTTTTTCCACACAAATTTCCCATTGAAAATTGTAAAGTGCGAAGATAGCCTTCCTCAAATATTTGCGAAAATGAACTTTTTTCCATCATCGCCTTTTTGCTCAGTGTTATTCCAATGGGATTTTTTTTTAGAATTCCAAAGACGGTGGGTTTTCCTTTATTCATTACCCCTTTTGCACTCTCGGCATCTCACAGATTTCCAATTATCGCCGTTTTGCTCAGTGTTAATGCTTTTGAAGATTTGTAAGAGATGGTGTGTGTTTTCTTGTCTTTCGTCGAGTTGAGAAATCTCTAATTCATTGCTTGACCAAGAGGAATAATAACATGATCGTTGCAGGACAGAGGATAGGCAATTTCGAGCTGGCAGAGAGAGAAACAAAATATCATCTGTTCTTTCTTATATATTTAAATACAAAAAAAAAAATAAATTAAAAAAAGAAAAAAAAACTATTAAATAAAAAAAAACTCAAATAGAAATGTATCATTTTTAAAGATCTTGAATCCCAAGATGAGAGATGAGCCAATTCATCAATTTCTAGTACTGACGAGGAATATTCAAGAGAGCAATTTGACGAAACGAATGGGCGACATCGAGATGAAATGAGAGACGATTAGGTTATCCTAACCCGTGACAGAAACTCAGGAACAGATGAAAAAGAGATCGTTGAAGAATTGAAACCCTTGAGCGAAGCAGGACTTCCAATTACAGACTTTCTGGTCCGACTTCTATTTACGAACTTATGATCCGACGCATGGTCACAGACCTTCTGGTCAGACTTATAGCTACACACCTTTGCTCGTTATACACTCTTCTTCATTATTGTTACTCTCCGTCGAGTCCTTCCGAGATAGATAGAATGGAGACCGATAGTGAAAAATCGACGGTTACTGCGCCCACAATCGGCGACACGATGGTAGATGCCGGCAATATGAAACCCGAGGATTACGTGAATTTATGTAAGACGAATCTGTCGAGCTCAGACTCTATATTCGGCTTGCGCAGGGAGCCGATGTCAACCTCTACATGGGTGGAAAGCGAGTGGAAATAACCGTCTACTACGATTTTATTGCCGAAGATCGACAATATGAAGGCACTGGGGGACTGTGGAATTTGCTCATGCTGGCTAAACCTAACGATTACGATGAAGAGGATTACAAAACGTACCATGATCTCCTTGTTCGGATGAATGCCACAAGAAAAAACAACGTTTCCAGAGAGAAAGAGAGCGAGAAGTTCGAAGCGGAAGACGGTGGTGAAACCCACAAGGAATGTGAATAAGGCGTTCGTCAAATCAGTCACCGGTTAGGGGAAGACAGCCACAACCGTGATCATTCCTTGCGATCCCAACGCGCTGCTATAGAGATTGGATCGCTTGATGGCGAGTCGAGAAGCCGGTAATACGGGAGTGAGAAACGAGTAGGTGAGCATATGTGACCAATTGTTGAGACTGAAGGTTTTGGCTAGAGATACGTATAAAACGTTCATAAACGCACTGAAAGAAAAAAATAATAGTAAATAAAATAGTAAATAAAAAGATAAATAAATGAAAAAAGTTATTATTAAAAAAAATAAGAAGAAAGAAAATAAATATGTTAGTGACAAAGAATAGAGGATTTACTGGATCTTACATCTACGTCGGATCGTACTTGCTGGAATCGATGATGGATGGGAACCTTTCCCGGCGATGTAACTCAACAGATCCTTTCGACTGTCGTGAATGTCGGAAAAAAGATCGCGATGGGCGTGGGTAAGAAAGCCGCGACAGAAGCGAGTACTAGAATAACTTCAGAAGCCGACAAGAGGAGTACCGATTTATTCAGAGGTTGAACCACCGGCTAAACAACCGAACTTGCCATCGAATCGAAAAGATTCTATCGAATATGAAAGTTGGAAACTTCAAGGATTCTGGCGTCGTGCCGATACAGGGACTCGAAAAGACGTTGAACAGTAGACCGGAATTGAAAATGGTTTAAAGAAAAATTGTATTGTTTTTATTATAATTAAGAAATAACAAAAATAGTTAAAAAACATTTAAAAAAAATCTTAGTTAAAAAACATTAAAAAGAAACTTAAAAGAGGCAAGATGGAAGTCAAAGATCAAAGACACGAAGAACAAGAGATTGAATCACGGACCCTTTCCCAGAAACATAAGAGGATTGACAGTGGGAAAATTGAATTGTGAAAAGCAGAATATGTTGGTGAATCAGTTATTGCGGCACAAGTGGTTGGATTACGATAGATTATTAGTGTTCGGTAAGAGTCTCTTTCAACCCCAATAATTGAGCCTAACCTGTCCCCACCATATATAGCCCAAATATTAAGCCATGGTCTCGAAATGAACAAACGTGAATTTGATCCCTCCAGAGATGTTATATACCAAATGTGAAAGACCCCTGGTGGATCTGAAGAAGAAGATTTTTAAAGGAATCCTCTCATATTGCACTAAGTTAAACCTTGAGCTCCAATAGAGAGCCTAAATATTAACCTAGGGACCCAATTTGAACAAACATGTTCTGACACCCACCTCCCTAGAGATGTTGAATAACAAATATCAAAATATTTTCACTGGTGGATCTGATGAAGAAGAGTTTTAAAGAAACTACCTTATATTGCACTAAGTTAAAATTTGGGCTTCCAGAGGGAGCCCGAATATTAACCCAGGGACTCGACTTGAACAAATCAAAATCTGACACCACTAGAGATGTCACATAACAGATATGAAAGGATTCTGACAGGTAGATCCGAAGAAGAAGATTTTTAAAGAACTTTCCCCATATAGCACTAAGTTAAACTTTGGCCCCAATATAAAACCCAAATATTTACTCCTGGACCCAGTTTAAATGAACTTGAATATCCACCCCACCACCCTTAGAAATGTTGCATACCACATATAAAAATATTTTCACTGGTTGTAATTGTTGGTTGTGACAGTGTTACTGGTAGTGACAGCTGTTGTACTGTACTGCTCAATTGTTTCTGCTGTAGTTCGTTTTACTGCAGTTATGTATTCTTGATCATTAAGAAGGCTGTTATTGAACTTCCAACCCCCCCCCCCCCCCCCCGGGCTGGTTACAGAAGAATATGTCGATACTTATCGGGTTATGGTCTGATTTATATCGGATTTGGATATCTATCGTTCGGAAAAATATCAGCAAATCACTCGACATAAAAAAGTAATGCAATCTTGCCATTATAGCGTCTAGATTCGGGATTTTCTATCTTCCATACATCATGTAAATCTAATTTTTGCATGTACTGTAAAACCTTCTCATTTGCTTTGACATTATTTCTGTGCTTATAGTTGGTTGTGTCCATATCACAGTTATGGGGTGCATTCCAGTCTCCCCCATCAGACCTGAAGAATTACGGATTTCTTCTATTTCAGAAAAGACGGTTTCATAGAAGCCAGGGTTGTCATCATTTTGTTCATAAAACCGATATTGTTCATCTTCGTTCCTGTGTGGTTATATCGATAAAATATAATTACCTCTAGGATGTCCAATTGACTTGTTTATTGAATATCCAAATGAATTGGTTAACAGAATTGTTCCTCTACCTGAGCTTGAGTGAAATTTCAAAAGACTGATCGCGCCATAACACCTATCGGGACATGTCGTACTAAAACAAAGATTAGACTGAAAGCGATAGCAGAATAAGAGTGCATATCTGAGAAGGTTTGGGGTTTTTTTGTTTGTTTTTTTTATAATGTTTTTATTGGCAAAAATAAACGTCTGCATAATATACAATATGTATGCATGTGAACAGTCTACATAGAGTTATGCATTTTATATTACAAAAGATATTGTTGGCTATTTACAGGTCAATCGTTGCTTCTTGGAATAAATACTTTACATAACTCCATTTCTTTCTTATATTTTCTTCCTTGCCAACTGGATACAGATATGTGGAATATAATTCCATGTTTCTATACGATTTTATAGTTTCAACTAGCCCTGAAAAGGATGGGATTTGTTTCTTTTGCCTACTAGTGTAGATGTATTTTTGGTACAGTAGTAAACACGTTTTCCAGAGAATCGGTCTATCTACGTTGGGTGTTGGACCTAAAATTATTTCGGTTTTCATTGTACTAATATTTAAAGCAAAGGATGATTTGATGTTAATTTTTCCAACCAGTCTTAGTAATATTGTTTTTGAGTAAGAACACTCATAGAATAAGTGTGTGGTAGTTTCTTTAACATTTCCGCAAAAAGAGCAGAGTTCTGTTTCGGACAGCTTGCATTTAAAAAGTTTAGAGTTTGTAAATAAAAGTCTATGATTAATTTTGAATTGCAGTGTTTGTAAATAGTTATCATCTCGTCGACTGAGTGCTAGAATGTTCTATGTCCCATAGGGGACATAGAACATTCTAGCACTCAGGCGACGATCTGTCGCTGTAAATGTTTGTTTATATACTATATATATATATATTTCCAATCTTCATTACAAATCGTGTCATTTAGTAGGTCATTCCATTTTTCCTGGGTATGTTTTGGCTCCTTTGAAATTTTCCTGAGGAAGGTAGGATAAAACTTAGGGTTTACCTTTTTACAGTATTTTAGGTCGTCAATCAGTGTGTCTGAGATATACTCAATTTTTTTATTAATTGTTAATTTATTTTTCCATGATCCCGGTATAGCATTAACCACACCAAAGTAGGTGGTGAATGCTATATCGAGATCGTATTTTTGTTTAAAATCATTAAAATTAATAAAAGAGCCTCTTTCATTCACAATGTCATTTATAAAAAATATTCCTCGGCTGCACCAGCAGGCACAGAAAAACGTCCTATTATTTATTTTTATATATTTATTATAAAATAGTGGTTGTGCAAGTACCTTGATCGGGGTTGTGGGCTCAGGTTCTTTTAAAATGTACCAGGAACTGATGGCACATATCCAAAAAGGATTAAAATGCTCCGCAACCTTTAATAAGCCGTATTTCGTCAGCAACCAAATGTTGTTTGCCCCAAAGTTTTCGAAGTGATCTGAAGCAAGCGTTTTCCATTGGGCCATTACTTCAGGGTCTATTAGTTTTTTTTATCCATATTAATTTTAACGAATGACAGAGTGTTTTTACATGAGGGAGTTTAAGTCCTCCATTTTCCACTAAGTTGACAAATACGATTAATTTTATCATTCTTATTCGACCATAGAAACCTGAAAAATAAATTTTGAATTTCGTCAACTAATTCGTTTGCCGGGTCTGGTAGGACGGTTAGCGACTGTATAATAATTGGAATAGCCAAAATTTTAATTACTGTAACTTTCCCTACCAGAGTAAGATTTCTAAATGACCAGTCATTTAGAAGGTTTTTTTTTATATTTTATTCATTTTTTCCGAAAAATGTTTTTTGAAACAGTTATTACTTAGCAGTTCAAACGTTACACCGAGAATAGTAAAATATCCACTGTGATTCCATGTTATGGGTTTGACAGTATTTAACTCTTGTCCACAACCCCCAAGAGATCCCGTCCATACGATTTGGGCTTTATCAAAATTTACACTGTTCCTCTACTTGAGCTTGAGTGAAATTTCAGAAGGCTGATCACGCCATAACACCTATCGGGACATGTCGTACTAAAACAAAGATTAGACTGAAAGCGATAGCAGAATAAGAGTGCATATCTGAGAAGATTTGGTTTTTTGGTAACAAGAACAAATTTTCTAACAAAAACATGCTTTCCGGGGATAGGATGTACCAGCTCGAAAGCTACTCTAATTTCTATGATATGATTTATTTTCTAACTTATTTCCATTTTCATGGAGTCAAGTTACAATGGTACGAAGAAAAAACAGTTATATATTGTACAGCACATGTCCATGACAAAATAGCATGATAAATAATTATTCCATACTCTCTCTCTCTCTCTCTTTCTCTCGCCCCTCCCCATTCCTCTCCCCCTCTTCCTCTCTCTCTCTCCCATTTATATCTCCTGGTTCAGAGCCAACTTGACTGAGTTTTGGTGATGTCATGACACTGCCCAACATGCACCGCGGATATACCTGGGGCGAGATTGAATTATACAGCACTTACACACACATACACATTACACACACATGTCTATATGCACAAGTACAAATATATGTGTGTAGATATATACAGATGCATATATATATCTATATACTTTTGTAAACAGCCCCTAACCCAGACATCGTCGCGCTGAGGAGTTGGGGAAAGATAAGATAGATGGACTGGCCTAGAGTTGCAAGAAATATAATTATTTCCAGGTTTTTCATTTTGATATTTCATCATTACGTAACAACTTACAATATATGCCTACAATCAACGACACGTAGCATTAATCCGGTGTGACTCTTCCTTGCAGGCACACACACAAGCGCGTGCTAAAATAGATATATAGATGAATATCTTGCATTAATTTGCTTCTCAGAAAGAATAAAAATCAACTGGTTGTCATTTGTAATAAGGCATCCATTCCCCAAAACAGAATTGGCTGGCAAGCGGGACAGTTTCCCAAAAAGATGAAAACGGTGTACAAATGAATAAAAAGGATTGAGTGAATTGGCCTTATGAATGAATGAATGAATGAATGAATGAATGAATGAATGAATGAATGAATGAATGAATGAATGAATGAATGAATGAATGAATGAATGAATCAATCAATCAATCAATCAATCAATCAATCAATCAATCAATCAATGAAAAACTAAATAAATAAATAAATAAATAAAATTAGTCAATCATAAAATCACTCAAAAATTCCATCAATCAATTCATCGATCAGTCACTGACGGGTTTGTGGTTGAGAGAAACTGCTAGAAAAGTAGCAAGCACTGAGACATAGCAGCAAATGAGTGCTTGCCTTAAAATGCTGTTGAGAGAAGGTGCGGAGAGAAAGTAAATGAATGAATGAATGAATGAATGGATGAATGAATGAATGAATGAATGAATGAATGAATGAATGAATGAATGAATGAATGAATGAATGAATGAATGAATGAATGAATGAATGAATTTAATCGATCATAGAATCACTTAACCATTCCTTCAGTCAGTTCATCGATCAGTCAGTTCAAACCATCTATGCATGGATTAATCGATTATTTTTAATCTTATCAGGAGTTGAAACATGAAAGAACACACAAACGCATTCTGCAAAACCTGACAGAAAACACTGGTCAATACATGTACGCATGTATGTGAACGAATAAATGAGATTACCTTAAAAGCACTTACAGACATGCGATTGGGAAAAAACTGTTATGGTAGCGACAAAACAATGAGACATCGCTGTAAATGGGTGCTTGGTGAAGTCATAAGTCTGACTACTGATCGGCCTGATGAACCTAGGCATTCGAAGAGATCCTTCCAGCTACAGCCACACATTCAATTTGCCACGGCGGTATTATCGTCAAGAAACAAGAACGTAACGGTGGTGCCCTTTGAATGAATGAATTAATGAATGAATGAAATAATCAAATCAATCAATCCAGTAGACCATAAAATCACTCAAGCATTCCATTAATTAGTTCAAAGATCAGGGAGTTCAAACCACCAATGCATGGACTGCTCAATTATTTTTAATTTTATCGTGGATTGGAACTTGAGCTTAAAAAAAGATGCATTCTGCTAAAAACCCTGCGAGAAAACAGAGGACAATACTCATATGCATGTATGTGAGTGAATACACGAGGTTATCTTAAAAACCCCTACGGGTATGTGGTCGAGAGAAACTGGGGTCATAATCTGTTTTTTTTTGAGACAAAAAATGACAATTAATTGGTGATTTCTGAGAATAGCGCTGGCCGATTTTTGCCGTTACGTTGGGTACAGGGTTAAAACAAAGCTCAAAAACAAGTTGAATGTGGGCGAAAAATATCTGGTCGCTTATTGGAATCTATTGTAAACTAATATCAAACAAAAATTCTATACTCCTGAATGGATATTACTTACTGGCTTTTAGTAGGTTGTGAACCATTTCCTGACTACCGAGGAAGAAAAGATGGGCCATTTCGATTGAAAGCGAATATATCGCTGAATCTCTATTCCGAATATGTGCGTGTTGAAGGATCTTCAGTTTAGTTTGAAACAATGAAAGATATCAATAGATCTGAATAAAAGAGAAAAAATAGAAACACTCTCTTCATAATGTTAATCATCAGGCTTTCAGTAGTAAATGTTGTGTCTAGAACTTGAAAGAGCCTGACGTTCAATGCTTTAGAGAACAACAGAAACACCATTCCATAAATCAGTTCAAGGAAATCTTATGAGGCAGGGCATGGAAGTTCGTAAAATATCAATGCGTCATACAGAAAATCGATAAACAATTATGGGCCTATATAGAAAACAATCCACATTCAAAAAACGTGTTCATGCTTTATTCTTCAGCTGAAACGACTAGCAAACGACACTTGCAAAAAGATCATTGAATAGCTAAATATTTCATTTTTTGCCTCTAAAACATAGATTATAGCCCCCTGTTGGAACCAGCTCGCCGAGCTCGTTCCAATGATGGGTCATACGCTTTGTTTTGGAGAAAAAATAATAAAAAAACATTAAAATTAGAATGGCGATTTTTTTAGATAACGCTGGATGGATATAGACGTTGTGTATCGTAAACTGCCTTTAAAACATCCGGGGAGTACCCATCCATCCATTTGGTGTAACTATACCTCAGCGTCTTGGCTTGTAATACCCACAATAATTTTTCCAGTCAGGAAATTTTCATCAAAATTGCAGTGTAATATATCAATAGTCTCTTGCTAGTAATCATGAATTTTCTTAAACCTTTACCCAACGGAACTGTCAAAATCGGCCAGCGCTATTTACAAAAATCACCCGTTCAATTTTCATTACTTTTTTATTTTTTGTCTCAAAAACATAGCTTATGACCCCTCAATGGAACGAGCTCGATAAGCTCGTTCCAATGAGGGGGTCATAAGCTATGTTTTTGAGACAAAAAATAAAAATGTTTAGTTATTCAAGAATTTTGTAAGCAAGGGTCGTCTGCTTTTCGTGTTAGGTAAAGGGTTGAAATACTGGATTTGATCATGGGACTTGTGTCACACACACAGTAAGGCATACAAATGTAGGCCTGTAGCACCCAACTCGGGCTTTTGGTAACCCAACATGACCATTTGGTTTATTTAGTAACTAATACATTTCCAAGAAGTGTTTGAAACTGTTACCCCCGACTGACTATTATTCCAACTACATCATGCCTTCAAGATGCAGTTGTAATATTATTCAGTCGGAACTTGAGCCATCACAGAGGGGAAAATCTGGTTTACATCCCAATCGTCCATCTTCGCGACGCCCATGCATTTGAATCCCAAATCCGGCCTACAGGTACGAAATCATGGGGCACAAGTTTTTATTTCCCAGAACCTGTGCTGATATGAATGATTTCCAGAAAGCAGTGAACTAGTACACTGGAATCACAATGTAACGCGTAAGGCATTGCAATCTGTTGGTGGCTATTCCTTCCCTGCAGTGGAAATATCTTGCCACGAGAATAAGTATAATTTTAGCATTTTAATGGAATGTGGTCCCTGTAAATTAAATCAAAGTTTTGACCAATGATTTCCTGGGAAAAATTTCCAAAAGATCTCAGGAAATCCAGTCATGGCTGCTTTATAGCAGATTTGATAAAAATATTTTTAAAAATACTCAGCGGATTAACAGATAATTTTTGTGATATGATGTCCAAAAAAGAAACCTCTTAGTGTAATGAACCTAAATTTACTGTAAATCAGCTAAGAATATAACCAATTATATCGTGTGTGACAAAACTCAGTCCCTCTTGAAAAGAAACAGTGCCAGTCGTAGGACAGGGTCTAGACGGGCCTGTTTTTATGGATCTCATCTGGTGGATCTCATGTGACGTCATACCGCAAAGTATTATGGGTATCACGTGGTTGTCATGGTAACCCATGTGGGCGGCCATGTTGTGACGTAATTGTCATGGTAATAGGTGATGTGAGTGCGCATGCGCAGCTCGTGTTGTTAGGGTGATACGTGTTTCCGTCGTCCATTTTGTGTGAAGGGGGCCGCCATCTTTGTTTCTATGGTGGCACGTGGTTGCTATGTTACCCAAAGGCTTCGTATAGGGCTAATAGGTCTGCAACAGGTATGTTCGATTGACTGGGAGTATTTTCTGGAACGACCTCCCTGGATAATTACCCAAATGAGCCCGAGAATGGGCGTAAATCACCGGAAACGACTTTATTTGATATGGATTCCCCGCAGAATCTTGCTTTTAACCGAAATGGACTTGTTTAAAGTAGCACGTAGTGCTATAGATTTTTAAAAGGTCGTGATCGATTGAATGGGAGTATTTTTTGGAAGGAGCAACTTCCGAAGATAATTACCCAAATGAGCCCGACAATTCGTCCAAACCACCAAAATCCACCCCAAACTACCCAAATGGACTTGGTAAAGCCTCATTTTGTTTTATGAAGGCTCAAATATTGTTATTCGTTTTACCTCTTTTACGGGTCTATCAGCAAATGCAGTACATCAGCACATGCACTATGTGCCTGTGTGCAAGTGCACAAGGTGCGCACAAAACATGCAGCACATGCGCACATGCGGGTATTTGAGGACCAGTGGGAACCAGTGTTTGAGGACCATTGCTTGGGGACCAGTGTTTTGGGACTATTGGGGAACAAGCTTTGAGGACTAGTAGGTACCAATGTTTGGGGACCAGTGTCAGAAATATTGTCTAACCACCGTCTCTTAACTCAGTACTAAAGTTTCTGCTACCAACTGTGTTACCGTTTGCAACCAAGATCTTGGCTTATTCCTCCGCTCCTCTATATCCACCCTAAACTACCGAGAGATGTGATTGTACACAATGTGCAAATAGCACATGTAGCACATGCAAAATGGCCAATATGTGCCTGTGTGCAAGTGCACAATGTGCTCACAAAACATGCATCACATGCGCACATCCGGGTCTTTGAGGACTAATGAGGACCAGGATTTGGAGACCAAGACTTGATGGACCAGTGTTTGGGGGCCTGTTGTGGATGTTGGGGGGATTAGTTAACAAATAACAAAAGAATACATGATATACAGTTCATTTTATTTCACTATTTCAGTTGCATTTTGCAAATTAGCACATGACAGTTCAAATTGTACAAAGACAATCCTCCAGGAAACACTGAACGAATCACTTGAAAAAGTACAAAAGACATGTGCACGTCATCCAGTTCTCATTCGATCCCCGGCCTTCAATGAGTAAAGACATGCCTAGTCACTGCTGTAGTTTTTGTGGGAAGCAATTTTCCAGAAGCTTCACTCGCAAAAGACACGAAGATGGTTATTGCCCCGAGAGACACGAAATGAATGAAGAATTCAAAAACGCAGGGATTGAGAGACTGAAAAGAAACCTACATACCCTGCAATATCTTGCCCACGCTGACAGACATGAAGTGAAAACTACGATGCGGGCGGCCAGTAATGACTTGATTCGATGTATATTGATTGTGCCTTCAACCTTTTGGACTATAATGTGCCAATGACTAAATCTGAGAGAGCTTTTCTCATTCCACACAAGTACTAAATAAGGAAAATAGCCAAGAGATTACCTGGACGTAAAGCAAGACGAATCATAAAAAACGGTGGATTTTTAGGAAAGTTGCTTAACCAGTAGTCCGTGGGCTATCAACAATCCTTGCAAACGTCCTATAAAAGGGACGCGCACATGACAATGTGCTCATTTGTGCCCTGGTCGCCGAAGAGTGAAGACACAATGCAATACTGCCGTGCTCCTTCCGAACGTGACCCTCCATCAACAGATGATTCCAGTGAGGAGTCAGAAGATTCTGAAAGCGAAGAAGGAGATACAGAATCTGACGGTTCCGCTGATCCGATGGCGTGTGTCGTTAGAGGTGCTTATGATGAGTACCAGGAGGATTTTGAGAAACTCCTTAGTTGTTACATAAAAGATGGAATGGATAAAGATGAAGCGACCGAAGAAGCAGCTGCGTGTCTCAGAAGTAGAGTTAGAGAAGCAGTCGGCGCGGGATATCTTGACACACTCGTGTTTATGAAATATTTTCGACGAGATCCCATTTATAAAAACAGCAATACACCTAAGAGAGAATGAAGACTACGACCTTATTGAATCCCAGAAATATGCTCTGGAAAAGAGAAAGTTTTTGTTCGATCCCATCTTGGATCAATATACATTTGGAATGGAGACAGAATCTAATAACGAGTCGTAAGAAGGAGAGTATATAAGGGGGTGTTTTACAAAACTTAACTACTACACTTTTGACTTACCATGGGTGAACATCAGTGTGAATTTTGCAGCAAGAAAATTACCGACAGATAGCGCCCGTGTGGCAAAGCATATATAAGAGAGTCGATACCGAAAGAAAAATCATTTGCATTCCAGCCATCGAATAGTGAAGATGTCTGACAAATTGTGCGCAGTCATATTCAGATATAACAATGACATTCAAATACAAGTTTTCAAGAATTCTGCTGGAATAAAATTTACATCTAAGGATGTAGAACTGTTGCATAAAACAGTGGAAAGGGTTAATCGGAAGACGCTTGAATCAGACGAAGCTGTAGTTACAACAAAGAGACCAAGACGTAACCAACTAGTCAGTAACGAGAATCCAGCTAAGCAGGCTGACCAGTCAACGAACCAAATCACAAAGCCCACCAAACCGTGCGATGGTCATGCTACACTAGAGGGCAAAGGCTTATGTACCGGGCAGCTTTCAGACAAAACAAAGAGTGCAACTTCAACTCAAACATTGAACCAAACGAAGACTGAAATTCTGAATCAAGATCAAATGGATAGTGGAGCTCACGAGATTGGTCATGTCGCCCCCAACGAGGTCGAATTGCCGGTTTCAAAGGCCAAGCAGCCTGCTACTAAACATCGAACAAATAAAACTGGAGAGCACACTCCGAAAGAATCTCATTTGGCAGTCAAAGAAAACAGCAAAGTTAAAGAGGTTTCAAAACCACCTAAAACCAAGACACCCACATTTAGCAGATGGTTATCCACCATTTCGGGAAGAAAGGATCGAAAATCAACGAACTACACACCATTCAAAGATGCCTTTGGCGATAATGATTTCCTGGAGGACTGACTTTGTACAATTTGAACTGTCATGTGCTAATTTGCAAAATGCAACTGAGAATAGTGAAATAAAATGAATTGGATATCATGTATTCTTTTGTTATTTGTTAACTAGTCCCCCCAACATCCACAACAGGCCCCCAAACACTGGTCCATCAAGTCTTGGTCTCCAAATCCTGGTCCCCATTAGTCCTCAAAGACCCGTATGTGCGCATGTGCTGCATGTTTTGTGAGCACATTGTGCACTTGCACACAGGCACATATTGGCACATTTTGCATGTGCTACCTGTGCTATTTGCACATTGTGTACAATCACATCTCACGGTAGTTTGGGGTGGATATAGAGGAGCGGAGGAATAAGCCAAGATCTTGGTTGCAAACGGTAACACAGTTGGTAGCAGAAACTTTAGTACTGAGTTAAGAGACGGTGGTTAGACAATATTTCTGACACTGGTCCCCAAACATTGGTACCCACTAGTCCTCAAAGCCTGTTCCCCAATAGTCCCAAAACACTGGTCCCCAAGCAATGGTCCTCAAACACTGGTTCCCACTGGTCCTCAAATACCCGTATGTGCGCATGTGCTGCATGTTTTGTGCGCACCTTGTGCACTTTCACACAGGCACATATTGCATGTGCTGATGTGCTGCATGTGCTGATAGACCCGTAAAAGAGGTAAAACGAGGATTTTGACCTGGAATAACAATATTCGAGCCTTCATAAAACAAAATGAGTCTTTACCAAGTCCATTTCGGTAGTTTGGGGTGGATTTTGGTGATTTGGACGAATTGTCGGGCTCATTTGGGTAATTATCTTCGGAAGTTGCTCCTTCCAAAAAATACTCCCATTCAATCGATCACGACCTTTTAAAAATCTATAGCACTACGTGCTACTCTAAACAAGTCCATTTCGGTTAAAAGCAGGATTCTGCGGGGAATCCATATCAAATAAAGTCGTTTCCGGTGATTTACGCCCATTCTCGGGCTCATTTGGGTAATTATCCAGGAAAGTCGTTCCAGAAAATACTCCCAGTCAATCGAACATACCTGTTACAGAGCTCTTAGCCCTATAAGAAGCCTTTGGGTAACACAGCAACCACGTGCCACCATAAAAACAAAGATGGCGGCCCCCTTCATACAAAATGCGTATCACCTTAACAACACGAGCTGCGCGCATCACATCACCCATCGCCATGACACTTACGTCACAACATGGCCGCCCACATGGGTTACCATGACAACCACGTGATACCCATAATACATTGCGGTATGACGTCACATGAGATCCACAAGATGAGATCCATAAAAACAGACCCGTCTAGACCCTGTCCTACTACTAGTGCCATTGCAAATAATTCTGCTATATTACAAGATTGGGCGCTAGGACTGAACTCTTCAATTTGCCTTGTTTGGCAACGAAGTGGTATCAACACGTTGAACTCGAGAGACAGCTTTTCCGACCAGGAACTTGAAAAGTCATAATGTCTTTAAATGTAATGGGTGCTTAGTGATTGTGTAGGGTAGACCAATGAATATTTGAACGTGCAGCTACACTTTGAAAATATTAATTGGTTTTTCCCCAAATAATGGATATGGACTCTTCCAATTACTGTCATTGAACTGCCATGGAAGATACCATCAGTGTTCAGGGCTTATTTCAAAAAGTGTTTTCGTTTTTGTTTTACGCTTCTGTGATGTTTTTTCGTTGTTATTCTACATCGTTAGGACCCATATATTTTGGAAGTATTTCTAATGTGATAAAAATTCAACAAAAATCTTTTCCAGTTAATGTCTAAAATAGATCTATTTAAAAAATTGTTTGGTTGTCATCTTTTGTAGGCTTCTGTCCAAACAATTGGAACGTATCGACTAGTGGATCTTGTTACATTTCTGTAACATATGACACAGGACCGATTCTCTCCGCTAGTGACAAGTGTAGGATGATTGATGGCGCTCTAGCTTCCCTACGGACACAAGGCGACATTTCACTGGCGTATGATCTTCTGCAAGAGGTAATTAATTATTTAGAAGTAAGCTGTATCGTTTACTGATGCCAGCTATTTTTTCATTAGCCTTTGGTTGATTTGTTTTAAGTCTTTCGCTGCCATACAGCACCACTACAGTACATGTACACAGAGCAATTACACAGTCACAATACATATAGTTCGGATATAGGGGAGTAATGTTTTGTTGAGAGGAATATCTAGCTGGAACTTGGTATGCTGGTAGGTATAGGTCCGGACGTTGAATTGTATATGAAACACGACCATATAACGTTACGTGACCATTGCAAATGAGATGGCCGCCACACCAAAGTAAGGAAATATCACCATATTATTGTGTCCTGTGTGATGGAGTCAAACTCTTTGTTGCCAAATAATGGATTTTTATACTAAATGTTGTACTACTATTGTGGTTATAGTACAAATTGATCAACATATTTGAAAAAATATTACAGATAGTCCTTATATTGGTGTGCGGAGGGGGGATATTGAAAACCAAAATGCCTTGTCGTGGTCGGTACGGTTGAATCCAGCATGGATATCAAACGAATCTTCCAAACCAAATATTTGCCAGTCAAAACTAATTGGGTCATTTGCTGTCTCTGGCGACTCTTCTACCTCGAGTCCTGCATTTCTGTCAGACCTCCATTTCAAACCAAATCTTGGCCTCGAGGGGTTAAATATGTCCACACCTTGGCCTTCAGGGATTAATATGTCCAATACTATAGGCCGTATCTTTGAGAGATTCCCCATCTTCAATTTCAGAACAACATTCGCAATCTGTCTTTTAACCCTTTATCCAACGTAACGGTCAAAACCGGCCAGCGCTATTCACAAAAATCGTCAATTTATTTTCACTATTTTTTCATTTTTTTGTCTCAAAAACATAGGTTATGACCCCTCTTTGGAACGAGCTCGTCGAGCTTTATCCAATGAGGGGTCATAACCTATGTTTTTGAGGTAAAAAATGAAAAAAATTAGTTATTCAAGAATTTTTTTGGCAAGTGTCGTCTGCTTTTCATGTTAGGTAAAGTGTTAAAATATGCTCTATAGCCTCACTTGTCTTCATTGTAGAATTCCTCGCAGACATTTTGTCTGAAAGACGTGCCAAAAAAGCAGCTAATATACGTTTTGATCCAACCTGTATTCCTCTCGTGGGCGGTTGTGGCGTGAAATAGTATTTGACCTTTGAAATTGAATGTAAATAGAACACCACAATATCGTATTTCACAAAAAAATAGAGAAACTTCCCCTAGAACAGTGGAACTGCTATCTGGATTCCAATTTCGACTTCAGTCACTATCGGCAGCGATTGTATAATTGGACTTTAGTCGCGTTCGGCAGCGAAAGAGTGACATGGTATCTTTTATTTTTTTCCATCTTTTATTCAAACAGGTCATATCCGACAGAATGGATGGAATCGATTACTGTTGAAACCGGGATGTTTTTTTCACTGGAAGATTATTTAAAAATAGTTCAGGCAAATACGCGTCTATGCTCAGTTTTGTGTAATTCACAATACACAACTCGGTATACATCTGGGTCCGGTTTAACCCTTTACCTAACATGAAAAGCAGACGACACTTGCAAAAAAAATTCTTGAATAACTTATTTTTTTCATTTTTTGTCTCAAACACATAGGTTATGACCCCTCATTGGAACGAGCTCGACGAGCTCGTTCCAATGAGGGGTCATAACCTATGTGTTTGAGACAAAAATGAAAAAAATAATGAAAATTAATTGGCGATTTTTGAGAATAGCGCTGGCCGGTTTTGGCCGTTACGTTGGGTAAAGGGTTAAATACTTCGAAGCCCCCTGTAAATACAGAGCTCATTAAGTTATTCCACTGGTGCTACTGCAAATAAGCTTCGGGTTAACGCTTTCATATGTGAATACAGTTTGTTACACCCACATAATACTCCTCGCAAACCCGATAAGATAAAAAGTCTTCTTGATGAAACAAATGTCTAACCCGTAGGCATTTCCCAGAATAACAAGGTTGCTGGTTCTTAGGAGAATATATTCTGAGAAAATGAATTTTAAGTATCCACCTATTTTGTGTTGTCAAACGGTGATTTTGCCGAAAACGAATAAATTAATAACATCTTAACCCAGTTGATTTTTTTTCTGAAAAGTGTGAGAGGTGTTAGAAAAATAAAGGGTCTCCATAACGAAAAAACCCAAATTGATGTGTTTCCAGCAACCAGGTGAAAACGAGGCTCAAAGTTCAGATTTGTAAAAAAACCCTACCTTCTAAGCACATTTTTCTTAATAATTCTGCAGTCGATAGGTCTATAGAGCTGAAATTAACACAAGTTGTGACACAACAGAGTCTGCGTATTTTGGGGGAAAAAGTTTTTTCTGCAGGTGTTATCATGCATTTCATAACGAGGCTAATTTTCAAAAAAGTGGACAGTTAAAGCATTTGGCGCAATATGTCAATAACCATTCAAGCTAGCTACTTTTGGAAGTAGATAGTATGTACCATGGCCAAAACGTTTACGATAAACTTTAGCCGAAATTTTCATCGATTGTTGTGTTACCATGGCAACGAAAACCGAAAATGGGCCAAGACGTACCTTATTTCAAATCGCTTGTATGTCGGAATCCCAGAAGCAATTTTAAAAAAAATAAAGTTGAGCAATTGATAGCTCATTTTATACCCTAAGAGAAAATGTAAAAAACCGAAAACATTTTGTCACTAGATTTTGCTGTAGATGGGGGTGAAGAAGGTACCCTCCAATTTGTTTGCAAAATGGCGAAAATGACAAAAGGCTGCCTTTACATATGACAACGGCAGAAACTACAGGTGGCATGGACGATATACAACCATAAACTCATACTTTGAACCCAGGTAGGCAATGTAGCACAAAAAATGGACTTTATGTGCGAGCATTACTTGAAAAATTTCGTTAGTAACCATGGAAACACATAAAAATATGGATTTAGGGAATACAGCTATAACGTCTTAACCCAGTTGAACTTTTTTTCTGAAAAATGTGGGAGGTGTTAGAAACACGAGGGTCTCTATAACAGCGAAAAAAAAAAATCCCCAAAACAATTGACGTAAACCCAGCTTCCAGGTCGAAACGAGGCTCAAAGTTCAGATTTGTAAAAAAAAAACTACTTTCTAAGCACATTTTGCTTTATAATTCTCCATTCAGTGAATTAACAAAAGTTGTGAAAGAACAGAGTCTGCGTATTTTGGAGGGGAAAAGGTTTTCCTGCAGGTATTATCGTGCATTTCAGAACGAGGCTAATTTTCAAAAAAGTGGCCAGTTAAGCCATTTGCGCAATATGTCAACAACTATTCAAGCTAGCCAGCTGAAATTTTGGAGGTAGATAGTATGTACCGTGGCCAAACGCTTTCGATAAATGTTCGCCGAAATTCTCGTCGATCGTTGTTACCATGGCAACAACAACCGAAAATGGACCAAAAAACATGTTATTTCAAATCGCTTGTATCTCGGAATCCCATTAAAATAATAAACCATAAAGCCTTAGAGACCTATCACATATATTTTTGGTGCCAAATGCCGTATGTTTGGTGCCGAACGATTTATGTTATATGTCAAAATTTCATTGGGTAAGATGTCTGTTGACTGTTAAGTGAGTGTTTGGGTTAGAGCAGTCAATATTTGCAATTGCCCAAGGCTGCGTGTCGGAAATATTAGTTGATCTACTCCCCCCCAAAAAATGTGAACTCATCCAACATCTGTCATTGAACTGACTTGGAAGATACCACCACCGTTGAAAAGGTTAAAATTCAATTCACATGTACACGACTATGGCGCCCCTTACGTCTTTTCTATCCATTGAAACTGTTCATTGAAAACATATTTAGCTCGTTATACAGTACAGTCGCCATGGACTTGCCGTAATCCACGCGTGGACAGAGAGGTACACGCATGCCTCTACCTGGTAATAGAAATCTCAGTAGCAAAAAATTAATTAATGAAGCACCGGGTTGTACCCGGGCTTCATTAATAACATTTTTGATGATTATTCTTATATTTAGTGTTTGGAATCTAATATCATTGCGCCTGTGGAAATACTGGCCACCCGTTGAAAGTGACCAGTCCACAGTGGCCGTACTGTACATGCATATGAATTTTGTTTTATGTGACTGCTCTATGATGTTTGTCGCTGTATGTCAAAGGAGAGCGACCAGGCTGCTCTCCTCTTGTCATCTATTATATAAATTGAGAGTGTGTAATGTCGTCCCGTTGAAGATTTAAGCTTGATTATCAACATTGACATGCAAATTTCCGTCACGCAGTCTGTGCTACCCTGTCCTGGGACGGGTTGGTTCGCGAGTTCACCATATATCGAAAATAAAGTAGTAAGTATTTCAAGTAATATCCGCGTAGTGTACGTTTCATGTTTTGACTCATTTAATCTTTTTAGATGTTTTCTGCAAAATAATGAATCTATCTATCTGAGGGCACTTAGTCTTCCCAAGATTTGAAATGAAATTCAATCGATATTCGAGCCCCATCCGCCAAGCGCTTTTAAAAAGCAAAAAAAAAAAAAAAAAGAAAAAATAGATACACAGGAAGCAACAATTCTACCAAATGCGGCCTGACTGTAAATTTAGACCTTCTCTTTCACGTTCCCTGGAAATGAATGAGTGCTTGATTAAGTTCTGTCTTACTTGTGTAATAGGGCTCATAAACCAAAGTCTGGAACGTGAGTCCTCTGAACTGGGCAACATAGCTATAAACGATTGGATGAACTTGAATTTACAATTGTTCTTGTGTTGCGCACACTGAAGAGCCGTGGATTGAGAATATGACCTTGAACGCCAACAAAAATTAAAAATAAAAGAACACTTTGAGATAGACTTCTATATAGTTCCAACTTCTTTGTTTCTATATCCCGATAAATTCTGTCTTTTGATTGGCCAGAATGCCTAGGACAAATAGCCATGGCAAACGGCCCACCAAACATCCAAGGTATATGAGAGCGCGCAGTATCCAGGGTATAAGGGAACGCGAAAGATAGGTCGGGGGTATACGGTTCAAATGAAAGCTTTTCGCTTTCGCTCGCCTCGATATAAAAATCGAACCCAAAATCATAAAAATAGTCACAAATGTCATCAGATTTCTGACAATTCGATCATATTTGCTGTTATAAATTAAATTGTCGAATAATTAAATCAAACAACTTGAGAAAAATAAAATATAAGAGCAAATATGTCAACAAAAGAGCCGATATGTTTACGCGTTTCCAAGGGAAAGGGATGCAACTCTATCTGTTGTCTTCTGCGTCTGTAAAAACAAAACAAATATTCACGCGTTTGGTCCAACTGATTGCGGAGCGTGAGAAACGCGTCCACAAATTTGTTTCCAATATGTTTCTAGTGTGTTTCAAACAGGACAAAAACGTTATCTCCGCCAGCATGTATGGTATATGGAGATTTAATACCTGCATGTCTCATTTAAACACTCCATATAACATTCATGTTGGCGGAGATAACTTATAATTAAAACTTAATCTCATTCGCACTTGTACATGTAAAATGAATTTTGTCCAAATCATCTCTCTTAATGTGGGAAAAAAGTTCTGTTATCTAATCAGATAGACGTATTTGACATCTTGACATTTTTATCTTTCAATTGTGCCTTCAAGGTCATCCAGACAGACATAGCATTTTGCCAATGGTAATGGTATGTCTATTCCAGTCAAGTGTAATGGTATGTCTATTCCAGTCAAGTGTAATTTTTAAATTATGTCTTTGGGATCGCAAAATGACAGCCAATCTCCCTGAATGTACCGCGGAAGTTTTGTATATGTGAAGTCTTTTATTCATATACCCATCGCTTTATTGCCATACTGCTTCATGAGATTTATTATTTGTAATCGGGAGTGCGGTGGCTCAATGGTTACGGCATTGAACTTTAAACCGAAAGGTCCACGATTCGATTCCTGCCAGGTGTAACTGCGTTATGTCCTTGGGTAAGGCATTTCATCCCGACTCTCCACGTGGAGGCACGGTGGCGTTATGTACTAAGACGTACTGCGCGTCGAAGGTGTACTTGTCTTCAACCAATCCTAACTCTGCTTGTGTGGAACTAGTACGTTGGGGAGTCTGATAGTTTCTAACCGTTGTTTGGTGGTTCTTTCCGGGTACTCCACCTCCCCCCCCCCCCCCCGCAAAACTGTCCGACACGATGTAACTCCGGATGAATTGTCACTAAACCCCAATAAATAAATTAGATAATTAATTGTAATCATATAAAAGATACTTTAATACCCGGTAGTCTACTCTTCCTGAAGTATTGAATTATAGGTACATATTTTGTATAAGTATTAGGAGGGGGCTAGCCCTAAGAAAGGTAGAAAAGGGATGTACACGGCACCACAGACCTCTACTACAACTATCCTCCAAAAGACATCCTCCAAAGGGTATCTTCCAAAAGGTATCCTCCTATAGGTACCCTTCAATAGTACATCATCATGTCACAGGTATCCTCTAATACCGTATGTGCATATGTGCTGCAAGTGATGCGTACACTGTGCAGAAGTACATATCCGCACAACTAGCATGTGCCCGTGTGCCGTATGTAATGTGCGCAAATTGGGCATTAGGACATTAGCGCATTCCACCGAAGACAATCCCCAGTCCGTGCAATTTCCTCTATGGTCTTACTATGACTATAGAATCCCCTTTTCACCGTATGTGTACATGTGGCGTATGTGATTTGCGCACATTGCACATTACCACATAGGCACATATTAGAACATACAGCGTGTACCCTTGTGTTGAATGCGATGTGCACACACTGTTACACATCGTGTACAAGCACACAGACACATCTGGGAAAATCAGAAATCATAACATAGTTTTGTAGATGCATAGATAGAAGCAGGGAAGATGATACCGAAGGAATTCGAACTAGGTAAGTGGGAAGTAACCGGGGCTTCTGGGTTATTAGCTTTACTCTTATACAAGGGAATGCACCTATTGTAAGAAAAAAGGAGAAATCTGGGGGAATCTTACCTGAAATAAATAGGTAGAAACCGAGGATACAGTGAGAAATGCGAGACGAATAACTAATTATCGAGTTGTTTGTGGTAATTCTAGGACGTAAACGAGGATTCGGGGTAATTAGATTGACTCGTATACAAAGGAACGCGCCTATTGTAGAGAAAAGGAGGTCTCAATCAAGATTTTCAACATGCAGCTCTTAATTGGTCTTCTCCCAAGTAACGAATATAGACTCTACTAGTTAAGGGCTCTGAACTGACATGGAATATAAGGCCACTCAAAAAAAAAAAAAAAATAATTGATTCTCAGGCAATTATTTTTTTTCAAATAAGTGAGGAAGGGTTTTAATTTTTATTTTTCTTTTGCAGAAAGTGGGCGAACATGGAGATGATTTGGGCTGTCTTTTTACACACAGAAATATAGAAAATGCATATTAAAACAAGTAAATTCATTTTTAATTTCAAAAATAAAATGTTCCCCTAAAATCAAACAGTAAGTACTGCAATTCAAAGGCTTTATATTCTTTCGATGCTCTTCATATTATCTTTGAAGTAAAAGGTAAAAAATATTTAATCTATGGGGTTTTGCCTAGTTACAATTTATAGGAGAGTGTCTGTAGGCACTCTTCCATAAATTGAAACAAGGCAAACATATTGGAGACGCAACTAAATAAATATGCATCGATCAAAAATGTAAAAACGTTTCGGGTTTCCCTGAGTTAATACTAATATTGGCAGACACTGAAAGGCAATAAAATGTCCAATGAGGGAGTTAAAATTCCATACGGGACTGCCTGAGAATCAAAACACTTTTTAGCCTAAATCAGGGTTAAACTTTTCAATGACAGTTTTGTGACAGGCAACAATTTCCATCCAATATGTTCAATAGAAAACCGCACAGATGCCATAGATTGTCTCTCCACAAAGCTCGCTCAGCAAACATGTGTATTTTCATTTTTATTTCTTTTTAAAATTGCATTTATTTGTTTATTCATTTTGTTTTGTTTATTGCATAGCGGGATCGAGCTACATATGTGCTAGACTGTGAGCTATTGAACTCCTATGGTTTCAAAGCAAAGTTTCTGCCTTAACACGTAGACAAATCTTCACCAAGTTTCTGACCACACAAATTCACTGTAATCATATGACAGTTAAAAGGGGTCTTGAAACTCCAAGATAAAAGATTGAAACAAGCTTCCTTTAAAAGGAGGACGTGGGAATGGTTGTCCTTCATATTTAGCAATTTAGCGACAGGCAAGGCGTTGATGAATCTCTGGGAACCCAGCTTCCCCTGAAATTGTGATAAAAAGAATTGCCAGTGTGTGGCCTTGACAAGTCAACGTACAATACATAAGTGTTATGTGCAAATCGTTCTTGTACAGAATCTTTATCGCGATTGACGGACGAGTAGCTATTTCCACCCCAAAAAAGAGTGGAATCACAAAAAAAGATTGCAGAAGCATAATGAGCACATAATACGTTTGTCTACCATTCCGTCAACAAAACCCATAACCATTACCCATCGAAAATAGTCACTGACAAACACAAATCCACGCTCAACTCATAGAAACAACAGGATTCCGTTTCGATATCTCTCAACCCAAAGGGGCATGAATGAAATTCTACATGGTCATAAAATATAATCCAACTAATGCCAAGTAAACTTTGTCGGTCGTACAATGATATTTCTAGCCAAATTTAACCCTTTACCCAACGTAACGGCCAAAACCGGCCAGCGCTATTCTCAAAAATCGCCAATTAATTTTCATTATTTTTTCATTTTTTGTCTCAAAAACATAGGTTATGACCCCTCGTTGGAACGAGCTCGTCGAGCTCGTTCCAACGAGGGGTCATAACCTATGTTTTTGAGACAAAAAATGAAAAAAATTAGTTATTCAATAATTTTTTTTGCAAGTGTCGTCTGCTTTTCGTATTAGGTAAAGGGTTTTAATTTAATTCATAAAAGATAGGTGCGAGGTTTGCGAAAACAACGTTTCAAAGGGTTTTGTGTGATGAGGAATTAATGACGAGAATAAGTAATAATTAGGTGGATGAAGAGAAAAAAGAAAAGAGTTGAACAGATTCGTCGATGTGGGAGAAGAGATAGTTCAACTATCCGAACGTAGCGGCTTCCCCCAAAAATGTAATGTTTGCGCCCTGTAGTGTGCCGGTATCAGTGTTAACCGACCTGTTGTTTATCGAGTACTCGAGTAATATATATTGATCAGTTGAATTCTTTGTACATGTACAGATGTCCAGATGTAAACCTCGATACTACCGACATGAGCCGTCTCAACAGCCTACGATTCTGTTAAACCCTTTGAAATAGAGCGACGGCTTTTTCGGCAAGGAACATTACGCGTCATAACGTCATTATATAGGATGGCTGTTCAGTAAATATGTGGGATAGACCAATCAATATTTTCAACGTGCAGACCCGAAGCTGAACGTTGAAAATATTGATTGGTCTACCTCAAATAATGAATATGGACTCTTATCATTCGTGCCATTGAACTGGCCTGGAAGATACCACTAGTGTTCAAAGGGTTAAGAACTAGCTAGTCATGTAGCGCAAAACGTGTAGCTGACTAAGCCATCAACCAGACTTGACATTTTTTTGATGCCACCGATATAAAATCTGTGGATATCGAGAAGTATTCCCCCGTAGTTTTCTAAATGACACCACCCTTCGGCGCATGGCGTCGTCTTGGATGTCGCCTTGAAGGAACGATCGTCAACTCTTTTTTATTGTCTTGAAACTGTTTGCGGTCAAATTGGGCTAATATTGCGTATTAAAATGTCACGTAGCATATAATAAAAAAACAATTAACGCTTTTTAGTGAATATCTGGAATTAACTCATGAGTATGGACCTGAAAGTTTTATTTGTCACGAGCGCTTGATGTCGCCTTGAACGGCGCATGATGTCGCCTTGAACGTTGCCTTGAAGGAACGATCAGCAGATCTTTGTTATTGTCTTGAAACTGTTTGCAGTCGACTTGGGGTGGGCATTGCGCAGTAAAATGTCACGTAGAATATAATAAAAAGAAAATCTGCGCTATTTTAGTGTCATTCGTGTGGACCGACCTGAAAGTATTATTTTTCACTCGCGCAAGCGTTCGTGAAAATGAAACGTTCAGGTCGACTCTCATGAGATAATTCCCGATGTTCACTACAACAGCGTAGATATCCTCTATATATAAGAAACATGCTTGCAAATGTCGTGTTATGTAAATGGGTGCCGTTATCGCACAGATGCGATCCCAAACTGATGTCCCTACATTTGCAACAAATGTGATCAACTGGTGTGATGGTGGGATGTAAATCGTTGTATATATATTACATTCAGATCAGGGTCGCGTAAGCACTTTGGGGCAGGGGGTCAGACCCGGGAAAATGGCATTTATTCGCACCAGCAGCCCCGCCATGCCATGCCGAAGCATCCATGTCTCGAAGGCCGCAGGTCCGAGATGGGATATTTTGAGAGGAGGTGTCTCCCTCCTATCGGGAGGGAGCATTTCCTTCCAAACTCCCCCACTGAATTTTGAAATCTCCCAGACCGGATTTGGGGTGTATTTTAGCTTTACTTCTAGAATAAATCATTGAAGCAAATTGATTGACGAACCTGGGAAGGGTATTGCCTGCCCTCCCGTCACGCCCCCGTGATCCGTAAGCAGGGGGTGCAGCTTCCCCTCTGTCCCCGTGCTTCCGGCGTTACTGACTCAGATAGACCTATTACGACAAAGTAGGCGGGAAATTCTAACATACCTGCCGAGAATCGACTGAAACATGAACTACTCCAAATCTGAGGCAAGAGTTTCTCTCACATCCCGATTTACGAGTGTTATATTTTCTTTATATTTGTAATATAAGTAGAGGTATTTTTTTCTCAGCATTTTTATTTCATCAAATGATGAGAACAAGTGCCTCTGATGTGACCTACATTGTAGCATATGCAGACCATATGGTCGTCTATCGCCTCAATGTGGCCAAATGTAAAGACCAGTTGTAGACGAAATGCTAAGGTATTGCAGATGTCACCTTATTCCACTCAATGTGTAATGATAAAGTATTGGACTTTGTTTCGCTCAAGGAACAATACAAAGCTTTAGAAATCACCCCGCGTATTGTATAGCTTCTTTGTTTGGTAATTCTCAGCCTAACTCCGCCATTATGCCTGATACACCACCCTTCCCTATTTGCGTTGGCACACGTAAAATACATTAGAAACGATACTCTAAAATTTCTCAGTTACAGTTCTCGGAAAATGAAGTCTTTTCCACAAGTGCACTTCGGGTAAAAAAAAGGGCACGCGCCGCCCCCTTGCTCCCTAGCTGCAGGTAAAGGATGAGGATGCCCCCCCACTTCCAGTGCCATTGATGAGCCACAACCAAAGCTCATCATTGCCTACATAAAAAATAAAAATAAAACGTTACATTCCTTTCTGTGGAAAAGTAAACAAAATTGCGTGAAATCTCCCAAATAACGAAGTTTTTTGTTCAATCAAATGACCATAACTACCAAGATACTGGGAATAAGAAGTGGAAAATCAAACCTGGAGCCAATACTATAAAACTTTTACAGTTGTATTTTCTTGATTTGTATTTTCTACCTATTAATATAACTGACTGAAATGATTAATTGCCTTTTAAAAAAGTGTGGCAATTTGCCAACTGGCAAATTGCCAGATCTTTGAAAATGTTAATGGTTTATATTTACTCGTTTTTACTCAAGAAAATACCATTTGTAAAAGTTGAAAAGTGTTGGCTTCTGGAAGTTCTTCAGTAAAAAATAACGTTCTTGTTCAATCAAGGGAGATGACTGTGAAACACTAGCACTAATCCGAAGAGGTCAATGGCTGGAATTTGAAATTCGGTTTTCGATTTCGGATTATTTAGGGAATAGGATCGGGTTATGGCTCGGTTTCGGTTTTCCCTAAACTCCAATTAACGCCTCCTGACGCAAGTTCTCCAGCTACAGAAATTTGAAGTCCCGGTGCGTGAAAACCTGGCACTTTAATTTTTCTCTCACATTTTGGAGATCAACAATCGACTTAAATTTATGTACCGGTTCAACAGAGAATGTGTTTTTTATTAAGCATTCTTTCTTGCAAACATGTCAATTCGTATATTATTCTGATTTTAAATCATAACATATTGACAGCTCGTACACGATGGCGATTCCACTTAAGTGCCCAACCCCTCCATTGAAAACAATTTGTGCATGGCAATACACATTCGGGATTTCAGGATATTTCTGTCTTCAGGAGATACACCGGGGACGTTTCGTCCCCCCACCACCCCCCCACCAAAAAAAAAAAAATGTCAAAAAATTTCTCTTTGGAGTTGGACAATTCTGACTCGAGATTTTTGGTCAAGGGACGCGTTGGCTTCAACACAATTCGGTTTGCGATTCATTCTTCACCGTTTGGGTCATTTTCTTATGAGATTAGTTGCTTTTTAATGTTGTTAACTGGTAGAGTGCAAATTATTTTTGGCCATCAAATCCTGTACACATGTCTTTGCCTTGTTACACTTTATTGGAGAGTGCCTATAGGCACACTCCAATAAATTGTAACAAGGCAAACCTTTACAGACTTATTAATATCACTTCAAAGATAATACAAATCACATCCACCGAATACGAGCCTTGAAGCTGTGGTACCTGCACTCTAGAATAAAGCCCAAATATGGGCTTCCAGCACTCTACCAGTTAATATATATGCTACTACAGTAGTTCCTTTGCAATAGTTATTAATGCTCGTGCTAACGGTTTGTTGGTCCCGTGTACGAATTGATAGTGGTTCGACAAAACTCAAGAGCAAACCTGATGCTGGGTGTGTTATATTATAGTGTTGGTGGGGGTGGGGGGGGGGAGGTAGGATGTATATATTATATTACTAAGAATTCATTATTAATCTCCAATATGAGGTCCCCAGATGGTGACTTTGTGATGCTGCCCTGTACAGCATGGTAGCATCACTAAATTTACCCTCTGTGAACCTCATTCTGAATCAAGGTCCGAAGTCTAAACGGAAAGAGGAAACCAGAGGATAATATTGAGAGATTCTAGCCACTATATGGGGTAGTATCAGCAAATACACCCTCTGGGACCTCAGTTTGCAAATGACAGCTTGCTTATTTCTAGGCTTGTTATTATCCATAAATTTACAGTTAATAATGACGGTGTTAAGTGTTGGCGAAAACATTAAACAGATTTTTTTTCGGATTAAAGCATAAAAAACATGCCCCCATTAAGTGGGCTTTTGAATGGTTCTATTCAATAACATTCGTGGATGAAAATATGAAATACATACACAAATCGAAGTATACATTCCTCGAATTCGACGCATTTCGTAACTTCCAACGTCATTCCAAATCGCCGCTACAGGTGCTTACCGAGTACGTGACCGAGATTACTCTTAATAAACACTGGTTGAATATCGTTGCGACTTATCAGTTGCATTTGAGGGGGGGGGGGGGGGGGGGGTTGTTTAGGAGAATTCTTAGGGTATGCCTTATACACAGGTCTGTTCACATAGACGAAAGTTAGAGAAAATTGTCGCGCCTGTCTTTTGAAATAGGGCAGATAGGATTATCGGCTGTTAATTGTTTTCAAAACCGAATCCGAACCGTTTTTCGATTATTTTATTCTTCACACTAGGGTTGTGAAAATCAATCTCTGCCTCCCTTTTGAGATCATAAGAATAGCCGTCATAATGCGAATAATTCCACTTGTGAAAATTAAAATGATTGTGCAGAAATTGACAGATAAAACGTAAATTTTGAAAAGTCATGGGACATAACTTCGAAATTATATGTTTTGTTTTGCGACCATAAGAGAAGTGGAATTTCCAACTAAGTGCATTTGTTTATTTATTGGTACTCAGTACGGTAATAGCACCACATCAGCAGCCAGGACTATAACGTGGCGATAAATCCGTATTTATTGCAAAAAACATTAGTTCATTAGAAATCGGAAAATCGAAACTGGGCTTTAATAATCATGTCGAATTTCAAATAAATCATTCTGAGGAAAGTATCGAGCGCTATAACTGTGGATTTATCTAATGGAAATCCTAGAACTGAACTGACCTTTGTTTTGAAATTATAAGAACAAATTGCCACATATCGAATCGTTCCGCCAAAGGAAGATCAAGATATGAAGCCGAAATAAAGATGAGCTATGGTTTGTAGAATTCGGAGCCATTAACTTTAAAACTATTTTTAAAAAATCTGAAGATCGAACTTGGACTAAATGCGAAAGCATTCTGCCCTAAGAACAAAGTAATTGTGAGGGACGCGTACGGTCTGTACGAAGACAGATACTGGCAATGCCTAACGAGTTAACGCGTAGGTGGGGAGGAGGAGAATCTGGCATAACAATTAAAATGTTGAATAATTGGGACAAAATAAAATTTATTGAGTAAAGATATTTTTCACATTACTGAGTTGTGATAACAATTGCAAACAGTTGACAAAACGAAGCTAAGATCATTTCCGGATTTCATTTTTATGAGGACAAGGTGAGACGAATAACATTTTGTACCATGCTCGCCTATGTTACTACCTGTGAAAAGGCTGTAAGTTAAATTTTAGCTTTTAACCCCACTACCAGTGTAACGCGTCTATTAGGGTTAAACAAAATTTACACCCACAGTGGGAAGTTCATCCATGACGTAACATGCCGTAATTTGCCAACTTCGATACATTCACACTTTGCAATGTTTCATTCAAACATACGACGTTTGGCGGTACTATCTACTACGTGCAATGACTTATTAAGTTTAAAATACCTACAATTTCTCCATTTTAAGTGACATCGTCGATTATTTATGAAGAGCATGGTATAAATAAAACAAATAGGTACCAGGGCTTGTAATCAGATTTAAACCACTCGTAGAATAAGGGTTGTAACCACTCGGCAAACCGAGTGGTTAAAACCCTTATCCTACGAGTGGTTTGAATCTTGGTTCACAGCAGTACGCGATAAAATGGTTCTTATTGTAAAACCATGTTTACATACTGTTGTGTGATCACAAATGTTGCATCTCATCATGAAAATCGACTTCTGATAAAGTTACCTCCTCTGAAATTATTCGACGGATGGGGAAGGTCCAATTAAGAAGAATGTACTTGTTAAGAATCCACCCATGCCATCAGAAGAGAAAAAAGCGAAGTTTCCCTTTGTCACTTTTAATAAACGAAAACATCAGCTCTTGGAGCTGTCTGTTGTTTTCGTTTATTAAAAGTTACAAAAAGAAACTTGGCTTTAATGGCAAGCTAATTAGAAGCAACTAAGTAACTGTCCATTTTAGTTCTTTTAGCGAGTGTACTTTTACAGTGATTTGCAAGTTTTTATTCTTCCCAGAAAAACATTAGCAAATCTTACTTTATATTAATGGATAGTGTCTGTAGAGACAAGGCTACAGAATATCAAAATATGGGGTAAGGACAGTTTTCTTATTTTTAAGTGGGTTTAAACGGGAAATAATATAGACCTTTCGCATAATGAATGACGACGGATGAGAATAACGAAAGGGGTACAACGTCACAAGAATTTGTTTTCTTCTTATCAGCTGTCGTTTTCCTTTATCTGTAAAAACGATTACGATTTCTCATTAAAACACGCAGATATAATATTGCAAAATGTTTGAGAGCCTTTCTCCGCCACTTAATGTGGGAGTTCACTAAGATTATGTCCTTTCGAATCCCAAGTTGGGATTCGGTTTGATTCGGAATCAGCTGCCCAATTCGTTTTTCTTCGAATCTTTTCACTGGAATTGTGTTTGGTATATCAGTCATCTTAGTCATCTCATAAACGTATAGCGGAGATAGAACTTGTACATAAATAATGTTGGAAATAATGATTGAGTGTAATTTCCGCTATATTAGCATGAAAAGCATCTGTAGGCCCACCCACGTCACCATCCATGCTCATTCCAGTTTCACTGATCATTCTACCACTGCTGAAAGCAAATTTAAAGTGCCCAAGCAATATCGACGATGAGCTCGCGATTGCTAACGGCTAGTAGTAGTAGTGTAGTGCCCAGCACCCTTTCTGTATTTGAACAAAAATCCTTACTGGGTAATATTCCAACTACAACATCAATGTATACCTTCGACGAAGACATGCCTTGATGATGAAGTTGAAATATTTTATCAGTCGGGGCTTCAAGACGCCTCTATTCCATTCGATTTCGAATTATTGATTCGCAGGGTGCTTGACTGGTAGTCGTCACATCTGCGAACAAGTTTTATGACCGCCCGACGAATTTAGGATCACAATGAACCAACCAACCATTCGTAATTTTTATCACACTTTTGTTCATTTTGCGAAAGGTGTCTAATAGTAAAACGTTCAACTGATTGGGAAAAAGTAGTAACTAAAAGCCGGCTTCTGAATTTTATACCACTCTACATGAAATGCCTGAAGTTTGTGAAATGATACGCACATCTGCGATGCAACATCGCTAACATTTCGAAATATCATTTTTTTCATATGAAATTCCCATACTCCTGGTGTAAAATTAAAAGAATGTTGGAAAATTAAGGGGAGCTAATCTATATGTAAATCTCTTCCAATCAAGAAAATGGTGAGGCACGTGTCTTTCTCGATCATATAAGGATCTCATCGCGAAACAGTTGCACCAGTGAGTCGAGATTTCGTAATTGAAATATTGACACATCAACACAGAATCAGAATGAAACGACAATTGAATCTGATATTCCATAGTTCGCAACTGGCTTTCGACAGGTCAGTTTCTACAGTCTTTTGTGAACAGAGACAGCCAGAGAATTTCGACCATATGGCGACCCATTCGCGATCCTGTGGAAATACTAGATCCCCGTTGTAAGCACAGTACTATACATCGTCTTGATAATGATTCACTTTCTCGACGTCATTGTAATCTTTTGTCGCAAACCGTACACGAACGTAATGTAATCACTGCTCTGAAATTTACATTATGGACGCCGCATTGTTTTCTTGTCGAGTATGTCACCATCACAAAACTTGGAAATGTCAGAGAGATAACAACATTTTTCTTAAGAAGTTGGGAGCAAGTTTTAACCGAAAAGTCTTTGTTTCCTAATATATTACACTGACGGGTAACGTCTGTTATCAATCTCCTATCGCCACTTGTTGCTTCATTGATGACGTGCTTCAAAATCTAAGTTTTTCTCTGTTTCAGTCGGGACAAAGTTTTGCCTACGTTGGACTGAACGATATCAGTGTTGAAAATATCTTCACATGGATTGATGGCTCGAATTTCGTGTCTGGCACGTGGAATACAGGTATGTATGAGAACGGAGAACCCCCTGAATGGATACAAAAATTGTAGTTTAATACGGCAGACATCCAAGTGAAACTAGATACAACAACCTTGGCTTCATTTGCGTTCAGTTTTGAAGATTTTTCAGGCTCCTCGAGAAAGGACCATCCCCTGTCGACAAATGCGGCTGTTGGAAATCAGCTGATTACAAGTAATTTAAGCTTTTGAAAGTAAGTGGCGCGTTTGTGTGTTAACTCCTTGAACTCTAGTGGTATCTTCCATGCCAGCTCAATGGCTGCAATTAAAAGAGTCCATGGGGGCGCGGTGGCTCAGTTGGTAGAGGTGCAGGCTGCAAGCCGAGAGGTCCTCGGTTCGAATCCCACCTGCGGCAACCGCGTGTCCATGGGCAAGACACTTCACCCCCATTGCCCACGTGGAGGCACGGTGGCGTTATGTACTGAGGCGTACTACACGTCGATGGTGCACCTGTCTTCAACCTATGCTTACCCTGCTTGTGTGGAGTTGGTATGTTGGGGAGCTGACAGTTGCTCGCCGTTGCTCGGTGGTTCTCTCCGGGTACTCCGGCTTCCTCCACCCGTAAAACTGTCACGGTCATGATTAGCCATTGTGCATAAATATGTGACCTTAAACATCAATAAATAATAATCATAATTAAGTAACAAAGAACTCTAAAACATGTCAAAATTCTTAAACCAAGGGAGGTGAGAAAAACAACCAAAATATCAGTAAGAAATGTACTCACAAATCAATTCATCAGAGGTCATCAAGAAACTCGAGAGAGTCTGTCATGAAATCCTCTACAAGGTGGTCAACTTCAAAAGGGGTATCGTGGTTATCATACAGTACCTGCAAATAATGTATAAAACAAGATCAGTTTGGTCTAATACATAGTGCATCGTCCTGTTACATTTCAATAGAATAGTTCATGATAATGGAAGATGGGGCAAATGCCTTCCCACTTCTTGAAATGTTGTGATTATGAAACACCAATCATATCTTGTTTGACAGAGCTCAATAAGCTCTGTCAAACAAGATATAACAGAATAAAAAACATTTAAGGCCATAATAGTGGAAAATTAGCAAATCCCTGTTGATTGTACACTCCTGTTAATTGAATACTTTTCTTGGGCAAAGTGGCTGTTCAATTAATAGGATTCTACTCTACTGAGGGTAAATATACTCTAATTCACTCTCACACTCTGCCAAGTAATTGTGCTGGGAGACCCATGATGGTAGTAGGAAAATTACTACAAAGATTACGTAATTCACAAAAACAGGATGCGAGACGAGAACATCTCAGAACATAGATGAAAATACGTGCTTCCGCATGTAAGTCCACTTGCTTCAGTTACCCAAAGCTCTGCAAGCAACACTGCGACACAAGTTCTTTTCTTCCTTCAAATTTGATTGCGAGATCAAATTTGTGCGAGAAAAAAATAGATCCTAAAATCACTTGTTACAAATGGGGTATTGATATGTCATTTCCACTTCACCCCTCCCCTTCTCAGAAGAAAGAGGAAAATAATACTGGTACATTAATAGTTGGTCCCCTTTGCAGGTATCAGTGTTGGCTTTATGGAATATACAGGGTGGTAAAAAACGCTCTCCTGGAAACCAGCTAGGCGAGCAAATCGCTGTCCTCAACATTGTCATAGTAAACCCATGATAAATTTGTAACTTCAATTTTATCAGCATACCTCAGGGGATCTAACTAATAGCCAGAGTAATCGTAGTGTAGTGTAGTGTGAATATCATTGGCGGGAATACTTACTGACATTACTGTTTGCTGCTGACAGTAAAAACAGTCTCAGTTTATTTTCTTTTATGTACTTGAACTTTGTTTGGGTATGTAATTTGTACATACCCAAACACAGTTCCAGTACATAAAAGAAAATGGACGTTTTTATGCAACCATAACTCTGTACTGCTCAACAACAAAAATTGGATAGGAGCATCACATATATGATCTTAACAACCATGGACCCAAAAATTATAGGAGGGCGATTTTTCGCTCTCCTTAATTTTTTTAGGTAAGCATTTTAGGCAAGCTAAAAATCGCACTCCTCAAAATGCCAACCCTACAGGTTACACTAAACTTTCAATCTGTCAGTCCAGTTTCTACAGGGAACCTACATGTATTAAAATTGCAGTGGTCTAAAATGTTACAAACTTTGCAGCAACCTGCCACTTATATCATAACAGAATCAACAGTAGGGCTTGCCTGGAGCCCAGGCCCCCAGCTCAGCTCCAATGGCAAATTGCTTGAGGCTTTTTCCCCAGCCCTGACATTTTGATAACATCACATATAGTTTAGGACAACATAAAAAATCAGCCCTGAAAAAGGCCTCCACCATTAGTATGTCAGGGTTTGTTTTGAGGCCCCTACCCTTTTACTCAATGTGAGCCCTGCAACAGCTGACTTTAAAAATTTAAATACATCATCGCATATCTTATTTAGAAATGTACCTCAAAAACAGCATCTTCATCTCCATCCTTTCCACTCAGTACTTTTATGACACAACCACTGTACCATTCACTTCTGCCGAATTCATCCAGCCATTCGTGGAAGATGTGTCTGTGGAGAAACTGTGGTAAGTAGCTATCTTCGGAGGTGTCAGAGGGAGTGAGAGTCGTAGGCTTCTTTTTCGTTTTCTTCTTTACCACATCACTTGAATACCGAAAAGATAGAATAACATATCATCAACTGTTGCAACACACGCAAAATAGTTCATACACCTGCCTAAAAATAGTGGAGGCGAAATAATAGTGAAGGGACACATTTTTGTCTGAAATTAATAATATCGAGGGACAGTTTGCTTCCTCGGGGTTTTTTCTACCCTTTTTGGGAAAGGGTCCATGGCCCGTGGGATTGAGAAAATTAGCGACATATTGTCTCATTTTGGGAATTGGTGCCAATTTTGAAGAAAACATAAACAGGCATTTCTGTAACAGGATCATGTCTTTAAACAGAATATCTTGGGCTATTTGGCATGTAACATGAATAATGAGTGTTCTGACTTCACTGTTAACAATTTACATGTTCACACAGTCCTTTACTCTAATAATTATGAGTTGTAGGATGTAAATTTTGTGAATTGAGAATTGTTAGGTTGGGAATTGGGAAAATATAGCCTCTTTCCCATTGGGAATGGGTCCCAATTTCGGCCCGTCTTGTTGACAAGAAACAAAGCCTGTTTTTGTCTCAATTCCAAACAATAGTGAAGGACATTATGTTTCACAAAATAAAGACAAAACTGATATAACTATCATTGGGCAGGTAAGAGGTGAGTAATGTGATTTTCAGTGTCCCTAGGCACAATTAATCAGTTTGTTGCTTGCCTTATTGGGAGAAAGGAAATAAGAATGATTTTTACCATGCTTTCTTTCCTCCAGCAATTTACATGTATAGTATCAACTGATTATATTTCCGTGAACACTTTCAATTACAACTTTCCACCCTATTCAAAAGCAAAAGCACTCCATCTACATGTCACCTAGTAAAAGGTAATTACACCTACAGTACCGAAATTGTTATCCCAAATACAGTAAGGCAAACAACAAACTCACTTCCCAGATACATGTACATGGTATGGATCGGGTTATATCTACTTAGGCGGTTAGAAAATCACTTTCCTAATCTTTCCAATCGTTAATTTTGGAGGGTTGTGACATATGTTAAGTTCAAAGTACAACAAACACCTGTCTATTAGAAGCAAGAGTCAACACCAAAGTCCAATACAATGATCTCAGTGCTTGGGATTGCTGCTGTAAAAAACATGGTGTAGGCAATCTTGTTATTTACATTTTAGCACCACAAAAGACCAAAGAAATAGTCCATAATCCTGGTACAGTGGGGCCCACCTAATTGTATATCTTTTATTTGGATATCCCTGTTAATTGAAAAAAAAAATCCACATCCAAAACCATTTACTATACCTCCTGTACAAATTTGACCTGATAATTGAATATGGGTTATAGAGCAAACTCCTGTCAATTGAATAAAATGTGGAGGAAAACTGTCTTGAATTGTCTACAACTACATGTACACTCGACAGTCAGTGAAATCCTTCATATTAAATGTCAATCTTACCTTCAAAGGACTAATTTTGCTCTTATTGATTCTATTATATCTTGTTTGACAGCTCAATGAGCTCTGTCAAACATGATATAATAGAATAAAAGCTATATGTAATAGTAATACCATATGATTGGAACATGACCAAATCCCTGTTAATTGTATACTCCTGTTAACTGCATAATTTTCGTGGGCAAAGTGAGTATACATGTACAATTAACAGGACTGCACTTTAAAAAAACTTGTATGAAATACTAGTATCGAATGCATCAAATTGAATTCCCTTCTCTTTACATTTGCACTGAGCATACATTTATGCTCATTGCAAATGCCTGTGACAAAATGCGAATGTCGAAAATCTTTTTGTGCTGAATTAAAAGATAAATATTGAAAAGACCTTCGTTCAGAACAGTTAATTACCCAAATGCCTGGTTCTCGAATGCCTGGTTTTTTGCCATGTCTTGGAGCTGCAAGTTCTGGAAGAAGAGCCTGATGATAGAAAGCATTTAGCTTTGGAAGCATGGTGTCAATCCATAATTTTTCATCTCTTGCAATCCGCTGAATATATATATGTAGCTGGGTCTATTCGACGAACAATGACGTCAGCCCATGATACTTTCAGAATGTTCAGTTGCCCCTGGATTTGATAATAAAATGGGGGTGATGTTTTCAAACTTAAAATACCATCTATATTTTTCAGGCAGAAAGATGATAATTTGTTGGCAGCTTCTTCTAATGACATAACTTTATTCAGTAAGACATGCTTTATTTCCACAATGCCTTGCCCACAAGTTTCACTCTTCACAAACCCATCAACACTGGCACCAAGATATGGATTCTCTCTGTCAATATATAAACCCATCTTCTGCACCTCGACTTCTTCACCGACACTCCTCTTGTGGGGTATATATTCCATGATTGCTGATTTTTCCATATGGAGCCCCTTTCTGGTCAATCTTGTGCCCCTAAAAGATGAATAAAGAAGGCGTTCTACCAATTTGGTAACTAGTAAAGATGGTCTCCTTTTAATTATCTGGCTGAAGTTTGATGCTGTAAGACGCTTACGTCTTTCCTCCATCCATTAACCTGACAATGACCGCTCACGGGTTTGTTCTTCTATGTGCTGCAGAATGGTACTTGAAACATTTACTTCTTTCTCAAAATAGTATATCTTTCTTTCCTTAAGCTCTTCTGAACTAAAATCAGTAACAACTTCCAGAGAATCAGGTCCATATCCCATTTTAGCTTTTTTAGTTAAGTTTGTTTTTATGCTGGCTATTTTTCTTTTCCATCATTGAATTTTATATTCTTTCTTCCTCTGATGAGTAGTTGCTTTCTGGAGCCGCCTATTTCTTCTTGAGTATGCTTCTTGGAAGGCTCGTCCTGATCTTGTTCCTGTTGCCATCTCCCAAGTGATTGGGGCCCAGTTGATGCCTAAAGTCTTCCACAGGAGAGCACCATAGAATCGAATTCCCCATGAGCCTCTATTGCATCGGTTGATCACTTTGCCACCATCAAATTTCATGCGCATCCCCATCCAACATTCAGCCAAATTTGTGGTTGTGTTGTTTAATAGCCTGTCTGCCTTCTGTGATACCCTGTCCAGATGTGCTTTAATGTCACGATGAAGAGACGGATCAATATTTATTTCACCAAAATCTGTACACCTTGCATGTAGCTGTTCCTTTTCAGACCCTTCTTTCTCGGCTGCAGAATGACGTTTCTTCCGGACAAAACAAAAACCAGAGCAATTACCATGATCACTGAAGACATGTTCAACAGCATTCATAATGTCTCCTCTGAGAAGTTTAATTGTAGAAGAAAAATCTGCAGATGGATGCTGGTTACGATAGGAAATGGCTGACCTAACAGTGGAAACTATGTGCACTCTTTTTGCTTTTGTTAAATTATTTCAACCCTTATAGTGGGGGTTGTCTTCCACCAGCTGTTCTAATCTTGTCCTCAGGCACTTCCAAATGTGATTTGCACATTCAATTTTTTTGAATCCTTGCACCACAAACAGGCACTGTTTCCTGTAAACGAGCATAGACTGAACTGTCCCCATCTGCAATCATACGCATGAAGGGAACGCCACGCATCCTCTCAGCTGCCAGAAAACCTTCCACAATCACATCTGTCTCCATTGCTTGGCTGGATTCAGACCAATTCTTGTAGCAATCGTGAAGCTTCGGCTCCTTGTTCTGATTCTCTGCTCTTTTGCACACGTAGCAGTATTTATTCCGAACACCCATGTAAAGTAATTTTTTGGATGCAGCACCAATAATTACTCCGACACCACCAAGTGCATTATACGAATGCTTGTGGGAGCGTTTTGACCACCCTCCATCACAGATGACTGTTATAGCTGGTATCCCTTCATGAAAATCATTTCGTTCTATTGCAAGCCTCCTTTCCTCTACCCCAGCTGCCAACATTTCTTCACTAGCAATTTCTTCTCACATGCGTCCAATCTGGTGTTCTATTTTCCCAAATGTCTGTTCTGTCATACCAGGCATATCGATTGATGCAGCCTGTTCATTTAGTGAACTACAACCACCTCCAGTAATCATTGTGCCCCACACAGCTCTCGCATTCACATCATAAACACGCTTTGTGTTATTAGACACATCAATTTTATTACTGGTTCTGAGCCCGAAAGTCTGTAGACATCCCAAACACTGTCCCAAGAGAACTGATGCCAATCCAAAGCGCTTTGCTTCATGAAATAAGCGGTATAAAGGGTGCTTAGCATGTACTGGCTGTAATGCCTCAGAACACTGACTGACATGATCGCATACTTCATTGATGTGGGATGACAAGTTGCACAAATCAATCAACCGGTAGCCTTCAAGAGTTGTCAATTTTTTTTCTGTAATTTAAGAATAATTCCATTTCCATTGACTAACGTTTGCTTAATGCAGAAGAGATGACGATTTGTTGCGACTTGAAATGAATTGTTAGTGCTAACTCTTCTAAGTGTAATTTTTAAGCCTGATTCTCTCACATTAGTGATGCAATAATTATGAAGAGTAGGTTCATTATGTTGTTTAGTTTTGTCATGTTGGATTTTGTATTTTGGTCCTTTACCACTATGACTTCCTGGCCTTTTTCCAAATCTCCCTTTCTTAGTGTATTTAGACCTCTGTTGAGAACCCATTTTGTTTTCCACACAGACCACCTTACCTTTTCACAAAACATTCTCAAAGCTTAAAATTTACGAAAAACTCATTTTCTTTAAAATTTCACTTACCTTCTCTGTTTTCGCTTCACGTAACTGACAAAAAACCCGTTGTTGGACAAAATAATGTGATTTTTAAGTTGTTGGGACAGTGTTTTGGTATTCGAAATTATCAACAAATCGCACATGGCTATTAACCCAACAATCTAATTACCTGCCTCTTTTCGTGAATATGGCGAGCAATCGTGAAAGATCAACTTACCAGTGGATTTCCTTCCTAGTCAGCCATTTCCTTTTGACAAGCGAACCTGGATCGCACAAACAGTTTTCCGTGATTCCTATTGGAAATTAAATTCAGCCGTGAACTTTGCAGACGAAATAGTTTTGAGCACATTGCGTAATGATACTTATAACCAAATAGTTCGGTAAATAATGCTGATAAACTACTTCTCTAAGTTAATTTGCGGGGTTTTGTTGACTGTTTTAGTGTTTGGAGAAACGCATTTTAATTATTTCCTTTTTCGAACCCTTGTTTAAGTGAATGATTTGAAAGTTTGATTGCGGTTGTGCTCGTCGTGAGTTGGCAGGCGAAGTTGCAGAAAAACATCCGACAATTGCATCTTTCATTTCAGGAAATCTGTTATCAGTTACATATTCGCCTGCGTGTACAGGTTTGTTACTTCGACACATCAACTGATTGTCAAATTTTCACCCCAAGCCTATCAGATGCATCGCCATTACACGGCGAAATGTCGTTACTTTGCCTATTTTTGTTGTACTCCCCGACAGATACTGTGATTTCGACACTGTTCTTATTTTCCGTAATGTTTCAGACATATTGAATTCTGAAGGTAGTACATCATTCGAAATACCGATTTAACATATTCCATGCAACGACATATAACATTCAACTTGGGAAATTTTATATTTTGGGAACCGAAAAACGCTAAATTTGGGGGTAAGTCAAACCACCGTTTCTCTTTCTCAAAAGACCACCACTGTTTATATGTTTTTAAGGGGTCGTCCAACCTAACTTTGGTCATTTTTTGACATTTTTCCCAATGCCTCAGAAACAGATAAGAGAAGTAAGGAAAGGCAAATTATATTTCAAAATAACGAGTAAAGTGCATAGAAAAGGTACATATAATTTTTTTCAGGAAAAAAAGTGAATTTTATGATTTTGAAGAAGATTAATTCGCAAATGGCATAAGTAACGAACCGGTAAAACCACAAAATAATCGGTAATTCGAAAGCCTTCTCCTCAATATAATGATAACATACTACAGACTCGGAGAAAGCATTTTTTTGACACACACTCTGGTGGGTTTTGACGTTTGAATGTAATAACACCAACACAAATTTTTGATGTTCCGGATGTGGCCATGTTTCAATGATGTTTTTCCGGTCATGTGATTACGATGTAGTTCTTGCAGAAATACTCAATTTGGGCAATCGTAAGAATGCAAGGACGTGATCATGCCCTTTATTTGTTCGAGACAATGTATGAGCGGATTTGCAAACAGGTGACAGCAAATACTTGAGATGTTAATGTCATAACTGCAAAATATGGTTCGAAATTCCCTCTCGTGTTTACAGGCCGTCTGAACATTTTTGTTGACAGAAAATCTGAATTATTGCGCACTAGAAAGACAACATGAACCACTTGTAAAAAAATAACCGAGTGTATAAAATCGGGACAATACACATAAAATAAGGCAATATTCATAACAAAGTAAGTAGAATGCTTCAGAAATCACCTTTTCACGAAGTATATTCCAAGTGACCTGGAACTATATTGAGCGTCTTGATTTCCCCCCGATGTTGTGAAGTTATTTACTTCCTTGTAACCATGGAATTTTTTCAGACTGTGGTTGAAGTCTGCAAAGGACCGATTGAAGATGGGTTGAAAATGATGCATTCGCGCTTTTAAAGAAGGTGCGTTTGGACGATGCTGAGAATTTAGTTTTTTCTTGCAACCAACGAAACTAACACAAGCGTCGATCAGTGTCTTTTGTCATCATTTTACACTGACAAATGTGACAAATCTCATTCACCGGAAACTATATCCCAATTTGCATATCACAATAAACACAACCGCTGTCAGCATGACCGTGTGGTCAAAACCGAAACGAATTATCGAATCCACGGTCAAAATTTGCTGCAATTGGCTTTTAAACAAATGAAATACACGAAATATTCGCAATTTCTTCATTATCCAAGCCGAATTACCAGACCACATGCGTTCAGTTTCGTTTGTCGGCATCAAACTGATATTGTTTGTGGTAATTAATTGTACGAGAAGGCGAAAGAAGCCAAATATTTCCCATCATCATCATCAATTAATTAAAATTGATAATTCCTTTTATTTTACTGAAATTATGAATTGATAAGGTTGGTGTGTTGCGCTTATTATGCCCCAGACCTGGAAGTTGTAAAATCAAAGGTGCATCTAAGGCCGTGCAGTGGTGACCTCTGTCCTCTTACCCACACATCATTATATGTACCAACATTCTCCCTTGTATCTCAACCATTGCTACTCCAACGTGAAGGGTATTTGCTCTTGTGATCGAGCATCATGGGGAAACAATGCCTGTGTAGCTGCTGTAGCATGTGTTTCTTCCCACATTTTTTCAGAGTTGTGGTACTTTTTCACTCTTTTGAGTTAGAAAATTTTGTTTATAACTAGTGGATTTGTTACAATTTGTTGCAAAGTGCCTGCTAATTCCCTCAAATGTATTGCTACAGAATATTTCTGAAGATTTTGTTCCTATTATCAAGCAACAACCTAATGAATATTCTGTATAAAGCTACCAATCTGATGTTTGACACTTTTATCAGAGAGGTTTTGAAGGCTTATGTAACTCAAAATGTTGATTATGGCAGGACTTTTCTATTCACCCATTAATCGCTAAATGAAGTGTTATAGTTGGAAGTAAGAAGCATGAAAGGTCCAAAACTAAAAGTCTAAAAAGAATGTTTTGCAATGTAACATGATTTTTGCAGATACACTTATTTGGAGGGTTACCTGTCTGATAGTGTTCGGAACATGTGTGGCCAGGATCTTCAAAAAGAAAAAAAGAGTTAAGCTTTGAGAAAAAGGCATATGCCTTGAGTGTCGGAGGTAGAGTCATACAAGGAAGAGAGCCCACCCCCCTCCTCCGGGAAATTTTTAGAGTCAAATGGAGCTCAATTGTCACCTTTTGTGGGATTGCTTTGTGTACTGCGTTCTTGAAAAAAATATGTGAGACCCTCTGGATGTGCCCTTCTGATCTCAATAAGCCTCCTTGGGGAAAGTACATGCAATAATGGTTATGTAAGGTTGATTTGATGTGTTTGAATAACAATGTACTTTTCAGTGCATTAGATGGTTTATTGCTGTGACAGGTTGAAGTTACCCTTATTTCTTCTCCAACAGATATCATGAGTATATTGGTGTCCAAGAGTAAACAGAGCTATTATACTTATTGGATAAACCAGACAAATTTAACAATTTAATCACTATCAAATTGATGCATGGGATAAAAGGGGTTACAGTGCAAGGGGTTTGTAAATATATTTATTGAACTACAATGTATGACTTTGCAGTGCATTCTACAAGGGGAATATCATAGTTTCTTTCCAAACCACCACAGTGATACATACATCTTTATATTGGGGGACACTCTTTTGTCCTTCCATACTTCTTCTGGTGGACCCCTTCAAGTTGACCTTTGTTGAACTCCCCAAATCAAAACATAAACAAAAGAAAATGTCTGCCTTCAATCAGTGAGCACACCACTTATAACATTTGGTCTCAATCTTTATTACTTTGATGAATTAGAAAAAGATTTCTTCGAGTATGTACTTCAATGTTTATAGAATACAGCTGTTATTTTATTTTGAGGTATTTTATTGTAAAAATTTTGTTCTCTTACTTATGCCATAGCAGACTTTCAGGTGGTGCTATTTACACATGGCAGCAATTCCATGGCAAATTTCAGTTTCCACATGTTCTATGTTTCATTCCAAGCATTTTGGTATATAATTTATTGGGGTTATTCATTTTGGGCCTTTTTTAGACTTGAAAGGAAATTGCATGAAATTTGACCAAAGTTAGGTTGGACGTCCCGTTAATTTGATGTGTGAATTAGACAGGTACCCACCACTGCATTGGAACTTTTGTTTCAGATATGCATCGCTCATTTGATGAAAACATTGGGTAAAGAAAGACCTTAATCCGTGACTGTCCTTTGTTTACCTGCTAAAAGTGCAAAAAATTCGGACCATATTTCAGTTACTGATGCAAATGAAGTTCTTGACAATCTGAGTGATATTGATTTTACATCAGGCAATGGAAACTCTGGACCTGCTGTTTCTGGTCCTGCTCACATGGATGTTGTTTCTGACAATTCCCAGGTTAGTAGGAAAAGGCGCAATAGGATGCATTTTTGCCCAAACGTTAAAGTTGGAAGGAGAAATATTTCTACCAATGAATCAAAAGGGGATTAATTTTTTAAATGATATCTATATTTCCAAATTATTATTTCTCATGGTATTATTTGTGGTTTAAAGGTCCTTGGATTGAAATATGGGAATAAGGAACAATAAAATAACTTTGTTCTTTTTTCCTTAGTTTCTGTGTTGTTATGGCAACATTGGCAAGTTTAAATGTTAATGGCTTAAGAGAGATAAACAAACTGCAAAGTGTATGCCAATATCTCGATGACAAAAAAATTGATATTGCATGTTTACAAGAGGAACATTGGAATAATGAGTTTTAAATGGGTTATGTTTTAAGAAATTCTGGCATGGGAAAGTTTTCTGCAACAATTTTTAGGGTAAAACTAGCGCGGTGGCAAGATTAATTGGCGATAAGTACAAAAATTATGTTCAGAATGTAAGCAGGTTTCCAGGGGGTAGGGTTATAGAAGTTGAAATGCATATTAATGACACAACATGCGAAATAGCAGTCTTGTTAGGACGATAAGAACGACAGGGGGTCGAGTTCGAACGTATTTTGGAAATGGGTGAATAAACGTAACAAAGGAAGTAACCCACAAAGTATTAAAGTAGATGGCAGAGTCACAGACAGCAAGATCAAGTCGCATCAGAACTAGTCATGCACTGGGAAAAGGTAAATGATAAGCGATGGGGCATGGGGTGCCCACCTGAGTGTCCGAATCAGGTCGAGGAAAACCTATCGAACTTCGTGTGCAGCGAAATTAAAACGGAGGAGATGCGAAAGGTGATCTCAAAATGAAGGGATGGAAAAGCGGGAGGAGTGGACGAAATTCCAAACGAGTTTATCAAAAAAGGAGGAGAGGAATTCGTGGAAAGCCTAACTGCCCTACTCAATCTAGCCATAGAAAATCAAGAGGTCCCAAAGGAGTGGAGAGAATGCAAAGTGACATTTATTCACAAAAAGGGAGAAAAGGACGTTTTGGATAATTATCGAGGGATCTCTGTCAGTAGCAACATTGGAAAAGTTTTCTGTAAAGTCCTGTATGGGAGACTAGAGGAGGTGATTGAAGAGAAGGGTTTTTTGGGAGAAATCCAGAAGGCTTCAGGAAGGGAAGGAGAGTTACTGACCATCTTTTCACGCTATCCCAAATGATAGAATCCACGAAAGCAAAACAGAAAAAGATGTTTATGGCCTTTTTGGATGTCAAAAAGGCATACGGTAGAGTATGGAGGGAGGGTATGTGGCGTAAGCTGGAGGCTCTGGGCTTAGGAGGCGAGTTTGTTGGAATTATGAAAGCAGCATAATATAAAGACATACAGAGTGAACTTAGCCTGGAAAACATTACAACAAAACATGTGCCTATGGAGATAGGCCTAAAACAGGGGTGTATCCTTTCGCCAATTCTGTTTGCATTGTACATCAAAGGTTTAGGAGATGAACTCCTGCATAGCGACGAGGGGGTAGCAGTTGGGGACTTGAAGATCCCAGGGCTATTTTTTGCAGACGATATGGTGCAAGTGTCAGAAAGCGAAGAGGAGCTAACGAAAATGTTGGGAATTGTTGGGTAATATGGGAGTAAATGGAGACTCGAACTTAATGAAAGCAAGAGCAAAGTTATACCTGTGGGCCGCAAAGTGGACCCCACTCGAAGGTGGAGAGTGGGTGAGTTCTGCATTCCGGAAGGTAGCAGCAAACTTCTCACTGTAGGAGAGACAGGTGATTACGAGTATTTGGGGGTAAATATAAGCATTACAGCAAAAGGCATCTACCGAAACCACACAAATAAATTGATTCTGAAGGGGAAGCGAATCCTAAACCAAATGAAACGTTTTGGGAGAAACAGTTTCAATAAGGTTTTCGTGGGGAAAACCATCTGGGAAATGGTGGGTCTGCCAAGTATAACATACGGTACGGAGGTGGTACCCCTAAACCAGACGGCCGTAAAGAGCTTGGAAATCCTGCAGAACGATGCAGGCGGATGGATAACGGGGTCGAGTAATGCCGCAGCGCAAGAAGCAATCAGGGGTGAGCTTGGGTGGATGAGGATAAAGGACAGGAAAGACCTGTTGAAACTCGGTTATCTTAATTATTTGGTAAATCTCCCCAGCAGCCGATAGTGTAAGGTGATGTTCCTGAGAATATTCAACCCAAATATCAGGACGGGGTGGATGGTCCAAGTGAGGGAGCTAGGAGAGAACTACTCATTGGAGATCTCGGATCTGGACGTTGGGGCAAACCAGGGTAAAAAACATCGTCAGAGAAAGGGTCATGGAGGATTGTAACCGTAATTGGCGAGAGGGGGGTCAAATCAAAGAGGTCTTTGGGTGGCCTGCGTGAAAAGAGAAGCCAAGTTTTGAAGAGTACCTTGATGGCACCTTTGGGGGGTCACTGTTGTTCGAGCTGAGGTCGCGATCCTTGGAGCTGAGGGGAAAATTTGGGAAAACAGTGAAAAAGAGTGCCAGATGTGTAATTTGGGCATGATGGAGACCCTGGAACACTTTTTTCTAGAATGCCCAAAGTACCAGTGTAAAAGAATAAGATTCACTGGGAGTATAATGGGGAAGTGGGATGGGAGAATGAAGGACATGTGGTTAGGAGGAGACTCAAAGGAGAGGGTTAATATGCTAATCGGAGAGATTGGGAAGGATGGGACAAGGGATGTCATCAAACAGTTCGTCTCCGAGTGTTGGGAGGAGAGGAGAATCGTGGGAATAGGGAGGCAGTTGGGTGTACAGGGGTAACCAAGACCTGCTCATCCGAGAACCACGACAAATCAGCGGCTGGCCAATGTGTTATTATTATATTACATATTTTATTTACAGTATATATGCTCCAAATCAACATACTGATAGAGATGATTTTTTGAAATCTTTTGAATCAGTCATTGATTCAAAGGAAAATGTCATAATACTTCGTGATTTTAACACATCTCTTTTTTTAGTTGATAGGTATAATAACAGATTTGACACTACCAGTAAATTGTTTCAACAATTCATTATAGATAATAATTTAATAGATGTTTGGAGATACAAAAATCCAGACAAGAGAGAATACCGTTGGAATAAAAATATGTAAGGGGTGTTACAACAAAGTAGGATAGGTCTTGTCTTGTGCTCTCCAAATCTATTGATTTTTTGGGGTATTCATATATGAATTTTATCAGTTTCAGTGACCATAAATTATTTTATTATCTTGCAAATTTAATTTAGATAAAGTTGTAAGAGGTCCAGGAGTTTGGATTTTTAATCATTCTCTCCTAAACAATTTGGAATATTTTACAGAAATTGAGAAAATAATTGAACAAGAGAAAAAATGTCTATTGTTTTTCAGAGAGCCTATAGTTTGGTGGGATAATTTAAAGTTCAAAATTAAAAAAATATAGTATGTGGTTTGGTCAAAAAGTAAGTAAACAGAGTAGAGCAGAGAAAAATGAATTGCTAAGACAATTGGCTATTGAATGTAATAGACCCCCCCCCCCCCCACTTTCTAACCCTTTACCCAAAGCAGACGATATCAACATTTATTATTTTAAATATCATTTTTTCAAATTTTTCAAAAAATTTCAACAAAAACATATCATGTGACCCCTCGTTGGAACGTGCTCGACGAGCTCATTCCAACGATGGGTCACATGATATGGTTTCGTTGAAATTTTTTTAAAAAATAATATTTTTTCATCTGCTGAATTTGCATATTTCGCGGGCGGATGCGGCCGATTCGTTGGGCAAATGGTTAAACAATAACAAGACTGAAGAATTAAAAGATAAAGGTGCAATAATCAGATCCAAGTCTAAACATCACTTAGAATCTGATCGTTGTACAGCTTATTTTTTGAGACTGGAGAAACACAGACAAGAAAGTGTTGCTTTTAGCGCTGTTTTGAAATAATAATGGTAATCTGATAGAAGACACTTTTGGAATTTTAAAATATGTACAAGAGTACTATAGAGAATTATACAGTAAAGTAGCTAATGATATGGAAAATGAACATCTCTATTGGACTCTATTGATCAATTTTTGGACATTGAAGACATAGAATTTTGCGACTTCCCTATTGAATTAAAAGAAATTGCTTTAGCACTAAAGACTATGGCACCATCTAAAACACCAGGTTTAGATGGCCTTACAAAGGAGTTTTATATTAAGTTTGGAATTTGCTTGGTCCATGTTTTAAGAAGTTGTGAAGAAAATTCAAAACAGTAAGGTTTTATTCAATTCTATGGGGAAGGGTATGGTTACACTCATTTTTTTTAAAAAGGTGATAAGAAAGACTTATCCAATTGGAGACCTATTTCTTTACTTGGTGTGGATAGGAAGCTCATTGCTAAAGTCCTTGCCAACAGATTAAAACAAGTCACACATAAAATGGTATCTCCTTTTCAGACATGTAGTATCCCTGGTAGAGACCTTAGTGAGATGGTTGCAAGCATAAGGGATATGATTGATTTTATTGAGAGGAATGATGGTGAATTGTTAATACTGAAAGTAGATTTAAATAAAGCATTTGATAAGGTCAATCATGAATATTTATTTAATGTACTTACAAAAATTGATTTTGGAGAAAACTTCATAGATCGGGTTAAAATATTGTTTAAAGATGCCAAAAGTTGTATTAAATTCAATAGTCATTTATCATCTTTCTTCCCCATAGAATCTTCAGTTAGACAAAGATGTCCATTATCAGCCTTATTGTATGTTATTTGCTCTGAACCATTGGCAAGGATTATTGAATCTAATTCAACAATCAGGGGTTAATGGTTCCCGGTTTAAGTTTGCCGTGTAAAGTTTTTCAGCATGCTGAAGATAATAAATTCCTGTTGGCTGATATTAATTCAGTCCATGAATCATTCAAATATATTGATAGATTTTCCAAAGGTTCTGGGGCAGAATTTAATTATGACAAATCGGAAGTGTTACCCATTGGAAAAATTTAAAGCACTGTGTTACCTATTTTGCCCGTTAAGTATACGTTTGATACTACTGACATTCTTGGAATTCATTCGGGATATGACACTAAGAAATGTGAAGAATTGAATTGGGCAAAGAAGGTACAGAAGATTTCTAATATTTTGTTTTTCTGGCGGCAAAGAGAACTGACTTTAAAGGGCAGGGCAACTGTTGTACAGAGCTTATTATTATCAACATTGTGGTACACATTGAACATAGTTTCTATTCCTGAGTTTTATGAAAGGAAAATTAAGTCCTTATGTCTTGGTTTTTTATGGATGAATTGAGAACATACTATTAAGTACACATCTTTAATTGGATAAATGAGGAATGGAGGGTTAAATTTCACTGATATTGGGATGAAAAAGTGTGCATTGAGATGTAAATTGGTTAAGAAAAAAAAATATTTAACTGTTTTTCCATGGAAGTGTTTCATGGATCATTATTTTAAACAATACAAAAAACATGTTATTGGGTGATGGGATATTTTGCATTAAAATTGAAGAGAAATATTCGAAAGAAATTCCAAGATTTTTTGCAGAAGTACTTGATGCTTGGCAGAAAATTGCAGGGAAGTATACTACTCAAAGTTTGCAAAGCACCAAATATTTTACACATTAATGTGAAATTTGCTTGTGACATATTTGCGATATTATACACAGAGTGCCAATAAGATATCGATGATTAGAATTGTGCTTGGGATCAATGGGTCAAATGTCACTGTCATTGTTAATAAAAATACATATTTGGTTTCCGTGCAATAACTTTAGTTTTCTTTTTCGTGCGAAATTTCATACAGATATTGCCTATTAGGTGTAGATTATTGGGATTGCATTCGGTCACAATAGCCCAAAGGTCAAGATCACTTTACTACTCAAAGTTTGCTAAGCACCAACTATTTGACACATTATTGTGAAATTTGCTTGTGACATATTTGCGACATTTTATGACTGAGGAACGTATTGAGATGGTCCCCAGAGTTTACATTAGCTCTCTTGACAGGCAGACTTTTCATGACAGTCATGGAAAGCATGTACCCCTTGATTTGTATGATGTTTTCGTGTACTGTCTACATGTACATGACATGTGTAGGGTATTTAATGTTCATTTCAGCACAGACCCTTGTGTTTTAATGATTGAATATGGCAAACATGTGTAGGGTATTCAGTCTTAATCTCAACACAACCCCTTGTGATTTATTGATTGAATATGGCAAATGATAGTGTAAGAAGACATTTGTCTGAAGCAGAAATGTGGCGGGTTGTAGGGATGGTGGAGCAAGGAGCTACCCATCGTCAGGTTGGTGAAGCCCTTGGTGGGCACCATACAGTGATCACCAGAGCCTGATCAAGATTTCAGCAGTAAAGCAAACCAGTAAGACGGCATGGTGGTGGCGGGGACAGGGCAACATCTGCAGCTGAAAACCGGTTTTTGATCATTCAGGCCCGTAGGAACCGCTTTGACACAGCAACCCAGCTTTGCTTTGCAGTGACCATCAGAATGCATCCGGGGTAAATGTTTCGATGCAGACTATCCGGGTAAGGTTGCATGAAGGTGGTCTCCGATCGAGAACACCATGTATTCGCATTCCGCTGTCCCAGAACCACACCAGGCACGATATGAATGGGCCATGGACCACGTTGGATGGACCAGAGAAGATTGGCGATCTGTCCTTTTTACAGATGAGTCAAGGTACTGCCTAGACCACACAGGTAGGCGTTCTAAGGTATGGAGAAGACCAGGAGAGCGATTCCATGCAGCCAACATCGCTGAGCATGACCGCTATGGTAGAGGGTCAATCATGGTTTGGGGCGGCATCAGCAGGGATGGACGTACAGAGCTCTGTGTTCTTGAACGTGGTACATTGACTGCACAGCGGTATATTGATGGGATCCTGGATGTCCACGTCAGATTGTATGCAGGTGCAGTGGGTGATAGATTCATTCTGGTAGACGATAATGCCCGCCCTCATGTTGCCCATGCAGTCGGGGAGTACCGACAGTGGGGTGGGATTGAGTGTATGGCCTGGCCAGCAAGATCCCTGGCCTCAATCCAATCAAACATGTCTGGAATGAGTTGCAGCCTGCAATTTCAGCCCGTCCAGTCCAGCCAAGAAGTATCCAGGAACTTGGTGCCATGCTGGTCCAAGAATGGAACAACATCCCATAAAGGACCACCGGGAACCTAATTAGGGGCATTAGAAGGCGGTGTCAAACTGTAATTAACAGTAATGGGTCTCATACTCGATATTGAGCCCATACCAGTTCTCTCCGTCAACTTTTTGGCAAATGAAAAATTTCCTCTTTTACCAATAATATCCATTTTCCATGATTATCGCATTCAAAAGCTAAAAAATAATGTCAAACACCAATAAAATCTTAATTTCTGTACTTAAATCATTAAAGATATAATTAAATAAAAAATATATACACTTTTCAGTACAATATTTCAAATAAAACGTAAAGCAGGTAGTTGGATATACTTGGTGCTTAGCAAACTTTGAGTAGTATATCTTTCCACTATTGGTGAAGAAATTCATTTTCAGTAAACACTCATTTTTTGATAATCCCCTTATTTTGTGGGAAGGGAAAACTTTATGTTTTCAAAATTTCATTTCAGCTGGGGTAACTAAAATAGAAAATAATAATTTATGAAGGGATACCTGTTTTTTTACACACAATAGCTATCCATGAGTTGGTGTATCAAAAAGATGTGTGTTCATGTAAATTGGTTAACGATCAATATAGGATTATTTTAGAAGCTATTCCAAAAAGTTGGAATTAGGTCATATATGGTACAAACCCTGAGGTTGGTGGCTTTCCTCTGGGCACAGAATATACTATTTCATATGTAAATGTTCATGGTTCTTTGACACCAATTAACCTTTTAACCACAAAATCTGTTTATGAAATTCTTCGACAAAATCAATTTCAGTCTCCAAGTGGAGAGTTGTTTTGGTGTGAACGGATAGATAACAATGAAATACAATTTTCTTGGAAAACAGTTCATTTGCCCTCTAAATCAAATGAAATGATTGATTTAGATTTTAAAATACACCATAATATTTTATACACAATGAAATAAAAAACAGTTTACAATTGGTAAGCAGGAACATGACAAATGTCATTTATGCAAAATTGATTCAGAAGATATAGAACATATGTTTATTAGCTGTTCATTGTTAACTAACATGCAGTCCCTTTGTAACAAAGCTTTGGATTTGATGTTCAGTAGTTCATCCATGTTGGTTTCCGACAGTTTGTTTACAATGATGCTCCTTTTTGGATTTAAGAAAGTTGTGAAAAATGTCTATTTTAACTTCATAAATATTTTATTAAGTTCATATAGATTGGAAGTTAAAAGAAGAAGGAATTTTTATTTTTATGAACACAAATTACTCAGGGTGGAACCACTTTTTATGAGATTTTTGCTCCTTCACATGCAATATTATAAATTGCAATGTGATAGAAATTATTAAGCTTTTAAAAGGGAGATACTTGAGCATAATACATTTATAAATTACAGTAATGGTGAATTTCATTTGACATTATAGTTTATTTGTATTAGAAGCACACCAATTGGAAAAAAAAACAGGTATAAACGAGTGTTTCACATGACTTCATACCTGTGTCAGGGTTGTCATATATACATAGATGCTGAAAGTGACATTAAATACAAATATCTAAGCCGATTCGGTATTTCTGTATTTACATACAACAGAGGGGATTAGTTTAATAATGTTTATGATACTGGGGGTGGGAGTGGGGATGGTCGAGGTCAGGGTAGTGGGTTGAGTGGGGTTTTGAAAATGAGTGTGTGTGTGTGGGTAGATATTAGATGGTGATTTTAGATTTCCGTACTGTATTCATTGTGCATTATTGGATGTGGGGTTCTGGGATGGGCTAGACTGGATTAGACCTAAGAGTTCGTTTGAACACTTTGTGGGATGGGAACATGTGCCAGTGTGTGACAGAATGATGGATGTTTTATTTGTTTGTAAAAAATATTTTTTGTAAAAATGATTTTATTGAAAATTAGTATTGTCCTTTATAAATAAAGAGAGAGAGAGAAAAAAAGAAAAAAGATTCAGGCAGCAAGCCGAGAGGTCCTCGGTTCGAATCCCACCTGCGGCAACCGCGTTGTGTCCTTGAGCAAGGCACTTAATATCAACTGCCCACGTTGGGCCAAGATGGCGTTGTGTACTAAGATGTAATGCACGTCGATTGTGCACTTGTCTTCAACCAGTGCTAACCCTGCTTGTGTGGAGTTAGCACGTTGGGTAGTCTGACAGTTGCATGCCATTGTTCGGTAGTTCCCTCCAAGTACTCCGGCTTCCTCCACCCGTAAAACTGTCCGACACGAGGGGGCTGTCAAAGGTATCGTTAAACCCCAAAATAAATAAATCGCGTATCACCATGACAGTGATGTCACCACATTTCAATCCCACATGATGTTATTGTGTCACATGGCTATGACGTTTCATGAGATCAACAAATGCGATCAATAAGAGCATGATCGTCTGGGCTCTGACATACTACTTGTATCTTATAATTATTAATGATTAATTTATTGATAAGTAATCTTTGAAAACTATGATCTGAACAGGAAACACAGGAGTGTAGACCAAAATTCCACAGGACAAAATGTCACGCGGACATGAACTCCCCGGATATAAACCCACCCAAACGCCTACCTCCAAATATGAAAAGTAGGACGATCCCACTTAGGACGAAAATCTTGCAGAATAACTCTTTTGATATTTATCTATTTTTGGATTTGAGATTTGTGTGTGTATGTGTGAATGTGTGTGTGTGTGTGGGGGGGGGGGGGGCTTACCCCATATACCCGAGAATATATTAAGGGGTTTATGGTACCATATATTCTCGGGTGGCGTTTTAAACAAACTTGGAGACCATCATTATCACGATGTCACATGCCAAATATGAAGCAGGCATTTGGAGCAGTGGTTTGGGAGAAAACGAACATGCCATCTGCTATTGCGTCCAAGATCTCAAATCGACACAGGTGTTCGACAAACTAAAAAATGGTTGGGAGCCTGATATCTTGTCTCTGTCCTTGTAATGGCAAATATGAAATACTGCCCCCCTCCTCACCCCCTCCCCCACTATTTTGAACAAACTTCAGTGTTCAGTTGAAGAGGAAATTGAATACCAAATATCAAGTAATTGCATCCATGGGCTCTTGTATTGGGAAGATTTGTTTAATTGAGGTTTCTCTCAAACACCTCCCAATAGAACAACACATTTCGACAATATCAACCCTTTATACAACGTTACGTCCAAAACCGGTAGACGCCATTCACAAAAATCATCATTAAATTTTCATTTTTTGTCTCAAAAACATAGCTTATGACCTCTTATTGGAACAAGCTCGTTAAGCTTGTTTCAATGATGGTCATTAACTGTGTTTTTGACTATAAAGTGAAAAAAAAGTTATTCAAGATTTTTGTTTGCAAGTGTCGTCTGTCTTTCGTGTTAGATAAAGGGTTAAAATGCCCATTCATAGCCACCACTTACGGACAATTTGATTGGAATCGAAACAGCGATTTGGGAGGAGTGAACCCAAACACCACCTTCACGACGGACGACACACTTTCAGTCAGGTAACATAATAGTCGACAAATTCTTGGGTTTCTTGTTCGTACCCACAAGCAAATAAAACCCAACAAAAAACAGAGTTGGGTTTCCTATGGGTTGGATTTTGTCTGGATGAGTTCATGCCCTTGTCGGGTTCTGTCTTTTGAGTTTTGTCCGGGTGAATTTTCGATCCTGTATGTTGTCAACGTCCCAAGAAACAATGATCATTCAGTTCGAACAACAAGAACAACAACAAAAAAATAACCGACTATGTTTAATGCGTTTTGGGGATTTTCGTTAAAATGTAAATCCATAAATTGAAGTGTGATGGCTTTTAAAACTGTTCCTGTTGAAATTGATTTTGAATAGAGGATTTTTTCAGTTTCTATGGGTGGATTATTTTAAAGTCTTACGTAAATGCCCTTAAGTTGTCAATTTATTTTCTCGAATAAACCTAAATACTTATATAAACCGTTTGTTCTTTCATTTCGCGTGATCAAGGACGTGGCAATTTGGCCGTGGTTCTGGGGTGCACTCCATCTTCCAGCTTCCAAATGCACCACTTTCCATTCCGGTTGCCTAACAAGCAAAGTCTGAGAAAACCATTTACCCCTGACTCACACTCTTACATCCCACCCAAACATTTGCACCCAGCCCATCCCCATCATTTTCCAACTGCCACCTGTGAATTTCCACCTGTTAGAGATGTTGGCTGGAATTGGAGAGGGGTGAGCCATCCCCAATATACTTTCACCGGTTGAACAAGGTTTTTCCTGATTTTACGTCAGTCCTCTCTACTAGAGAGTTAAGCACTTGTAAAACTACTTTTTAACTGGTAGAGTGCTGGAAGCCCATATTTGGACTTTACTTCAAAGTGCAGTACTGCAACTCAACGGCTTCAAACTATGTGTATGTACTTCATATCATCTTTGGATGTAAATTATTTAGTCCATATGGATTTTCCTTGTTACAATATATGGGAGAGCGCCTGAAGGCACTCGCCCTTAAATTATAACATACCAAAGACTTGTGAACAAATTTTGATGACTAAAAATAATTCAGCAATCTGCCAGTTAAACCACTGTATACGAGGGGATGTCAAAAGGTTTTGAGTCAAATATAAATAAAGCTGGAATATCGGTACAGAACATATTTATTTTTCAACATTGTCCCTTTGTAATTCAATACATTTGTTCCACCTGGCCAGCCAGTCGTTGATGCCGCGTCTGTAAAAGTCCATATCTTGGTCCTTTAGCCAAGTGTCCACAGAGCAGTAAGTTCCACATCATCTTGAAATCTTTGACCACCTAAGTGTTTCTTCAAATTTGGAAAGAGATGGTAGTCACCAAGTGACTACCATCTCTTTTCAAATTTGAAGAAACATTTACGTGGTGAAGGTGACTACCATCTGCTTTTCATGTTAGGTAAAAGGGTTAAGTTGAAAATGCTAAAATTGTGCACATTAGTACACTAGCCTGAAATGTGTAATAGAAGGTGCCCTAACCAGTTTTGTTTTGGAGAGGCAAAAATGATATTTGAAAGGTCGCTGTGTGGGGCTTCAGGGGCCTACCTCTAGTCCTAACTAGGACCGTTTGGTCGTTGACCATTCTTCCCACTTCCCTGAAGGAAAGTGGTAAGAGTGGACAACGACCGAGGCGTCTTAGTTAGGGCTAGTCCCCACCAACACCTGCGAGAAAGCTTTGCAAATTTTAGTGCAGTAAGAGCGAATCTGGAGCATTTCTAGCTTGTGTAGCCCCTTATACGGGAAGCCATTTGGAATTATGATGTGTGAAACTTTCATTGGGCGAATAATTTGAGGGGGGTGGTACGAAAATTCTGGGTGGGTGAAGCCCCTCACCCCCCCCCCCCCCCCCGTAGCTACGCCACTGAAACGTCTCAAATATATTGACAGTTCCTGCGTGTATTCATTGTGGTTCCATTTTACCTAACTACTCCACCAAATAGGTCTTTTTTCAGTGAAGAATGACATTATTTTCGTTAACCCTTTACACAACAGGAATAGGAGACGACACCAGCAAAAATGTATTGAATAACTAAACATTTTAGTCTTTTTTCCTAAAAAACATAGCTTATGACTCCTCATGGGAACGAGATCGTTCGAATGAGGGGTCAAAAACGTAGCTTATGACTCCTCATTGGAACAAGTTCGTCCCAATGAGGGGTCATAAGCTATGTTTTGAGTCAAAATATGATTTTTGTTAATAACATGGGCCATTTTGTTCCGTTACGCTTTCTGTAAAGGCTGAATCGTTATACTCGTTAAACTCACGGAAAAATTAATTTAACTATTCTTTGAACCTAGTGTAACTTCATTTATCGAGCTGTAAATAAAACTGTTCTTATTGAACTATTTCTACTCCCCTGAATGCGCAGGCGTATAAACAGTAGTGAAGATGACAATCTTTATTACTATAACGATCTTTGGGAGAAAAACGAGAAACTTTCATTTGCCACAAATTTCATATTTTTACATAATGGGCGGACATATGATCAAATATTTTATAACCTTCTTTTTAAAATGGTATCAAATACGTTTTGTCTAATATCTAATAAATATTATCTGACCCACCATCCTCCAGCCTACCCCTTTGTCTGATACTCCTCTTACTGTCTATACAACAAATCTTAAATCATCAAACTGATTCATATATTGCAACATGGTTACCCTCAGTTTATAATGAGCCAAAAAACTAAACCAAGAGCTTCTACACTCTCTCTACTATCCGGATGTTCCAATTTGAACCCATTGAATCCATCAGCAGCAAAACTTAACACACATAATCCCCATTATTTGTTGTATGTCCTTCCTCCAAGACAATACAATGAAACTCATTATGCCTCTGTTTATCTTAGATAGGATATTTTCATTATCCGTCGACACTATTTTGCACACTGCACACTGCACTTATGTCTCACCCACCTCCCTCTCTAGAAACTGCCTTCTACACCTACTGTCTTCTTTCACAAAGCCGACTTGTACTTTCTACCCCACACAAATGCTCTTTGACCCAAAGGAAAATGACCATGGCATGGTTGGCCGGGCGGTCGGAGGGGCCCACTCGCTTCTGCTGTTCTCCCAAACCGAATCAAAATGGATGATTTAGATACCTACAGAATGCGGGTGGGCCAATTCGCTAGTGTGGCCCAAAGTGGTGTGCATCTTAAAAAACAACTTAATCCTCACACAGTTTTGCTTATTTCCTTATATCTGTGGTATAATGTAACCGGTCTCAGACTTATGCTATTCCTAACCTTATCCACTAATTGGGAACACACCAGTAAAGGCTTGCTAACAAACATTGCCTACGCACACAATCAATTCTCGACAAAGCAAAACTTACACGTACTGCCAGGTAACGTTGAAAAACGAACGAGAAACCACTCTACCTATGATCTCAAAAGGCAACCAAGAGTTTATGTATCTTTGAAAATATTTACTGTCCTCTGTGTTGTGATGACCGGCTTGTCTCTGTTGTTATTAATCCTTCATGTTATCGCTGGTGATATTGAGACAAATCCCGGTCCTGAAAATGTAACACCTTCACCCATAACTGATACATCTTTTTCCTCTGCATCGTCCAGCACACCACGTGGTATCACATTCTACCATCTCAATATCCAAAGTCTTAAACCAAACCTAGACTCTCTAATTTGTGAGATGCAATGCTATGACGTATGTGCATTTACAGAAACTTGGCTTGATACTTCTGGTAATAACTCAGACATAGAGTTACGGAACTTTCAACCTCCACTAAGAAATGATCGTGAATCCAGGGGTGGTGGCGTAGCGATGTGCATAAAAATAATATTCCATATAAACAGAATAAGGACCTAAATATAAAAGACCTCGAAAGTCTGTGGGTACAACTTTTTACTGACCAAGGGTAAATTCTGTTTGGGGTTATTTATCGCCCTCCCAACTCTCCCAACGAAACTTGGAACTTAATTTCAACGATATTTGAAAAAGCGCTTGATGCAAACATTCCAAAGGTAATAATAACTGGTGATTTTAACAACAACCAATTGAGGCTTCAAGACGGAGCACGACAGCAATTACTCAATGAGTACAACCTCACCCAAACTGTAAGGGAACCGACGCACTACACAGAAACATTTAGTTCTCTCATCGACGTTTTCATAGTAAACGATCAAGTACTTCCATATATTGCTAAAACGGATGTCATTGACCCATTCCTCCCAGAACATGTACGATATCACTGCACAATACTCTTGGTTTTGAAAATCCTCAAACACAAGCCCAACATCGTCAAGCGCAACATCTGGTCATATGAAAGAGGGGATTACGCTGGCCTTAACAATGAACTTGACAATATAGACTGGGAAAATGCAGTATTTGAAACCTCAGTCACCACTACCGTCGATAAGCTCACAAACATATTACTTACTATTGCGGCTAAATATATTCCAAATAAGATGACCTCGTGCAGATCTCAACAACCCCCATGGATGCACAACAATATCAGAAAACTAATACGCCAGCGCAAGCGCATTTACCACAGCGCCAAAAAACACAACACTTCACAGTGATGGGAGAAATACCACCAGAAACGCAACCAGACAATCGCTGACATCAGGAAAGCAAAAAGTAACTTTTCCTCTAAAATGGATACTAAATTGAACTACCCGAACATACGCGACTCTAGCTGGTGGAAAACATTTAGCCGTTTGATCTCTACGAAGCATAGGCCCATAACGATGCTGGAGGCTGACAATAAAATGATTGCCACTGACTTAGAGAAAGCAGAAGCTTTTAACAGCTATTTCTGTAGTATATCCTCGGTCGATGATTCTAATCATGCCCTTCCTGTAGGTTTGAATCCTACTTGAGTGATCGACAGCAACGTGTAGTACTCAACTCCGTATCGTCTTCCTGGGCGCCAGTCAAGGCTGGAGTGCCCCAGGGTTCGATTCTCGGCCCCTGCTGTTTCTTGTCCATATTAATGATATCGTTGATGACATCGCTAGTAGCATAGGACTGTTTGCAGATGATACTTCCTTATATTTAGTCGTCGACGACCCAGACATAGCCGCTGAGATATTAAGTAATGACATAAAAAGAATTGAGACGTGGGCCAACAAGCGGCTTGTTAAATTTACCCCCCCCCCCCAAACCGAAACATTTTTAATTACTCGAAAAACACGGCATACCCAACTTTAAAAATGTTCTCGACAGATATTAACGAAGTCTCCCAACACAAACATCTTGGAATAACGTTCAACAATATAGGAACATGGTCAGCCCATTTTACCGACATTAGAGCCAAAGTCTGGAAACGTATTGATATTCTGAGACGATTTAAGTACCGACTCGACCGTAAAACCCTTAAAACAATTTATTATGAATTTGTACGCCCAGTGATTGAGTATGCTGACACTGTCTGGGATAACTGCACGACGAAAACGAATTAAAAAAAATCCAAGTGGAACCTGCACACCTTGTCACTGGGGGGACCAAAAGCTCAAGTAGGACGCAGTTATATATAAACGGGGTGGGAAAAACTCGAGACCCGAAGGATGCACCATAAACTTATACAGTATTTCAAAATGGTCCTCGATCTTGTTCCCGCCTATTTATCAAATATGATTCCGCCTCTCAGCTCCGGGTCACAAAGCTCCAACCTTCGACATACTAATAATCTAAGAACTCCACTGTGCCGAACACACCTTTATCATACCTCATTCCTACCTGCCACCACTCGTTTATTATGGAATGACGTGCCTCTTGAAATCAGACAAAATAACTCGCTGACGAATTTTAAGTCATATCTAAATAGAAATAAACAGGCTGTTCCATCCTACTTTTATGGGCACAGGTCGCGTCGAGCTCAAATCCTACATTGCCGCCTGCGACTCAGCTGTAGCGGTCTGAACAGTGACTTATTTAATAATTTTGTCGCTGAATCATTCTCATGCAGCTGTGGCGTGGATCACTACTTCTTTCACAGCAATAGGTACGCACGCGCAGATACGACAACAAACTCTCGGCAGCATCCAACACCACATTACCACTGATACCTTATTATACGGTAGTGAACATTATGGCCCGGAAATAAACAAATCTATCTTTGAGAATGTTCACGAATTCATTCTTCTTACCAAACGTTTTGACTGAACAACCCATCCTTTTTTCCTCATTGCACAAATAGTTGTGGATCTCGATGTATACCGCCCGAAAACCTAGGCACTGGCCTCTGTTTCCCTTGGGTCTTTCCAATTCTCGACTCTATCACAAAGTCTTTGTCCTCCTTCCGCACACTATAACCTCCATTGTCTCTTTATGATATCCCATAATTGTTTTTTTTGTTTTTGTTTTTTATTTGTTAGCCTGTGCAAAAACCAAGAATTCCCTGTACTGCTAATATCATCATATGTATATTTTGCCATGGAGACAGCCCTGCATAAGCTATATAGCTTCCTGCTGAATCCATTTCCAATTTAGCTATGTACACAACAGCAATATATTTTGTATTCTTCTTTTGTTGTTTTTTGGAAATAAATATTGTTTAAACTAAACTAAATACGTTTTGTTAAAATTAGTTTTTAATGGTTCCACTTTTGTTTAAAATATTCACTGTTTATCCCAGTACATCATCTTAATAATTTGTTAGAAAAGACTGAGGTGGGTAACTTCAAAGTCCTAAAAATGTATTACATCCTTATGAGAAACTTTGGACGGACATAGATTTGAGTAAAGCAAAAATTAATTTTCTTTGTTCTATGAACATATTTTAGATATGTTATTGTTTTAATGGTTCAATTTAACTTTGAAAACGTGTGTTTTTTCTCTATTTATGACCTTGCGACAAATAATACCTCTCCTCCCTGGTGACAGTTTCATGTCAAATATGATCGCGAGTGCTTCGTCTGCTTTGGTGCGTAAAACATGACGGGAGATAAGTCGAAATTTTCGCTCTTACTACAGGTGTCGAAATAGTTCAATATGCGGGATATTCATTTGTCCTGAGGGTTCTTGATCTCTCATTACATTCTGTCTAAAATAATATTTTATTATAGGCTAAACGATAGATTATCGAAAAAATTACGGAAAGACAGAAATCGTATCCCCCAGTGTGAAGATATAGAAATGTGCACTTTCACGGTATCAATCAAAATGGCGGCTTTCAAACATCACCTCAAGGTGAAAACGAGTCAAATTATCACTGGAAATGATCAGTTTGTTCTAAAACGTATAATGAAAAACAATCTAGTGTTTTTTGAGTTGATATCGATCATTTCCAGCAATAATTCAACACGTATTCACCTTGAATTGATGCGCGAAACCTGCCAGCTGAATCAGATCGCAAGACGCTACCTGTTCCGAGTATCGATTAAATCACTTCCGCGTATCCATGCGCATGATCTGTTTACTTTCATGCATCAATTCAAAGTTGAAATGAGTGAAATTATCGATAGGAATGATCAGATTCTTACAAAAAGCGTATAATAAAAAGAAAATTTGGTGTTTTTAAGTGGATTCCGAAAATTATCTCATGAGTGACCGAGACAAATACATTTTTTTTTCGTGAGCGCACTCAAAAATCGCTAGATATCATCTATATAATATTTTTTCTGAAAGTGTCTACGAAATAATATTATTATTATTTCACAATGTGTCCTTCCGATTTGTTATAGACATTTGTTAAGTATTTTGCATGATTTTATTTGAAAGGCACATCTGGTTATCTTCAGTACAGAAAATTAAATAACAATAGGTTTTTATTTGGTTAGTTTAAGGTCGGTTGAGATATCAGCCGGAGGTGACTTCATGTCAGCCTGAGACCGAAGGTCGAAGGCTGATGTGAAGTTATCGAGAGTACATATCTTGTCCGAGATGAAACTAACCAAGTAATAACCTCTTTATTTATTAAACCAAAACAAATAATTACAAAATGTTCTCAGATCTGTTAGAGTGACAGTGTTATTGTTTCTTATTCTTCTTTAGGAAGTCTGAAGTTTCCTCTTCTCCTAGATCCGCTATCCGAACGCCTTTGCTTCCCCACGATGAAGCGGGGACTTTCAAATAGCTGAACTATCTCTTTCCCGGGGTTTGCAAAGTGCCGTCGGTTCCACTGTTGTCGACACCGGTACCGTACTGGGGTTCAGAACCGAGAACCGGGTCGGTACCAGTACTGAGAACAGCACATTTAATATTCCGAAAATGCAAGCGAAAAGTTGATCGCAGTCGATTCGAGTAAACTCTAATTGGTAAAAAAACAGTGAACAGTGATTTTGGGGGGCAAATTCAATCAATAAACACGTGTTATTTAGGCTGAAAATCTATTATTCAGTTTGTTGTTTGTAGCAATTTTCGTCAATGTCTGAAACCCCGCGTGTTCGAACTTGGAATCAATGGGCACCCTAATAGTAAGACACAATAATAATTTGAAGTAGACTCTATAGACTTCACCTATCCGACATCCTATAGTCCGTTTCAGGCGGGTCGTCCCCGAGTTCCAATGTGTTCTATGTGCCAGTAGGCACATAGAACATATTGGACCTCTGGGAACGGAGTTACGGGACTCTAGTCGTAGAGGTTCCAACGTTAAGGAAACATTCAATTAACACTATACTGCCCGTGTAGATTCCGTTGTGTTACATGTGCATCACATTCTGAAGGATGGGAATCAGTACCGATTAAAAGGCCGAGTACCGCCGGTATCGGTATCGGTATCGGTTCCAGTACCGATTGCAAACCCTGCACTTTTTCCACTTCAACAAATCTTCGTTTACGACTCGACCCTAAATCTAACGTTGCGTTGACTTTTCTGAACAACTTGCATCTTTCTTCTCTTCATCCACTTAATCCTAACTTATTGTCATCTTTAATTCCTCATCATACAAAAACTCAGTTTCAAGTCATTCCATTATGTCTGGTCACACCAATTTTCCTGAATGTGTTAGGCGAAAATGGCGGAAGGCTTCCATCTAAACAAACAAATGTTGTCTTGTTTGATAATGGGCAGTTTTGAAAAAGAAACTCTTATCTAATAAATGTTATCTTGTATTTATTAAAGATACTGGGGAACCCGATGATCATATGTCATATGGAGAGACGAACAGCGCATTTGGCTTTGGACAAGATTGTGTTGCGTTTTCGGATAAGGGTAGACTACACGATGTACCATGCTGTAAGGAATGGAACCGCGTAGCTATTCGTTCAGTGCTTTGCGAATACGGTAATAACAACTACGTCGTTTCAACTAACTGTATCCAATACATAAGTATATAATTGTGTCATAAGAAGTGAGTCAGATCTCTCTTTGAGTAGTTTTGTTTTCAAATATTTGATGTGTCGTCTGAAGTGTCATTTAAATCTTGATAGAGTGCACCTTATACATTTTAATCGTTTCCCCATATGCCATCGCAGTGCGGCTTAAGTCCCAACTTCATGCAGTTTGTCGGCAGTTAGTAGAATCTGTATATCAGAAGTCTTTTATTTGGAAGTGATTTTGTCCTCTTTAGGAAGAAGGTGGTGATGTCTCCATTTGAGGGAAATTTTGTGACCTGGATGGCATAAAACTTATGAGTTTCAGTGAAATTTTATAATTGTAATTATCGGTTTGACAAGTGCGTATTGGTACTGTTTCGTGTAATATATTTCTTGCACCAAACAGCAGAACGTTATCCTCAATACCTAATTAATATGGATGCCATTTTGGAAATTATTAATCATATAATTGCATCACTTAATTCTGCATACTGCACTATATGGAAATAAGCGAGAACGTCTCTTTTCCAAATTTGCCATAGAATTAAGAAAGGACGCTGCTTTATATACAATGGCATAGAGGAGGTTCGAACCTATGCCGTGAGAGTGCCGAAGGCAACACTCTGCGCGCGGGTTCGAACCCCCACTATACCACTTTTGGAAACGTTTGACATTTTGGAATAATTAAAGAAAAAATACTGAGTGCTCTTAAGGGTGATGAAACTGTTCAAAAAATTACTAGCCAACCATACTTCGTACTGTTTTAGAATGGTCATTAGGATTTCATAGACCATATTTATGGATCTAGTGTTTGTTTAATACCTTACAAAGGTCATTATTAGCATCTTCTTTAAACGTGGCCTCACTGGATACGTAAGTTTCGTTTAGTAATTTGACAGAAGCGAAACAGACCCTTCTAGCTTCCAAATGATACGTATATATTGTCATCATTATCTTTATGTACAAAATGTTGTATCAGAGTCGAGCTCTTGTTCCTAAGACCATATCTCGGAAGATTCGAGATATAGCCACAGAAACAAGAGCTCGACTCTGCTACACCATTTTGAACATATACATTATGGTGATAACAGATTTATCTCACAATTCTCAACAGTAATAGCTTGATTAACATTTTATCCAATAAATAGACGTTTATTCGAACAATAAAAGTCTTGGATAAATGTGTGTTTTATTCACCTAGTAGCAGCTGCTAGTAGGGTGATAAATTGTCCCGCAGGTTTAACACTGAAGAATTTATTCCTAAAGGAGAGGCGGACTTGTTGACCTCTGGCCTCTACCGCATTCGTGTTGTCATGACCTGTTTTACGTTTGTGGGAGACATAATGAACGTTTATCAAATGTTGACTGTCGCTGAAATGTTCAGTTTCAGAATATATGACACATTTCAACTCTGTCTAACAATAAAACGAACAACAATTAACAACGAAAACACAAAGTAAATCAATCGAAACCAAGAGAGTTGAAAAGCATACAAGTTCGATTGTGAAAGGCGGGGGAATGATGACTGATATTTCATTTTCCAAATTAGAAAAGTGTAAATAAACAAATGCTCGTGTCGCCTGCTTTGTTTATAAAACTCAAGTTGAATCGACAACGAAACAAAACAACAATAAACAACAAAAATAAGAAAGGTAAACATTGTTCATTTAATAAATTATTTTTGCAACTTTAGCTCATGTTTGTAGGGGAATTAAATGTAGACACAAATGTATCGCTGCGCCTTGTTTATGTCTGGCAGTTTTGCTTGTCGGTCGAATTGGACCAATGTGCTCCTCACTTCTCACAGTGTGTTGCAGCAAGTAACAACACGATTTCGCCTCGACTGCTCTGTAAATGATTTATGGGATAAACAAAATAAACGTATAGTGTTTTCAAGTAAAAAAAATATTCTACTCGCAGGATTTAGAATGAAACCGACTCGCCAGAGGCTCGTCGGTTTCCTTCTTAATCCTACTTGTAGAACAACTTTTTGACTTGAAAACACTATATTTACATAACGCATCGACCGCATCGTCTCATGTAAGTTAGAAACAGAGCAGTTGAAAAAACATATTTTTTTCTAAACATTCAGCCAAAAGATATGATGTGAACCCCTAATTGGAAGGAGCTTAACAAGCTAGTACCAATGCGGGGGTGTGGGTTCAAGGGGATACAAGTAGGGGCTCGAACAATGTTATGGACAAAAGAGCCACACACTCACAAAAAAATCTGTGATGAACAAAACCTAGTCCAATCTTATGTGGTAAGACCATATTTTAACATTTCATTTTAGCGGTCCTTAACTTGTAGAGTGCTAAATTATTTTTGATCATCCAAATTTGTCCACGTCTCTTTGCCTTGCTACAGTTTATGAGAGAGTGCATAGTGGCATTTTCCCATATATTGTAACAAGGCAAATCCTCACAGACTAAATAATTTCAATTCAAAAATAATATGAAGCACATCCACAGAATATGAAGCCATTACGTTGCGGCACCTGGTCTTCAGAATAAAGCCCAAATATGGGCTTCCAACACTCTACCAGTTTAGAATGAACTTTCGCAACAACAATAAATAACTTGCGGTCTTACCGTACATCCTTGAACACGGAAGAACCTGGCACTGCGGTCACCATAGGCCGAATGCATATCGACCTGGGTTCCGCACACAGGAAACATACTCGAACATTAGATTGAAAGTTAGTCCCATATAAAACAAAACCACCTTTGTCCAGTACGAAGAGAGTTGACCAGTGGATCATCATTAATATTGTACTTATCACTGCCTGTAGACGACAAACCAGACGCGTAGCCAGGATTCTATAATAGGAGGTGCCCTAGCCCTAAACCTAAAACATGACTTTGTCACACTCACTTAACTCGAGGACAACCGACTTGTCGGTTTTAGTAGTCTCGGTACGTAGTCGCGACCATAAGCAACTAATATCTCTTGGTAGGTAGCATGACGTCGATTCAGGAAGGCGTGCGGTCACTCATGGTGAGGAACCTGTCCAGTAAAGGGCGATAACTGGAATAGCAATGGCTGTCACACAAGCTGTGGTGAGAAACAAAATTATGATTCCGTTGATCGTATTATAAATGAATAAAAATATATTAAGTAAATTAATTAATTAAATTAAATTAACTTAATTAATAAATGGTGTTAATTGTTGTACGGTGATTTATCTAAATATGTTTATTTCACGGTTATGTTCTTCAATCTCATTCATTTTCAACTCTTATTATCAATATCGTTTGGTGGTCCTTAGCACTGCAGCTAGAAACTCTCCAGTCAGAATCGATAACCAGACAGGTAAGGTAAGAAAAGCTAAAAATAGTACTAACAAACTGATTCAGCTCCATGGGGTTCCTTGTCTCTACCGGAGTACAGACCAGACCAACCGACCGGACCGTTGGATACACCCTACATGGGTAACGGCCTATAGCAATACGTGCTATCCTCCATCGCTCCATCATCTCAAACCTTACCCTTCCTCTTCACAGCATAACATTGAAACGAAAGGATAATCACCATACAACAATTATCACCATTTATTTATTAAACAAATCCAATTTAAATCTTTCCCCAATTAATTCATTCACTCATTTGTTTTAAGACCAGCTGAAGTATAATAATTTATTTTCTCTCCCACAGACCTATTGTGTGACAGTCACTACTATATCAGTTACCGCCCATTACTGGACTGTTTTCTGGTCAAGAATGTCCACATGCATTCCTGAATCGACATCATGCCTTCAATTCAGGAAATGTTAGTTGCTTATGGTTCCGAGTTTGGAACGAAATCACAGTGACTGGAAAATTGTTTGACTTCGAGCCGTGTTGGTGACATGTTGGTGTTATAAAGTCAGGATCTGGGGTTGGATGGGGTAAGACTACCCGTTCAAGTCGTACTCATCTGGTATGCTTAGGATAGACTAGCATTGCTAGAAGTCGATCCTGAATATACAAGGACTACAAAACCTGTAGATGTGGTATGTTATCATCTCATGTGTGTGTCACTAGCAGAAATGGAAAAGACATATTTCACTGAATCAGGGAAATATTAACACGAGGGATTCGCTAACGATGTCATTGAGGAACCATCACAGCATTGCCAGATAAGATTGTTTTTGAACACGTAGCTATGCATGGGCTTCTACGCAAAATAAATAAAAGTCAATCTATCCACCGATCTCTAAACATGCTTTATTACACAATTCGGCCAACTTTACCTTACTGGAGCGAGATATGAGGTTTCGAGCCAAACTGTGTAATAGAAGCAGTGCATCGAAAGTTCTACAAATCGTTAATTGGGTTGAAAAATGATACATCACTTTTATGGTATATGGAAAGCTTGATAGGTTGCCAATTCCGATTGCTCTCGAACGTAGAATGCTATCTCGCTGGTTTAAACTGGTCATATGTGAAGGTTCCCCCGTAGTAAATAAGCTCTATTATTATTATAGTTTGTAACATCCGAAATTATCACCATCAGATAGCACATTACGAAAAATATCATTCGCAACTTGTCTAATATGGGAATGACATTAGAAGTCGAGGTTGTAACGATGCGAGTTGCTTTCGGAAGTAGAATTGAATTAAACGTCTCTTAGTTTTCATTAACTTACTTAATAAAAATAGCAGATGACACTTGAAGAAAACATGTCAGAAATAACTGAATATTTTCAATTTTTTGTCTCGAAAATATACTTTATGACCCCTCATTGAAACGAGCTCGATCCAATGAGAGGTCACAAAGTATAATTTTGAGGCAACAACTGGAAAGACATAAGAAAATTTAGCTGGCATTTTTTTAACAACGCTGGCCAACTTTAGTCGTTACGGTAGCTAAGAGGTTAAATTACACATTATGTAATAACAAGAATCCCAAATTCATCACGACTCGACATGCAAATTCGGAGCTTCGCTCACTAGAATCGACCCGAGCCTCGGTGAACCTCGGCTCAGAACGATTTTAGTGAATTCGGTACAGAAATGTTATACGAAATGACGACTCGTTAATGGTCCTCTATATACAGTCTGCAGCTGATGCACAATGTATTCAAAGGAAACTTCCGATGACTAACGAAATAGTGAATACAGTACAGTCGCCATGGATTGGTCATAATCCACACATGGGCACTGGTCTCCATGCATGCGTTACCATTTAATACAAATCATCACCAACAAATTTTAATTAATGATGCACCTGGTTGTACCCGATTCTTCATTAATTAATTGTTTGACGATAATTCCTATAATTATTGTTTGAAATCTAATTTTATTACGTCGGTGGAAATTGTTTTGTCCTCCCGTGGAAAGTGACCAGTCCACGGCGGCTATATGTGGGACAGGCTACATATTAGATACAACAAATACCCTTTTCCGTACCGGAAGCTAGAAAAGTGGTAATATAATGATAGACCAATTACTCAAAACTGAAACGAAAATGTAGCATGATCGATAACGGGGGAACAACAATATAGGTGTCTAAAATGTCTGCCCATTATGGGACAGGCAGATATCTGATTACTTTACCCACCCATCCCCAACCTGTCGCCCGAGACTATTGTTAGAATAAGAACATCCAATCATAAACTTCGAAATTAAATTTGAAAAGTCGAGGAAATACACGGCAGTACAGGAAACTGTTTCCCATGTAACGTAAAGAGGGCGTATACCACTTTGTTCTGCAGTGTATTACTCATATAGAATTAAGAGTACAATACACATGAAGTTATTATTGAGAATTACCTACAAAAGATGAAAAACAATGCCAGCCAGCGTCCAAAAGAAACCTGTATCTGTTTTTGAAAAAGAGGTGGAGAAGCCCAAAATTGATGAACCCGACAGATGCATGCACACATTTGTATATGTTAACGTATATGTCAGTCATAACATTCACAACACTCGTTTAATATGGACGCGTATATATGTGGACCTGTGAAGGGCTACATGTGTGCGCTTCTGATACAGAAGGTTGTTATGGATGTTGGACAAATATTATTCATACCTCTGTTTCAGCCCAATACGGTAAATAGATGGCGCCTCGATGAAATAGTATCTATGTACCCTTTGGTTTAGTTGGAAAATATCTTACAGCAGTACATAATTGAGAATTATAAAATATATTATTATAATTAATAATTTAATCGGCTCAACTTAGGATGAGTGCGGTGGTGGTGTTGATTGCTGAAAATGATTAATAGCATAGCGGCATGGATCCGCCAGCTAAAAACCCAATCAAGTATACCATAGGTAAGATTAGCTTTTTTTGCTGGCAACAGATTTTCTCTGGACATAAATCCTCTATTATCCTAATGACAGTGATCATCAAATGAGCCAGTCATAAAATCCACGTGACTGTGATGGCTACACGTTAGATTTTTCTCTCTGCATCGAAGTCTTTTAATTTTGTTGAGAATGTTTTAAAATGAAATGAATCGTTCCTGAAGTGATTGACGAATGAAAGATTAACGGATCAACTGTCGTTTGGAGGTATCATGGCCAGGTTCAAACATTTATATGTGAGTTAATGACTCTTGATTTCTTGATGTGCTGAACAGACCTATTTTCGACCATATTTGTTTATACTAGCAACGATGCTTCTCAGGCTGGATTAAGTAATTAGTAACAGTGCAAAGAACTTGAAAATATAAATCCTTTTTTTGCAGTCATCAATATTCAGTTCCTTTTATTAATATTGTGGGAGTCATAGCAGTAAGGAGTAGAAAAGTGCCTTGTAAAAAATTTAGAGGATTTGTTTGGTTTCAGACTTGCTTCATTTGTGGTGTAAGCTTTTTTTCATTCTAACTGTGCCAACTGTATGCTGTCAACTTGAACACTCTGTTACACGTTTTGTTGGCCAGTCAAGCGTTGCTGTCAAACTTTAGTGGAAACTGGCTGATGATCAGTCGATGATTACTCCCCACTAATTACACCTGGTTAAATTTTTTTCAAGGGATCCTGTTACTTTTAATTAATTAATAAATTACTTAACTATAACTAGTTATGTGTAAGAAAAATTTAAACAATTAACCACTCAATAATGAGCAGCTCACAAACGTTTTCAACGCCAATGCCAGCTGAAGATGAAAAGCGACTTTGGAAAGAAACTGACCACACCACCTCTCCGTTGGCGCATAAAAAAAGCTAGAGGGGATTTGAGCCCAGATTCAGACTTTGACTTGTCAGAAATATTAATGTCAGGACCAACCTCACAATCGGAGTCAATGCATACTGATGAGCGCCTCCGTCTTGCATTTGTTAGAATGTTGAAAAACCCGACGGTTCGTGAAAGCCTTATATCATTATTTGTCGAAGCAACTAACAAACGGGTTTAGACATTAGAGGACACGGCCAGCACCCGGAAAGAAGACTTATTGGAAAAAGACAAGCAAACAGAGAAACTGGCGGACCAGATAGACGATCTGGAACAGTATGGGAGGAGGACTAACCTAAGGATATCTGGAATACAACAGACACCAAGAGAAAACACTGATAACATTATTCTGGACGTGGCTAATAAACTCGGGGTGACCATTTCCATAAGTGACATATCCAGGAGCCATCGTGTTGGCCCCAGACTCGTGGATGGTAAACAAGTCAATGCGAGGCGTATTATTTTCAGACTGTGTGACTACCATACGAGAGATAAATTATTTGGTGCCAGAACTAAACTAAAAACTATTAATTTTACTCCACAAACACAAACTGCAAACTCAAGTATGAACAAAATCTTCATTAATGAAAACCTGACAAGTACTCGAGCTGCGTTAGCTCGTAGAGCTAGGATCCTTGTCCATGATAGAAAAGTCCAGGATACCTGGGCCTTCAACGGAGTCATCTTTATCAAGCTCAGAGATGGTCCTGTGCGAAGAATAAGAACACGTCATCAAATGTTCGAATTGGAAAAGACTTTTCGAATAGTTCAGAAATTCAATCCAAACCGCTCCCAAGCAACCATAATGTGATCAGACCACGTACCACAAGATTCTAATATTTACATTAACAATTTCTATAAAGTAGATTACGTATGGGTGGGTACTGGGTCCGCTTTCTGGGTTAGGTCGGCTTTTGCTTGTATATTTATATGTATATGGTATGAGTTTAATAAATAACACCTTTTGCAAACTATATATATATATGTGTATATAAATATATATATGCCGGCCGTTCTTGGGGGTGTGCCCCAGCATCTACTTATGAGTATATGTATGTGTGTATGTGTATGGGTATATATATATACATGTATATATATATATGTTATAGTTAACATCCCATGTGAGTTGATGATTGTCTATATGGTGATCGACGGATTACCAAAATTGGGGGTTCCCATATTTTAGGGCATATCTAGTTTCTGAGTGCAATCTGAATACATGCCTGCCGTGCTCGTCAGACCAGATTCTTTCCACCCCATCTCATATTTGAGTTAGCAATTTAGATGCACCACAACCCCGTCATATATAGCTCGCATACAGGTCATGGAGCGTTTGCTGTTGTCAGTTTTTCAGGGGGAGGGGGGGGGGGGTGTCCGCGGTGGTGCTCATTCCTCGTCCCTGGACGGGTGGGTGTCTTCGTGGCATTGTACCTGATGTATATGTGTGTATGTATATATATGTGTATAATCTTAAAGAAGCATGAATAACCTCCATGCAGAAAGAATGCACTTAGCACGGAGTAGTCGTCAAAGTATCTTTGACAACTATTTATTTATTTATTGGTGTTTAAGGTCACATACTTATGCACAATGGCTAATCGTGACCGTGACAGTTTTACGGGTGGAGGAAGCCCATCCCATATTGAGAGAGCAATCTAGATGCACCCCATCCCCCGTCATATATTTACCGCATAGGGTCATTAAATGTCTCTTCCATATTGTCTTGGGGGAGGGACAATGCTGCATGGATATTCATTCCTCACTCCAGAAGGAGTGAGTGTCAGTGCAGCATTGTGTCTAATATATTTATCTAACAGTTATATTGTTTTGGGCCTGAAAACAACGAGAAACGGTACGTATCACATAATACGTTCCGACTCCGTATCATATAGACGACTTATTCTGATTCCGTATCATACAGACGACTCATTTCCGGAAGCGCAACGGGCTATCATAACAGGCGCATGGATACATTCTATGTGCATTTCAGTGATCACCGAACATTTTGTTCCAAAAATGTTTTAATAATTTAAGATTTAATCTGTTTATGTGACTGAATTGTAAGATAAATGAATTAGCATGATAGTGTGCATGTCCTGTGATTTGCGTCGGATTCTCGGCGGTGTCCAGGAATGGGATCTCAACTCGCCGGCAAAGCTGGCTCGTTGGGTGCCCGTTCTTGGACGCCGCCTCGAATCTGGTGCGGTTCGTAGGACGTGCATATATGACCTGAATATATGACCACTGTGCTTTTCAGACTAGATCTTTTTCGACCTACCTCATATTGAGAGAGAAACGTAGCAGCACTCATCGCCCGTTATATATATCATGCATTGGGTCATTCAAACATTTGTTACCACATCTTTGCTTGGGTGGAGGGGGGATGCTACATTGATACTCATTCCTCATTCCAGGAGGAATGGGCGTCAATGTAGCATCGCGGCTAACATAGGTACCTTGGTTGTATTGCCTTATTAGATGGGCTATATGTATTCATATGGACCACATCTAGCTTCTGTTGGACCTGAATATATGACTACTGTGCTTTGCCGATTAGATGAATTTCAGCCCACCCTTTATTGCACCCCATATCCCACCTCATATTGAGTTAGGAATCTAGATGAACTCTATCCCCCATCTCTCATGGTGGCACGCTAACATCGATGGATGCAGTGGAAGTCTTTTGAAGAGGTTATAATAAAGGCCAGACTGAGCATCGAAGCGCCCAGACATCAATGTGTCATGAGAATGTGCGCCGGTGGAGGGCGTTGGTGGGGATACTCATGAGTAATAAGTAGATGATAAATGTCGTCCCAAAAGGTCCTTTAGGTGGTGGATATCTGTGCCGCGTGTCTTGTAACATGTAACTCCCCTCGACACTCCAGCTTCGGTTTGGTTGAGAGGCGGCCCGAGTTGGCTGTGTTGAGGGAAACACAGTTGGGTTCGTGTTCGCTCGGCCCAGCTGATTTGTGTTGGTTCTTGATCCGGCCGAATTTGGAGTGGAGTTTTTGTGCTTCACCTGATTACATAGCACAGGACCTAATATGGTGTACCCAGTTGCATCGAAAATTGAATATTAATTATCGATCATCCTCCCCTACTCCATAGATAATTCAAATATTGCTGAGGCCAGTATTCGGATGCTGATAGCTCGAACAGTCCATTAATTGCAACGTGAGAACGATTACCCCTCTCCAAGTGAAGAGTACTTCGAGACTTCGATAATGCAGATTTTACCCTTGTTTTCAAAACATGTTCTGCAGTTTTCATGTATATATTTTTTCACGTTTTCCTCTACCTCATATCCCATGCTTCTTCCGTATGTATGCTTAACTGTCTCCTTTTGAATACTTTTCACTCAAATATCGTTCTTGCAGCCAGCTTGACAACATTTTGCTTTCAAAACAGTTTTGTTTGTTTTCATGAACTTTTGACCAATACCGCACTCCGAGCAACAATTAGTAACTTTTGTTATATTCAAATAACATACTATATTACATAAATGTGAGCCATAGAATCTTACCGTGCTCGGATAGGTATCTTCAGTTTCTTAGTTTATGTTCGCAGCTTAAAGCACAAACTTTCAAAAAGTCAGTCAAATGCTATTTTATTCTTTCTACACCTGCGACTCAGTGGTAGCAAAATCCAAGAAAACTTCACAGCTATGGTAAATTTGTTTTGGTGGTTATGTACCACAACAAGTATCTCAAATACAACAACGGCCCTTGTTAGACACACACCCCGACACAGCAGTTTCCACGCCCAGTTCTTTCTGTCCTTGTTGGGAATATTAATGTCAGTCGTAATCATTAATTTAATGTTTCTTTGTCTAAGTAAAATCTTACTGTTGTCGGGCGACATCGAACTGAACCCTGGACCATGCTCTGTCAACACACACAATTTGAAAATTTTCCACTTGAATATACAGAGTCTAAGACCAAAAATAGAAGCCGTCGAATGTGAAGTGTCCTTTCATGATATCCTGGCACTAACGGAGACATGGCTGCAGAACAGCGACCCCACTTCCGATATTTCAATCCACGGGTTCCATGAACCGTTGCGCCAAGACAGACCAACAAGAGGTGGTGGGATTGCCGTTTATATTAAAGATCATATTTCTTTTCGACAACGGTCAGACCTGGAGATAGCGAACATAGAGTGCTTATGGGTCGAAATATATACCAAACATAGTAAGTCATTATTGTTGGGGTCTTCTACCGCCCACCAAATAGTCCCTCAGAAACATGGCATTGTATATAAGCTTCCACAGAAAAAGCCAGAGACACGCCAATTGACGATTTAATTGTTACTGGAGACTTTAAAGAAACCAACTTCTTCCTTCAAGACGTGGTTTTGTTAAAACAGGAAATGTCTTCAATTTGCGACAGCTTGTGAATGAGCCAACATTTTTCACTGAAACGTCAGCCTCTCTGATAGATCTCTGCTGTGAGTGAGTCAGTGAATGTGAAGGCTTGTGATGTCCTAGAACCAATTGTCCCAGACATGATACGTTACCACTGCCCAATATCCATGGACATCGACTTTTTGAAACAACATCCCCCATCCTTTAAGAGGAAAATATAGCTGTATACCCAGGGTGATTATGAAGCCTTAAATGAGCCCCCCTCGAACGTTGACTGGAGTTCCCTTTTTGATGAAACATGCCTTGATACTATCATTTTTCGAATTTCAATCACAAAATACTCGAAACGGCATCTGAACATATTCCAAACAAAATCATCACTGTGCGATTGGAGCAGCCAAAATGGTTCCACAGCGAGATTAGATTATTAATCAGACAGAAAAAGGTTATACCGCGTCGCCAAACGAACTGGGCATCCGAATGTATGGGCCAAATGTAAATGTAAACGCAATGAAGTAGTATGAACAGTAAGAAAAACCAAAGCGGCGTATCTATCCATAGTCCAAGCTATTTTAGGATGTAACAAAACACCAGCTTCACATTGGTGGAAAAAGCTTAAAACACTCATTGGTAGCAGCAAAACAGCGACAGTTCCTACCCTTATTCATTCAAATAACATCTTTTCCACCAATGTTGATAAAGCTGAGGTGTTGAACGAATACTTTGTTTCGATATCAACTGTTGATGATTCCAAGGTGTCTCTCCCTGACCGCGGACCTCAAGCATCACAGACTCTTGACAGTATTACTCTCAACTGTGGAGAAATACTAGACGTGATGGAATCTATAAAGGCTTCCAAGGCATCTGGTCCCGATCTTACAAGTCCGCGTCTCCTAAAGGAATACAAATGGTCACTATGTGAACCTCTTGCAATTCTATTTAATGTACTGTTGAATAACTTGTATTTTCCTTCACTGTGGAAACAAGCGAATGTCTCTCCAATCTTGAAAAAACAGCCATCGAACTCAGTCACCAATTATCGTCCAATAACATTGCTCAGTTGTGTAGGTAAAATTTTTGAAAAATGTGTTTTCAAACAATTGTGGCAATACTTAACTGATAATAACATTCTTAGTCAGTTCCGATCAGGTTTTACACCTGGTGATTCAACTGTCCTTCAGTTGACTGATATCTATGACGAATTCAATCGAGCTCTCGACGAAGGAAAAGAGATCAGGGTAGTTTTCTGTGATGTGAGCAAGGCATTCGATAAAATGTGGCATGATGGTCTTATTCACAAGCTGAAGCAAATTGGTATCTCAGGTGAATTACTCTTATTTTTAGAATCCTACCTTTCGAATAGGTCACAACGGGTTGTGTTAGGGTCTGATGCCTCATCATGGAGACCCATCAATGCTGGCGTTCCGCAAGGTTCGTCCCCTACTCTTCTTAATATACATCAACGACATAACTGAAAATTTACTTAGCAACATACTCCTCTTTGCAGATGACACTTCCCTGTACTTAATTGTTGAGAACCCAGAGCAAGCTTCGATCCTAATCAATCATGATTTGGCGACAATTGAGCATTGAGCCAATGCATGGCTGGTTGAGTTCAACCCACTCAAAACAGAGAACATGCTTACAACACGTAAAAGTGAATCTACCACCCATCCACCACTCTTTTTAGGTAATTAAAAATAACCGAAGTCATAGTAAACACCAGGTGCACTTGGAAAGACAATATTGACCATATATGCGCTAAAGTCTGGACTAGTTTAGATCTGGCTGAGAAAGAAATTCAAACTCGATCGCAGCATTCTGGAGAAGATATAATTTGCATTTATTAGGCCCCTGCTAGAATACCCCGACGTTGTCTGAGACAATTGCACAGCAACTAATAATAAAACTTTGGCCAGCCGCTGATTTGTCGCGGTTCTCGGATGAGAAGGCCTTTGTTACCCCTGTACACCCAACTGCCCCCCTATTCCCACGATTCTCCTCCCCTCACAACACTCGGAGACGAACTGTTTGATGACATCCCTTGCCCCATTCTTCCCAATCTCTCCGATTAGCATATTAAACCTCTCCTTTGAGTCTCCTCCTAACAAAATGCCCTTCATTATCCCATCCCACTTCCCCATTATACTCCCAGTGAATCGTATTCTTTTAGACTGGTACTTTGGGCATTCTAGAAGAAAGTGTTCCAGGGACTCCACCAAGCCCAAATTACACATCTGGCACTCTTTTTCACTGTGTTTCCCAATTGTTCCCCTCAGCTCCAGGGATCGCGACCTCAGCGTGAACAACAGTGACCCCCCAAATGTGCCATCAAGGTACTCTTCAAATCTTGGCTTCTCTTTATCACGCCGTCCACCCAAAGACCTCTTTGATTTGAACCCCTCTCGCCAATTACGGCTACAATTCTCCATGACCCTTTTTTGACGATTTTTTTACCCTGGTTGGCCCCAACGTCCAGGTCCGTCCGAGATCTCCAATGAGTAGTTTTCTACTAGCTCCCTCATTTGGACCATCCACCCGTCTTGATATTTGAGTTGAAAATTCTCAGGAACATCACCTTACACCATCGGCTGTCGGGGAGATTTACCAAATAATTAAGATAACCGAGTTTCAACAGGTCTATCCTGTCCTTTATCCTCATCCACCCAAGCTCACCCCTGATTGCTTCTAGCGCTGCGGCATTACTCGACCCTGTTATCCATCGGCCTGCATCGTTCTGCAGGATTTCCAAGCTCTTTACGGCCGTCTGGTTTAGGGGTACCACCTCCGTACCGTATGTTATACTTGGCAGACCCACCCTTTCCCAAATGGTTTTCCCCACGAAAACCGTATTGAAACTGTTTCTCCCTATAAGTTTCATTTGGTTAAGGATTCGTTTCCGCTTCCGAATCAATTTATTTGTGTGGTTTCGGTAGATGCCTCTTCCTGTAATGTTTATATTTACCCCCAAATACTCGTAATCACCTGTCTCTCCTACACTGAGAAGTTTGCTGCTACCTTCCGGAATGCAGAACTCACCCACTTTCCACCTTCGAGTGGGGTTCACTGTGCGGCCCACAGGTATAACTTTGCTCTTGTTTTCAGTTAGAGTCTCCATTTGCTCCCATATTTCCCAACAATTCCCAACATTTTCGTTAGCCCCTCTTCGCTTTCTGACACAGACACCATATCGTCTGCAAAAAATAGCCCTGGGATCTTCAAGTCCCCAACTGCTACCCACTCGTGGCTATGCAGGAGTTCATTTCCTAAACCTTTGATGTACAATGCAAACGGAATTGGCGATGCCCGCCTGTTTTAGGCCTATCTCCATAGGCACACGTTTTGTTGTTATGTTTCCCAGTTCACTCTGTACGTCTTTATATAATGCTTTCATAATTCCAACAAACTCGCCTCCTAAGCCCAGAGCCTCCAGCTTACGCCACATACCCTCCCTCCATGCTCTATCGTATGCCTTTTTGACATCCAAAAAAGCCATAAACATATTTTTCTTTTGTGCTTTCGCGGATTCTATCATTTGGGATAGCGTGAAAAGATGGTCAGTAACTCTCCTTCCCTTCCTGAAGCCATTCTGGATTTCTCCCAAAACACCCTTCTCTTCAATCACCTCCTCTAGTCTCCCATACAGGACTTTACTGAAAACTTTTCCAATGTTGCTACTGACAGAGATCCCTCGATAGTTATCCAAAACGTCCTTTTCTCCCTTTTTGTGAATAAATGTCACTTTGCATTCTCTCCACTCCTTTGGGACCTCCTGATTTTCTGTGGCTAGATTGAGTAGGGCAGTTAGGCTTTCCACGAATTCCTCTCCTCCTTTTTTGATAAACTCGTTTGGAATTTCGTCCACTCCTCCCGCTTTTCCATCCCTTCATTTTGAGATCACCTTTCGCATCTCCTCCGTTTTAATTTCGCCGCACACGAAGTTCGATAGGTTTTCCTCGACCTGATTCGGACACTCAGGTGGGCTTCCCATGCCCCATCGCTTATCGTTTACCTTTTCCCAGTGCTTGCCTGGTTCTGATGCGACTTGATCTTGCTCGTCTGTGACTCTGCCATTTACTTTAACACTCTGTTGGTTACTTCCTTTGTTACGTTTATTCACCCATTTCCAAAATACGTTCGAACTCGACCCCCCTGTCGTTCTTGTCGTCCTAACAAGACTGCTATTTCACACTCTCCGATTATCGTCTTTAATCTTATTTACTTTATTTCGTGTTTGTTGGTATTCTTCCTTTGCTACTGTGGCCTCGTTGCTTTCCGCCCCCTTAACTTTTCTACCCTTTATGGCCCTTTCAGTTCTTCATTCACTCTATACCCCCAACTAAAGTTGAAGAATTAGACAAAATCCAGATTGCAGCCGCGAGGATAATTACCGGGGCTACAGCCAGTTGTAAAAAAGCTTTTCTCTACTCCGAAACTCGTTGGTATCCCCTACATGAAAGACGCAGGAAGCACAAATTGGTATAATTCTTTAAAATGTATCATCGCATGTCGCCTCCATACATTGCCAACAAAGTCCCTCCAGTCATCTCGTCGTCAGATTTCACGCACGACCTCCGATCAAGTCATAACCACAGAATCCCATTCTGTAGAACGCAGCTGTATCAGTCATCATTCATTCCAAGCACTACAGACCAATGGAACTAGCTGCCTCTTTCCGTCCGTGATAACTCGTCACTGATCAATTTTCAAATGTACCTAAACGCGGGAAGTCAACGCCCTCCTGGGTTTTACTGCCGGTCAAAGTCTCGAGCAGCCCAAATATACCATTGTAAGTTGAGACTTGGTTGTAGTAACCTCAATTTAGGGGATAACTATGTTGTATTTGATTGTTTGGGGCCGTAAACGATGGTTTTACTGTCGCAAATTGAGTTTTGCCGGCGACGCGTTAGCGGAGCCGGTAAAACGGATATTTGCGACAGTAAAACCATCGTTTACGGCCCCAAACAATCAAATACAACATAGTTATCCCCATTCTAATATAATTCGGCTGAAAACAGAGATAGATTTGATCTCCCAACTATAAAACAACGCCTTGTTGAAGACAACATTGTCAACAATTTAAAACTAAAAATACAGACTTCGTGACGTCATTTGGGAGTTCCGAACCAAATCACGAAATATATTTTACGCTGCCACATTACAAATAATTCCAAACGTTTTAGTCATTTTATCACCAATAACAAAATATATTTATATTTGTACTGACAACATTTATCATGTTTAAATGTTTGTGACAATCTGAAAACAAAATACGCCGGCCGCTTTCTCTGTTTAAAGTTTAGAGTTCACCTTGTGATGTTTCAACTTTCAGTCGGCGTCGGAAAGCACCCGAGGATTTACCATTAACGTTAAAAAATTTGAGATCTTTGATTGGAAGCCCTTGTTTAACCATAATAATTACTTATGGTTACAGAACAGTTGTTCATTTCAAACTGTTTCTAGGAAGTTATGTCCTGTGGAATTGGGCTACTGGTTTTGACATAATTGTTGCAGAACGAATAGTTCACCTCTCTCACTCGGTGGTGAATGCGTTTCTCTGTATCTGTACATACACGTGGTGCCACGAACGCAGGTAACAAATTAGAAAATGAAAGGACCGCTTGCACTTGAAGTCGATGTTATAACATCGCTAGCGGATCTGTCAGAAATATTTGGCCTTGAACAATTAAAATTATTATTGCCAGTTGTCGAAATTTTGGTTTTCTATTTCGCACACAGCGTCGATAAATTCTTCATCGTACGAAAAATGGCTATTTATAAATTATATTTTCATATCGCTTACTGGTTCCACACGGTTTCCGTGAAGACCGTCGAAATCAGTTTTTTAACACTCATTTCATTACTCAGCAGTCTCTGCCAAACCCCTATTCCACAATAATATTAAACTTTCCAACTTCATCCATATTAAATACAGTTAATTACAAGAAAGATAGAGAACGTTTTTTACAGCAAGTCAACGCGTTCACAGCGTTTGTTTACATTGGATACGGTAGTCAATGACTCCAAATGCAACGAAAATAGAACGCCCACGAATACATCTTGACTTCCTGAAATAGTTTTCGACAACATAAAATTTGCGACAGGTTACGCTGATTTTACTGTCGCAAATTTTTATTGATTAACCAATCAAATTTCGAGATTTATAGTAATTGTATTAGAATCTCATTTATTTGCCAATCTCCTCTCTCTCACCTCTTCCTGCCAATGCGGTATGGAAGAGACGCCAGATCATTTCATTCTACTCTGTCCCATATATTCAAACGTTCGCAAGAGTACTATCAATTTACTTCCATTTCCCGTTGACGTAACAGTACTTCTTTTTGGCTCAGCGCTTTTGAGTACTTCAGAGAATTATCTATCTACTGCTCGAAGAGGTGCATAATTTTATTCTGTCGAGTGGACGTTTCTGATGACTGGCAAATACAAACAAATAACCTTACCTTCTAACACCACTAGGAAGATAATCTGCCTTGTCCCTCTTCAATTTCTCTTCTTGTAGCATCCATCAAATGGCTTCCCTCTACCTTGTCGCTTATTTTGTGTATATATAAGCTGCCCCACAAACGACTGTCGTGAATCTAAAACCATTTCGTCATGTTCTAAAGCTGGCTTTTTATGATCTGTTCTCTTCTTGCTTTCCTTCGCTGCTTTCCACATCTCTTTGCATACAAACAAGGTTTAAACAATATGATGTATTGCCGTGTTGGGGTCTGGCTCTTCACCCCAGAACTTTCTCCTACCTTACGACTCAGAATCGTAGGCTACGCAAGCTGCACAGAATGGTTTTGGTACCAGGATGCCGATTAAAGAACAAACTTAGCCACGAGCCCAATACGGCAGTATATTCATTCATTACAAAATTGTATACCACCTTCCTAAGTTGTCTATGTCTAGTTTTGGGAGATGACCAGCATAAGCTACAAGTTGTTTGTCAAATCCCTCATTTACCTTGTATCATGTAACTGTTTATTGTGTTATATTGTCTTATTGTTTATTTATTTTTGAGTTCATAATACACTGATGTATCTATTATGTCACAATTAACACTTATTGAATGAAATATTGTTTAAACTAAATGAGCCAGCCCATCGAATCTTCTTCCGTTCTAGATCTCTATGTTATGACTTCCCATCTTAAGATTTCTTTGTTGTTTTATATCTCGAACAATATATGTGTAACAGGCATAGAGTCACTATCACTGTAAAGCGACAGATGACAAGATGTACATACTACATTTTGACGGGAACGAACTGATTATTATCCCTTTGAGATCATAAGACCGATTTTTGGTCCAAGGCATAATTTCGTCCCATTTTTGTCTTATTATAAGAGGTCTATAGACGGGGCATTGATGATAAAATAATAACTGCAGTCTGCAGTCAGACGGCTACAAACTGCTGTTGTTATTTTCCTCCCTATATATTGATACTGGACTGACACATCTCACTGTAAGTCTTCACAAATGTGATATCATTCCAGAAAACGATGGTTCAAAAGGTTAATTCCGCAATAAAGTATTATTCCATTAATAACCTGATTTTCTATCATAGTCAATACAAGAGCTTAAAGGTACAAGTTTGATTATTCATTTCAAAAAAGCAGCACTGTTAGTTTTCACACATACCCATATGCCCTCATCACCTTCCCTTTTGACGAAGTTTTAAAAAAATAATCACGTTGTCTACATAATAATGTATTAACTCCGTGATAACCGTTTAGCCAATCAAATTACAGGATTCCAGTCTCCAGGAAATAATGCCTATTGTACATTTTAACGGCAATAATGGAATGAACTTAACGTAATCTCTGGAAGCGCGGTGACTCCGTGGTTACGGCATTGGACTTCAAACCGAAAGGTTCACGGTTCGAACCCCGCCACGGGTAATGTTCTGCGTTGTGTTCTTGGGCAGGGCACTTAATCCCGATTTCCCACGTGGGGGCTCGGCGGCGCTGTGTACTAAGGCGTACTTCACGTCAATGGTACACTTGTCTTCAATCAATGCTACCGTCGCATTGTGTAGGCTAGTACATGGGGAAGTCTGAGAGTTGCTCGCCACTGCTCATTGGTTCTCTCCGCGTACTCCGGCTTCCTCCACCCGTGAAACTGCGAACATAAGGAAACCTGGCTGTTGAAAGTGTCTTTAAACCTCAATGAATAAAGAATAAATAACGTAATTGCTCCTAATATTCGAATTATCTATTTCCAGATCCAGACGGAAGAATAAGTGATGGTGTGATTCGGTCTAAATGTGACATTTCAGAATGTACGTAATTAACTTATAATTATGAACGAATCGGATGTATGAATATAATGCATCAATCAATTATTCTGAATAAGTAATACTATTAATACAGCGGTGGTTGACTGTTGGACGTGGGGCACGCTGATGCCGAGTACTAAGGCGTACTGCACGTCAATTATGAACATGTCTTCAACCGCTGTAACCCTGCTTAAGCGGAGCTTGAACAGAGTTGAGGAGCTGACAGTTGCTCGTCGATGCTCGGTGGTTCTCTCCGAGTACTCCGGTTTCCTCTACCCGTAAAACTGTCTCCGTCATGATTAGCCATTGTGCATAAGTATGCATAAGTATGTGACTTTAAACTCCCATAAATAAAAACTAAATAAATACAGCGGTATCTGAGGCGTGTGTCACAGGCATACTGAAAGGTCCACAACACAATTAGTATGACGATATCAACATTATTAACATGATTGACGACGCCGCTTCTAATATTAACATTAACCTTACACCCAATACAAATGGTGAGGATATCTGTAAACAAATATCAACTAAATAAATAGTTTCGTTGTCCGTGTCAAAAACATTATCTTGCGACCACTCACTCAAAAAAGCTTATCGAACACATTCTAATGAGATGTCACAAACTTTGTTCTTGAAGCAAAAATGAAAAAAAACTAATCAAATTTGAATGTCGATTTTTGTCAACAGAGTTGGTCGTCTTTAGACTTTACATTAAACAACGTTTTAGGCATAAAAAAGTTAAAAATCTGTTTCTCAGGCCCTCCCGCATGGTCAGTTTGGCTACCGCGTGTTGTCTTTTATAACCAATGCAAACTTGAAAAAATAAAAAAATTAATTGGTTAATGTCTGATATTGTACCCAAGGTGACAAAATTGATAAATTTGTCCCTTGAGTGCAACAAGGCTTTGCAATGCTCTAGCATTGCAAAGCCATCTTGCACTCAAGGGATGAAATACACCACCACCCATGCTATTCTGTAGATTATGAGGCCTAAAACATAAAACAAACCAAGAACATGAACTTCTGATGGCAAAGAAATTATTACAAAAATAAACAATAAAATAAAAAACTGCCCGCCCACATGCAATTTTACAAAAAAATGGCTTGAGCAACTGAAGATCAACTTAAAGTTGATTAGGGCCCAAGAAGGTTAATAATCTGTTTCTCAGGCCCTTTCACCTGGTCATTTTTTCTGCCTCATGCTCTCTTTTTATAACCAATGCAAACTTAAAAAATACAAATTAAATGGTGTATGTCTGATATTTTACCCAAATTATTAAAATTGATACAGTCGTCCCCTTATTGCAACCGGCTTTGCAATGCCTTAGCATTGCAAAGCCTTGTTCCCTCAAGGGACAAAATACACCAGCGCCGATGCTATTCTGTAGATTATGGAGCCTAAAACATGAAACAAACGAAGAATATGTACTTGTGATGGTAAAGAAATAATTACAAAATCAACAAAAAAAAAACCCAAAACGCCCGCTGGCATGTAACTTTACAAAAATGTCCTGAGAAACAGAAAATCTACTTTGTGGAGCCTAATTGCTTTAGTTTAAACAATATTTATTCATGAAAAAGTATGATGAATACATATAATAAACTACAACATGATTGTCATACAGAGTGCGCAATACAATGGTATGCATTAAAGTAATGAGTCATGAACGAGATTTGTTGAAAGGATTCAGCAGTAAGCTTTTAGCTTGTTTTAGCCGTCTCCTTTGGATTACTGACGAAATTTAAGAGTAGCTGCAAACACTAAGTAGAATATTGTTTAAACATAGAAGACAGAGAGATAAAGGAGAGCAATAGAGAGAATGAGAGAATGGAAAGAAAAGGGAAACTTGACCCCTTACCCAACTTGTGTAACAGGCCTTACCCAACTTGTGTACAGGCGACACTTGAAGAATAAATTTTTGAATAACTGGAAATTTCCAATGTCAGTCTCAAAAACACAGCTTACGATCCCTCACTGGAACGAGCGCGTCGAGCTCGTTCCAATGAAGGGTCATAAGCCACGTTCTCGAGACAAAGATTGAAAATATGAAAGGATTTAAGTATCGATTTGTTTGGGTAACACTGGCCGTTACATTGGGCAAAGGGTTAACTGGGAAACAGAGGAACAACCTGAATTCATTGTTCGCTACCAAAGAATATTCAATAGGGCAGCCTCAATGAGTGTATCGGTAACGGTGGTCCATTTGTGTGGCAAGCAACACCGGAAAAGTCTAATAGAGCACTGCTACTTATTAAAAGCGTCCACTCAGTATGAAATAGTCCTGCACGGCTCTGAAGACAAAAAGGTTTTCGTTATTATTCAGTCATTCGGATCCAAACAGGAGTGTGGAGAGCTCAAGAGTAAATGAAAATGCATTGATTGTGGAATCACGAGCATCGTCATAGATTGGACAGTGCATAAGAAAGTGCTCAGTAGTTTCGAGATCCCCACACAGGCAACGTGGAGGTGTTGAGAAATGGTTATCGTATAAGTGAGCGTTGATATTACTGCAATGCAGGCGTAACCTGCAATGATAAATTGGGGCAGCATGGGATTTGGGTCCATAGTAAAAAATTGGTGGTCGTAGGTTCGCACTATTTATAAACATCTTGAAGTTTATGAGGGAACAATTTTCTCTTACAGAGGGTTGGGGGGGGGGGGGTAATCCATTCCACTGGTCGGTAACTTCCGGGATAAACAAGGACTTATATAAATTGATGTGACAAAAGGGAACACGGTGGTTATTTTCGGAACGGAGATTGTGGCTTTGGGTAATAGATGAAATAATTGGTGGCACCTTATTGGAGATATATGGAGGTGTTAATTTATGATACATCTTAAAAAAATTGGATGAGCTTGTGCTTTCGGCGTCTTTCTTCCAGCGGATCCCATTGAGTTTCTGTGTAGAGAAGGTCTTGACTGCAGCTCACAGTGGCGCCAGTAACTATTCTTGCTGCAGCTACTTGTATTTTCTCCAGGTCAGCAGCTTGAGTTGATGAGCAGTTATCCCAGACAAAGTCAGCGTATTCTAAAAGAGGTCGGACAAATGCGAAGTATATCTTTTCAAGGACTTTCCGGTCAAGTGTAAACTTATGGGCCCTGAGCATGTCAATACGTGTCCAGGCTTTAGCGCACACATGATCGATATGGTCGTTACATGTACAACCTTTATTCAAAATTACACCCAGATGCTTGTGGCTACTCACCTCGGAAATTTGAGTTCCGTTTAAATGTATAGGTGGGTGCACCAGAACGTTACTTTTACGTGATATGATCATGGTTTCCGTTTCGAGAGGGTTGAACTCAACGAGCCAAGTTTTAGCCCAGTGTTCAGTTGTGGCTAGATCACGGTTGAGTATGATAACACCTTGGTCAGGATTCTCAATTATAAGATAAAGAGATGCATCATCTGCAAATAAACGTATACTGCTAAGTAGGTTTTCAGTAATATCGTTCATGTAAATCAGGAATAACAGGGGACCATGGATCGAACCCTGTGAGACACCAGACGTTATTGGTTTCCAAGGAGATGTCTCAGAGGCTACAAGGACGCGCTGGTGCCCACCAAAAAGGTAAGGTTTTAGGAAACAAAGCAAGTCGCCAGATATTCTATTCTCTCGAGCCTGTGAATAAGACCAACATGCCAAACTTTATCAAATACCTTGCTAACATCACAAAAGACAGCTCTTACTTATTTTTCTTCGTCAATGGTATGACAGAATTCATCATAGAGGTCTGTCAGTTGTGGGACCATAGAGTCACCTGGAGTAAAACCAGACGGAAACTGTCTCAGTATATTGTTATCACATAAAAATGCCATAATCGTTTAAAGACACATTTTTCAAGTAGTTTACCAGTACAGCTAAGCAAAGATATTGGGCGATAGTTAGTAACTACATTAGACGGATTCGTTTTCAAAACCGGTGTCACATGGCCTTCAATGGGTTATCTAATAACCCATTGAAGAGGGCCGTAAGTGGGTCACACAATGAGTGTCTACATTCTTTTAAAAGCCTGGGACTCAGGACCAGACGCCCTCGATACCTTAATACTCTTGATTGCTTCGTACACTTCCTTGCTTTCAAGTGTTATCTTGTCAAGCGTTTGTAGGGCAGGCAGGGGCGAATCTTGCAAGGATGCATTAGGGTCATCCAATGTCGAAATGGAACAGAAGTAATCATTGAACACTTCCGCCTTTTCGGGATTGGTTGACCAGAGTTTGTTAAGGTGACTTATAGTCATGATTCCGGGAACATTTTTACAGATAAATGTTTTTAATGTTTTCCACCACACTGACGAGGGTGTTTCCGGACAATTTAGTTCTGATTGGACTTTCGATATGTATGTAGATTTGACTTTCCTAACAGCTGATATGACTTCATTTCGTTTATGCTTATATCTCGCCCAGTCGTACAGTTGACCAGTGCGCTTTGCTCTACGATATAATCGTGTGCTTTGCCTAATCAGTAACCGAATTTGATTATGCATCCATTTAGGCTGGTTAGCCCTAGAGATTATCAGTTTGTTGGGAATAAATTTAGATGCCGTTTCAAGTAATTGATCGGTGAAGGTGGATACTATAGTGTCTGGGCACGAATGATCAAGCAATCTTCCCCAGTCTACGTTATTGTATGCAGTGTTCAGACCGTCAAAGTTTCTCTCTGCATACAGCCATATGCGTCTCTTATAGTTTTTAGGCTTTTCTTTCTTGAATTCAATGGCAATATAAATTGGACAATGATAGCGAGTCATGTCAGGTACAAGTGGTTCTAGGGCTTCACATTCCAGTACATGTACAGTATTACTAACAGCAAATAGGTCAACCAGAGTTGCAGATGATTCGGTAAAGTATGTTGGCTCTTCCACAAGCTGTCTAAGACTGAAATAATTACTTAGTTCCTGGAAGCGAACCTTGGGAGAACCATATTGGCTGTCGTTGAAGTCACCAGTAAGAATCATGTCTGAAATTAAGGTATCTTTGGCTTTGTCAATAGATGCCATACTTTTATCCCAAACATCTGAGGAACTATTGGATGGGCGGTAAAATACTCCTAGCAGCAGCGACTTACCATGGGTCATGAACACTTCAGCCCAGATGCACTCAATGCATTTACCCCAAGATCAGTTTTATGCCGAAAGCACAAGCCGTCCTTCACGTAGACGGCACCCCCTCCCCTCGACAAACGGTTAAATCGTACGGGTTCTTGGAAGCCATGGATCATAATATCTGATGTTAGGTTCGAGCATTGAAGCCAGGTCTCAGTGAATGCTAAGATATCATGGAAGATGATTCATACTCAATTATGTCTACTTTAGGCTTCAGGCTTTGGATGTTCAGATGAATGATTTTTAATGCATCGAGGGTATTTTCTGTGTTCAAAGAGCCTGGTCCAGAGTTTGATTCAATGTCTCCGAACAATAACAAAACCACAGCCAATACCAATGTTAAAAAATCTATAAAATAACAGATGACTGAAGTAGATGGCGTTGCAGCTGGAGTTTGGGTCTTTCAACATTCGTACAAAGATCATTTCTGCACTGGCAGCGTAGGATAAATTTGTTGAATAAAAGATGAAACAGGGTTGATGTCACAGTAAGGCTGACCTGGACCTCAATACGCATACACCACATGTAAAGATACGCAAGAGCACAAAGGGACTGTTGTTTTGTTAGTCTTCTTTTCATGCTGCGAGCATAAACTACAATATTGAATGTACCAATCCGGGCGCGGTAAAACTCAAGACTATACATTATGTAATCTATGGGTGGTAATACACACGTATGCATGATGCCCAGAGATTGGTAACTTTCAATGACGAGATCATATTCGCAATGGTACGAATTGAATTCAGGTTGCTTTATACGAGAGTTTGGATGAAAGTGGAGAGGGTAACCTCGACGAAACAAGCAAAAGAAAATAGTAAAGAAAAATAAGGGAAACAGGCTAGAAAAGCAATTCATATTCTGAAGGAATGACCTGCTTATTCAAAGTCAAATGTCAAACTGATTAACAAAATAATAGTGGATATCACACGTAGAATAATTCGGGAGTGGATGAATTGTGAAGCGAGCAACAAACCAAAGGTCAGGAGAAACTAAAAAAAAAGAAACCCCCCAAAAAACAAATCTATAATATTTGCTAAAATAATAGTTGTGTTATTGCTGCTTGGCACAGGCTGTATATATGCACATGTACATCCTCTCTCACACACAAGCGTACCTACATACTCGCACACCCTCACACGCACACCCTGCCTCGCATCCTCACACACGCCTACTCACCCTTTCTCTCTCTCACAAACACCCGCACACACATGCGCATTTGCACACGCTCTAAAATGAATATACCGACATAGTTAACACCCGCTAGTTCCAAGTTATACACAATTAATCCCCCTCCCGGCATAATGGTCAAAATCGTTCATCATTACTCACAACAATTTGCATTGGGAGGAATTAGTAACAGGTATATATAGAAAGAATGAAGAGCAAGTGTTCAGAACGACCTGGATTTTTCTTGGAAGGATTTGGGATTTATGATATTTCAAGGTTCGAAGGCAGACGGCCCCCATAAGGGGGGTGACAACTAGGTACTTCGGGCGGAATTTTATAACCCCACGACTGTCTGAGACTACAGTACTGCATTGGCACTTTTCAAACGGAAAACAGAAATCATAGTCTAAATTGTATTGTATATTCTTTGACCTCATCTAAACACACAAAAGCACAGCCGGGGCACGGGAGAGATCACAAAAAAAAAAAAAAAAAAAATCCAAATTCCCACACGTTTCAACCAAATAATTCAGACCCTTCATGAGTCTAGTGTCAAATCAAGCCATGGATGCTAGAAGCAGCCATGACTTGATTTGACACCTATCTCGGAAGTGGTGGATAGACAGTTTCACTGAGCTGAAAACCTATGACAAATTATATATCTCAGTTATGGTAGTGCGCGCCCAGGGCCAAGAATAGAAAGAAACCTCGTTCTAACAAGGGGCTATGGGCTGAATGCATCGAGGGAGATCCCAGATTAATCAATATTTTCACACGCGGTCTACCAAATATTTAAAAACCTCCACGGGTCTACTATCCAATCAATTTCCAATCGAGCCATGGCTGATAGAAGCAGCACTGATTGGATCTGACACCAATTTCTAAAAGGTGGGTAGACAGTTTCTCAGAACTAAATTCCTATAACAAATGATATATCGTAATTATGAAAATATGCGGTCAGATGAGATCACAAAATAAATCGATATTCCTACACGGGGTCCACCAAATATTTAAAGTCTAGAATCCACACAACCAGTGCACAACAAGGGACTGTGATGCAGGTTAATTTTCTGCAGAGGAGATCACGAGATAAATCGATATTCCCAAGCGCGGTCAACACAATCTTTCAAGACCTCCACGAGTCTAGTATCCAATCAAGCCATGGCTGGTAGGAGCATCCATGGCTTGATTTGACACCAATCACTAGGAGGTGGATAGACAGCTTCTCTGAGTTAAAATTCGAAAACTAATTATACAACATAATATCTTGATTATTGTAATAGGCGATCAGAGAAAACAGGGGAGATCACAAGATAAATTAATATTACCACACGTAGTCTCCCAGGTGTTTCAAAACCTTCATGAGTTTGGAATCCAACCAAGCCATGGCTGCTAATAGCAGCCATGGCTTGATTTGACACCAATCTCTAAAATGTGTACAAAGTGTTTCCCACAACTAAAATTGAATAACTAATTACTCATATACATTGATTATGATACAATGAAAAAACGACACTTCAACACAGAGTGATCACAAGCAGCGGGCTAAGGTGATGCAGCAGCCAACTCGAGAATCAGTTTACCGATTCACGTATAAATTTAAGCCCTACACATAGAACATTTTCATCGTTTAGGATGTGAGTATATCTAACAAATGACATAAAGAGGATTAATGCACAACAGTGGACTGTGATGCAAGTTAATTTTCTGCAGAGGAGATCACAAAATAAATCGATATTCCCGAGCGCGATCTACCAAATATTTCAAGACCTTCACGAGTCTAGTATCCAATCAAGCCATGGGTGCTAGAAGCATCCATGACCTGATCTGACACCAATCTCTAAGAAGTGGATAAACAGTTTCTCAGAGCTAAAATCCGAAAACTGATCCTGATGTCTTGATTATGGTAATAGGCGATCAGAGAAAACAGGCAAGACCACAAGATAAATTAATATTACAACAAAATAAATCAATATTACCACACGTGGTCTACCAGATGTTTCAAATCCAAAGTGAGTTTGAAATCCAACCAAGCCATGGCTGCTAGTAGCAGCCATGGCTTGATCTGACATCAATCTCTAAAGTGTGTACAAAGTGTTTCCCACAACTAAACTTGTATAACTAATTACACTTATCCTGACGTTTATTCATTGTATCTGACATGAAATTTTCATTATTTAGAAAAGACTTCCATGTTGTATCACGTGGAAGCAAGGGCTTACAGACTTTCAAAATACCAAGAGAATTCACAAACGTTTAGATTTGTCAGGAATCAAGTTTCCGACAGAGTTGCGAGACTTCGATCGACCATGACCGTGAATGTGTTTGGATACAACCACGAGAGTAAAGTGTTTCCACAGAATTAGTCCACACAGAAATTACGACAGAAAAGTATTGAATTTGATAATGATTTCTGACGATGAAAATGAACATTATTGCTGGAGTAAAAAGCTGAATCGTTTGCTTTTGAGTCAGACGACCGGGCACAATGGAGAGAGACTTTTCTGTTTCAACTGTCAGAATTCGTTGCACAGCAAAGATTCGTTAAAGAGACACCAGGAATATTCTCGTCTTCATCGATCCGTCAAAAACACACACCCTCAGGATATTGTTTTTACATCACGTGTTCTTTCGACGATAGTCCCATCGTGTTATCCAAACGTTCGAAAGGGGAAGATGTGGCTCAAATTTTTGTGCACGACTTGGAATCGGAAATCAGAAAGTTGTATGAGCAGTTTAAAAAACCTCTACCAATGAAGCCATTGACGAAAGAACATAAACAAGAATATAGAAATGTGGTAAAATGTTACATTTGTCAAGGACCATTTGATGACAAATCATCATCCATGTACAAAAGAATTACAGTGGTCTCTATAGGGGTCCTGTGTTGCAAAGTGAGCCCACAGGGGTTAATTAAGCTCGCAAGCTCGGGTAAAAGCTCGAGCTATTGGGGTTTGTTTGGTAACTCAGTCTACTCGAGTTTATTTAATCCATTGAACAGAATATTAACAGAATAGAACATGACAAATAAATTACACGGAATTGTATTAAACTGGCGACCAGAGTACAGGCGTACTCTGTGGGTAAACGCCAGATGTTCTGTTGACAATATCAGGCATACCTTTGCAAGCCAATATTGTCAACAAGCAGTAACATTTTAGGATTTGTTGATAGATGGAACAATAACATTCGACAGTATTACTGGGATGGTGGTGTTCGAACTGTCTAACATATCATAACATGTACCTGGTGAAACTCCTCGTTGAATTGGGGATGCTGAGTTGCTTGAAAGCACCAGTTACCAGAACATTCCGCCGCTTAACTGACGCCCGGCGGAAAACTATTTGGTGGCCAAGATTCCATGGGCTGCATGCAGACTGATCGACAGTCGACAGTCAGAATCTGGAGCCTGTGTCTGATATCGTCTGAAAGGAATCACAAACTGCCACGGGCTGGTGGGACCTCACAGAACTGCCAGTAATCACAACGTGGAAATCAAAATTTACGATCACAGATCGATAAACATTTTCCTTCTATTCCGCAATATCCTGCTCACAGTAAATGTAATTTGATGTTTCTAGACGCAGCATCTTGTTCAGTGTTTTTCTTAATTTGTCTGAATACCATTGTCAACTGTTCATTAAAAATCAAGTCGTTAGCAAAGTAAAAATTTCGTGCAATGCCTACAAGGAAGAGATACACACTTCGTTCACGAAAAGGATGGTGGTGAGTAAAAAACAAACGAAGGAACAGCCGATCACTTGATATATACATTTCTTTGACAGTTACAAATTCTTGCCTTCCAGCTTGGATCGATCATTTGGAAAAGGATAAGTTCCGCATTGTGACTCGAAATTTTTCCCGGACTTCGATAAATGGAACAGTCTCTTGCCAAAAGGTGTTGATCCATCGAGTGTATGAACGGAAGAACAGATTTGAAGACGCATTGCAACCTTGCAACGAACAATTTAATTTAAGACTCTGCGACGCACACATTTAAGACGAGGAGTACGAGCACGCTCGAAAAGTGTGGACATTTTTTAACATGGAATCGATGAGAAGTTATCTCAATCTGTATTAGAAAACGGACGTCCTTCTCTTGGCAGATGTGTTCGGAAATTTCAGAGATGTGTGTTCTACACATTATGATCTGGATTCTGCTTGGTACTTCATGACCCCGAACTGGATTGGGAAAATCAATTGAAATTTATTGAAGTGGGATCAGAATTGTTATCGGATGTTCGAAAGGGTATCCACCGTGTCTGACGGGTATGCAAAAGCCAACAATCGTTACCTGAGCAATTTCGAGTCTGAGGAGTCTAGAAAATACTTCACCTCTTTAGATGCGAATAACATGTTTGGCTGGGCCATGTGTAGGCCTTTGCACACGAGATATTTCAAGTGGGTGACAAAACCAGAAAAAGATCAGTAACTGAAGACGTTAACAGTGTGTCTTGGTAGTGGATTTGGACTATGATTCACGACTTGCTGCACAACAAATATCCCTTCGCTCTGAAAAATATAGAGATCGACGGTGGTGTGAAAAAAGGCTCATCCAGAATATACGAGATAAATGAAATTATATGACCTATTGCAAAAATTTTAACTCTATCTCGATTACGGTATGGTACTAACGAATACGTATGCCTGTAGAATCGATGGAAGAGAATAAGCCGTCAAGAAGTGCAAAGGGATTCAAAAGTGTGTCATTCAAAACAACATAACTTTCAAAGTCTGTTCAAACATAAGCCAATCCACAAAAAGGTGAATGCGATTCGAAGCGATAAACATGATATCTATATGGAGAAAGTGTGTACAATTACTTTATCGACTGACGACATCAAGTACATTGTACAACTGGATGGGATAAGTGCCTTAGCCCATGGACATTATTCTATGTTTCTGCAGATGATTCCTCAAAATCAAAAGCGGTTAGACGAGTACACGACTCTGCAAATTGATAAGGACATAGAAAATCTGGAGGAAAAATAATAAGTAAAAAAGAAATAAATTTAAAAAACAATGATATAAAAATATTTTTTTTGTATTATAGAAAAAAAGAGGAGGAAAAAACTTTAAGAAAAGCTATGAACGTATCAGTAGAAGTTGTTATTTTACCACACAAATCCATATCCAATTCAGATTTGTTAAAATGGCCAAAGCATTAAAGATAAAACATTTTCGAGACGTCTTCTCTCGAGATGCATTACCTAGTCGCACAAGTGGACAACAAAATCTAGATTTCAATTTTTTTTCATTCAATAATTTAAAAAATAAATTTCTATTCAATAATTTATAATTTATATTTTCTATGTCCCACAAAACTACAGAGATGACACACTAAACTATGGGAATAAAAATAATGTCAAAGCTAATGAAAATATCCGTTTCTATATGGACAAATTTGATATGTGTGATGTGTGAAGTTCAGAAAATGAATACACTAAGCGCTATACGTGGAAATGACCTGGGAATAAAATGGCCCGTTTAGATTATTTTTTGATGATGATGATGATGATGACTTTATTCAGCAGTATACATTACAATAATTGAAGAAGAAGGACAATAAATACAAACATACAAATAGAAAAATGCATGACATGTACGAAACATTTAAATGGACTGTCTGCATACTGCTAGGAGAAGTCATAGCCAGACTGGCTGTCTTCCGACTTCCCCTTGAGGTAAAATTGTGATGAAAAAGAAAGAAAAGGTTGTGCATGCGGATCTGGTGAGCAGGAAATGTTACAGTGTCATAGGCCATTGAATTCGAGGCTAATTTGGGGTGCAATGCAAAGCCAGGACCAGAGGATCAAATGACTTGCAAATGTTTTTGTTCAGAAAACGGAGATTTATCTGTGCTATACCATAACTCTGACCATAACCCAGTCGCCATAACTTTCTCTTTCATTAAGCAACCCAGAGGCAAAAGTTTATGGAAATTCAATAACAGTCTCCTAAACGACACAGAATATGTCCATACAATAAAAGGTGTAATAGCAGGAACAATAGATCAATACAACAACAGCAACAACAACAACAACAATAATAATATTTATAACCGTCCACTTACTATTAATGACCAATTGTTTTGTGAAACACTAAAACTCATGAAACACGGAAAGACAATTTTCTACACTTCTTATCTGAAGTGTAGAACAAACAATCGTCTCACTAAAATTGAAAATAAATTAAATGAACTGTAAACTGGATGATGGCGATACTTCAGTTGCCCACGAAACTGAAACTTTGGAAACCGAACTTCGGACCATAAGAAACAACAAATTAACGGTATGATTTTAGGAGACAAATCGAAATGGAAGACAGGTGAAAATCCGACCAGATATTTTTGCAACCTCGAAACAAGGCATGAAACAGAAAAAATGATCCCAAAACTGGTGACAGCTAACGGGCACGAAACTGAAAATTTAACAGAAATATTAAATGAACAAAAATCCTTTTATCAAAATCTCAACTCTTCCAAAATTAAGCCTTCAAAAACAATATGCGAACACGAGAATGCCTTCTTCGATGAAAGTGAAGTTTTATAAATTCGTCTAGAACGATCTTAGCTGTTTCGTAATTAATTCCCTAAATCATGGTTACACATTAAACGAATTATCAAATCCACAGCGTACTGGTGTTATCCCCTGCATTCCTGCATTCCAAAGCCGAATAAACCAAAATAATTTATAAAAAATGGAGAACCATATCATTAATTAATGCCGATGCAAAAATGGCCTCGGCAGTTATTGCTAATCTTATTAAAAAGGTCCTTCCAAAATTATTATCAGAAACGCAGTTAGGTTTTATGAAAGGAAGATGCACAAGGGATTCTACTCGGTTAACATTAGATTTAATTGAAAAATGCGAAAAAGGAAAAAAATCAGGTCTTCTTGTTCTATTAGATTTTGAAAAAGCTATTGATTGTTTGGAATGGGCATTCATAGAAAAAATGCTAAAGTTCTTAAAATTTGGTCCATCCATTATAAAGTGGTTTAGAACATCTTACAATATTATTTTTAGTTACGTTATAAACAATGGGCATTGGTCAGGCAAGTTCACAATATTAGGTATCCAGTATGATCTATTCTCAGAAGACTACACAATACAAACTTTCCTTAATAAAGCGGAAAAGATCGATAAACTTCTCAATGACTGGTCGTTCGTTTTTCCAGTTTTTATGGGCAGGAACTTGTGAAAAAATTTCAAGAAATATCCTTATAAGTCAGATAGACTGGGGTGGCATTATGTCCCCGCATATTAGCTTATATAGTTACTCGATAAAAATATTCTGGATTAGGAAACTTTTAGACCCTAATATTTTTGCGCCCTGGAAAACGCCGATATTGGATGACTTCGAAAAATATGGCAGTTACAAGATATGGTCCTTGAGCAAGGAGGGTGTACTAAAAGTGGGTGATGGCACTAATAGATTTTGGAGAACAGTCCGCAAGGCCTGGTCACTAATGGCAAAAGACTCCTCTTCAAATTCATGGGAAATATGCGCCCAACCCATCTTCTACAATAAAAATACAAAAATCTACAATGACCTATTTTTTAATCTGAAATGGTGTAAAAATTGTATCTTTTTCGTAAATGATCTCTTGAAGGAACAAGAAAATTTTCTTAGATTTAACGAATTTTGTGCGAGATGTGGCATCTCTACTCCATTCACCGTTCACCAGAGGGTAATAAATGCAATTCCCCAGGCATAGAAACTTCTTCTCAAAGGAAAAGAAAGGAATCTGTCGGTTACCAATCAAAACATTGAAAAGTTGAATTTGACAAATAAGGTGAATAAGCTTTTCTACCCGCTATCCTTGCAGCTTGTTACGACGCCACCCTCGCCGTCACAGAACAAATGGACCACACTTTTGGACATAAACCTGAATTCCGGGGATTGGGTATCAATATACAAAGGTACATTTAACACGACAGACGACACGTCTCTACTAAGCCTCCATTATAAAATCATACTCCGAGCGTTATTCACCAACACAAAACTCTTCAATGTAAGCTCTCAGAAGCAGAGCTTTGCACATTCTGTTTCAATGCAAGAGAATCAAGCTTACATCTGTTTTTTGAATGCACGGTTTACTGGAAAAATGTAATATTCCCCTCCCATTGTGAGGTCAATACATTCTTCTGGGACTTAATGAAAATAATTATAATATCCCAGTAGATGAATATATAACAGATTTACTCATACTTCTCTTCAAAAATATATATTTCTTTCCGGCAAGGTGAGAAAGTGTCAACCATCCTTCCCAAGTTTCTGGTTCAGTTCCGATTTTACCACGACATGAAGCTTCTGTCACTCTATAAATACCACCAAAAGAAGCAGGATATTATAAGGTTGAGATGGAAGTCGACAAAAGGACTTTTTTTGTGACTAAATAAACCTCGGTCCAAAATACAATCTTTTTTATTTGTATGTCTATCCTGCAACAACTACCTTGAAACGTGCAACAATAAGCGCAGTGAACTGTGATGTATACTCCAGAATCTTTTTTTGTACCTACTTCTGTATTTATATTTGTATTTTTAGTAAAATGTACTTACTTCTTATCTGAATAAAATTTTTTTTAAAAAATTAAAATATATTTTTTATTTCTTTTAACTTTAATTTAATTTTTTTCTGTTTACCTAACGACGGACATTTTATTTCCATCTGATTAAAAAGATAACAATCTGTCGGAAATGACTAGAGTGTAGCCTTTGTCAAAATGTTGTTAACAACTATATAAATTCTCAATCCGATCGCGCATGGCAAATTTAGGTAGTTTTCATATCGCCAACCGTGCCGGATAGAGATTCCTATAGACTTTCGTTTCGTTTTGGGTATTACCAGCTTCCGCAAGTGTTACCTTGCTCGAACGGTTGACGAGTGTGGTTACAATCGTCGACCAGATAATTCTGAATGTCTATGTTTTTCTTGGTCGAATTGGCTGTGAAATATTTTAACATTCTTTCCATCATGGTTCTATTCCAGTGTTCGACCACGCTCGCTTACTCTTCATTTTCTGTTTAACAGATGTCGATCCATCAACGAGCGTGAACTTCTCGACCTTTGTCCACCCATAATTTCTCAGATTTTCGAGAAGAAGAATTGAAGATAGTCTGGGGACATTCTGCCACGCTCGAGCCCAAGTTATTTTTCAGCAGTCTCTCCCAAATGTATTTGAAAAACAGGTCTATGGCCGCCAGTATGTATTTCGTCGTATCTGAAACGCGAATGCATGTCCACCAGATCAGCTGCTCACGTGTGATCCAATCCTTTGACGTATACTCTTCTGCAAAGTTGTGTAATTCGTCTGCTAGTGCATTAGCTATATTTTTTGTTTATTTCCCATTCCGAATCGACGGTTTGTACCGATCCTACCGATCACAGAACGTTCGGATTTCTCTCTCGACGTGGTTCGCTATATTTTAAATATCTTTCATCATCTTCTTATCACATACGTCATTTTGAGTTTCCCCACTGGGATATCTCACAAAACAGAGATCGTGACTGTAAGCCACTCGGTCCACTCTGTTGATGGGTTTGCTCCCCGATTTCGGCGTCAGATCGGGATTCAAGCTCTTATTCAATTTCGTACAAGGCCCTGTGATGTCTCGGCAGATACATTTCAAAAGGAAGATTTTCGTCGAGTCTGTTGACCACGCACGCATCCGTTTTTATCGAATCGACAGCCCACACACCTCACAAATGCATCGAAGGATATCTTTGTTATGTTTCGTGTGCACTCTATGCATATTTACCGTGTCGGTAGAGTTCTTACATATGACGCAATCCATTTTATATATATATTTTTTATATTTATATTTTATATTTTTATTTTTTATTTTCTTTATTTTCTATATGTGTATTTTAACATCCGTTTGCGAGAGTTTGCAGAACGATTCGTTAGCTTCTTGTCGACCTTTTTTCTCTCGGGTCATTCCTCATCTTCTCTTTGAGAATCTGACGCGTCTTGCTTCTTATGCCTTCTTTCAGAGCGTTGAATTTATCTTTTTCACTGAGAATGTGAAAAAAACTCGTTATCGGAATTCCGTCTGTCTCTCAGTGCTTTGAATATCATGTCGCATATAGAATCGAGTTTCACATTGGCTAATGCTTTGATCTATTTGTGTTTGTCGGCGTTTGATGGTAATTTTTTACTCACAAATTTTCCTATTGTACCATACAGCAGCAAAGGCTATGCTTTTGTCAAAACGATCGCTATAGTGGATAGACGACTCCCAGTCCCATAGACACGGTTATTTTTATAACCCTGGCATATTTTTGTGAAGTGCTTGACGTTTGTCTCATTCCACTGTTAAATCGTCCTAAATCCTGTTGATTTCATTCATGCGAAATTTGCCCCCCTTTGTCGTCTCTTGTCACAAGATTTGAGGTTGATATTGCAGAGGCTGATGGTATTTTCGGATATATATTGTTACTTCTTTATTCCATTTTATTATCTTTGTTTTTTTCATCTTCCTACTAAAGCTACCCCCCACCACCCAAAAAAAAAAAAAATCAAATGAAAAAAAAAATAAAAAAATCGATGGTTCCACACACACACACACACACTTGTTAATTCCATTTGAACTTAATTCATTTATAATAACATCCTGAGAATGAGTATATTTTTAAATGGTGAATTTGGACTTAACATCTGACCTTCAGCGACCGAGGTTCTATTCTTTCCTCTCTTCAGGTTTTAACCATTTCCGAAGGTATTGAATGCACTATCCTTCGTGGGTCCCAGATACAATTCTTTACCATTCCTTTTCAGTTCGACACGCGGTTTCTCCCCTTTTTAAATACATGCCGCTTTCCATTTTTTTCTGCGCTCCTGATCTAGCCTGTCCCGAAAAAGAAGTTCTTTGTGAGAATCGGTAATGCTTTGGTGGACAGTCCTGGCAAAAATCATAAGAAACCCTCTTTCATTTTTAAATTGTATTTCCACTGAGCGGGGTTCAGTCTCATCTTGCTGCACGCTTTGCCATATCTCTCCAACGACTCATGAAATTGTCATGGCAGATCTCGCATAATGCCTGCTGTAAAGCAAACCTTTTTCCTATCCGGATTTTTCTGTACGAAACCGTCGTGTTAACGAGATCTGCCATCGTTCTTCTAAAAACATCTGACTGCCTTCTTCTTCATGTCTCGTGATCTTCGTTTCATTCCACGATAAATCATTGATTTCCATTTTTTTTTAAATTTTATTTATTTTAGTTTTTTTTTTAGTTTGGCTTAATCTTAAATTCTTAATCATTTTTACCTGGGAAGTTCGAAATATTTAAAAAAAAATTAACTTTTTTTAATTTCGAAATAGATATACATATTTTATATTTTATTTAGAAAATATGTCGAGCGAAAAGCCATTAATTGTTTCCACTACGAAAAACACAAACAAAAACGAACAAAAAAAATGCCGTTCAGACACGGGAAGATGAAAAGCGAGACATCGTCAAGGTGGGCGCGGTAATCGCCGCGTCGGTCGAGCGGAAAATCGAAACCATTAAATTATTTTGCTTCCATAAACGGGAACAAAAACAACGTTCAGACAAGCCAAGATGAAAGGCGTTATATGGTCACGGTCAGCGCGAACGGTCATCGTCGTATACTTCGAGAGACGTCGAGCGGAAAGTCGACTCAAGTTTTTATGCTTCCATTAACTGCAATAAAAAAAATCTCAATCGGACACGCATTTTCCAGTTCAATTTTGGCCATTATTTTAAAAGAAAATTCGAAATTACAATTTCAGACAAAGAAACATTGGAACACGGATGCTGAAAATTTCACAAAATGTTGTCAAGATGTTGTTTTCCTTGTGGAGATTTCAATTTTAATTTCCAATTCAGAACAAAATATTTTTAGACTTGTAATTTTAGGTGAATTGGAAAATGCCTATGGGATTCCAATGTTAAATGTGAACACTCGAGTAACAAACACTTGTACAAATTAACACTGATAACTCCCATACAACATACTGTTTTACCCAATGTGTTCATTAACATCGGATTTTCTAAAAGGAATTACAAATTTTGCAACGGAACAGCGATTTGTTGATGTGTAAAATGCAAATGAATTTTTAATGTGTGAATTAGAATTCACATTGAATGTTCCACAGACAAATTCCAATTCAAGTTAAAATCTAAAGTTTTTACGGTTTGAACATTGTTATGTGAAGTGAAACTCTCAAAAGCACACTCCGTTTGCAATAGATAATTCAGTGTTTTTCGAGTCATTTTCAGCAAATGTACCAATTTTCTTACATTGCCGAATTTTATTTTGTTCAATGCTTGTATACTTTGAGAAATTGCTACTAAAGTAGTGCCTTCCCCTTTCAAAAATATGTACAGTTTCAAAGTTCAAATTTTAAGAATCATGATGATCAAGCCTTCGGCTCATTGGCAACCAACTTATCCATGAGCTGACAAATTTCCAGTGTATCTTGTGTTTCTTCCCAGAAATGGTATGTAACTATCTGGTGGAAAACCCATACTACTTCGTGTCACAAGTGCTGCGCACTCCCACTACGACAGAATATCATGAAAATGAACCTGAACATTCGTCATCAGTACTGTTGTCACGCTCTAGGCTCACAAGTCTGATTCTGCTGGGAATTCGACTCTGTTGATCCTTCGGACTCTTGTCAGTTCAATGGTAGCAGTCAGAAGAGTCCACAATCAATATTTAGGGCTGCACGTTGAAAATATTTGTCTTCCTCACATATTCCCTAAGCAGACAGCCTACTTAATGAAATTATGGCGCATCATGTTCCTTATCCAGAAAAAGAGGGTCTCGGTTTCAAAGGGTTATAGGTTGTTTGTTTACGTACAGTTTGTGTACAGACTACCGTTGATGTAATGTTAAGCCATTTTACTCACAAAAGGTCAGATATTGTTTCGTGCTACAGTAATATATAGAGTAAATGTATAGTGCTCTGAAGTCAAACAATTATTCTACGAGTAGGATTAAGAATGAAATCGACGAGCCTCTGGCGAGTCAGTTTCATTCTTAATCCTACGAGTCGAATAAATTTTTTACTTGAAAACACTATACGTTTATTTTGTTTATCCCATAAATCACGCACAGGGCTGTCGCGGCGAAATCGTGCTATTACTACAAAACAATGCGAGAAGTGGGGAGCACTTTGGCCCAATTCGATCGACAAGAAAAACTGCCAAAAATAAACAAGGCCCAATGATACATGTCTGTCTAAAAATGAATCCCTACAAACTTCAGCTAAAGTTGCAAAAATACTTTATTAAATGAACAGTGTTCACCTTTCTTACTTTTGTTATTTATTGCTGTTTATTTCGTCGTCGATTCAACTTGAGTTTTATAAACAAAGCAGACGACACGTGCATTTGTTTATTTACACTTTCCTAATTTGGAAAATGAAACATCACTCATCACCCCCCCCCCCCCCCCCCCCGCTTTTCACAATCGAACATGCATGCTTTTCAATGCTTGGTTTCGATTGATTTACTTTGTGTTTTCTTTGTTAATTGTTGTTTGTTTTATTGTTAGACAGAGTTGAAATGTGTCATATATTCAGAACTTTCTTTTTGATAAACGTCGGTTCATTTTGTCTCCCACAAACGTAAAACAGACCATGATAACACGAATGCGGTAGAAGTCATAGGTCAACAAGTCCGTCTCTGCTGCAGGAATGAATTCTGTCAGTGTTAAACCTACGGGGAAAATATATCACCCTACTAGCGGCTGCTACTAGGCGAATAAAGCAAAAATTTATCCAACACTTTTATTGTTCGAATAAACGTCCATTTACGCGATAAAATGTCCAAATCAACACGTATCAATAAGTTTATAACTTTGATATCAAAATAACGATTATGTTACTTGGGTTTTACCATCCCCGTATAATAGTCCTGTAGCCATAGCAGATATTGAAACTTGATAACTTCGATTTACAAAGGAATTTGTTTTGCCTGTAAAAGTTCGTTTGTTTTCAAGGCCATACCATATAATACACCATTAAGTTAGAGATAATGAATGCATGAACATTACCATAGTAAACTACAACGAAGTGATAGTTGAAGTTATCTTATAGTCTAAAAAATTACACACGAACGAATGTTACCAGAGAGTGTTTTGTTGAAAATAAAAAAAAATATTTTTTTTCAGTACAGTGCCCAGTTGCCTGGAGAACGTCTAGCAGCGGCTCTTGCTACATGATTTCCGAAAACGCCTTGAATGATCCACCCATTGTTTCTGCCAGTAACATCTGTAAAACCATGGGCGGTGTTCTGGCTTCCTTGAGGACTCTAGATGACGTCAATTTAGCGAAGATAATTCTTGTCCAGGTACGATGTGGGCTTAGTTTGTGAATAGTGAGAGAATGCTGAAGTTTTAACCCTGAACCTAACATGAAAAGCAGACGACACCTGCAAACAAATTCTTGAATAACTAATTTGTTTCATTTTTTGTCTCCAAAACATAGGTTATGACCCTCGTTGGAACGAGCTCGAAACCAGACGTGCTGGATAATTAGATTATTCTTTTCAACATGCTGAAATGCGCTTTCAAGGCCCGTTATGAATTATGCAAACTATCGCCAATGATGATTGAAACCAAACTATTGAACTTCAGACACAACCATTGTTGTATAGTGTTCTTCTCATTTTAGTCTTGTTTCAAAATACTTTCGTGCAACTTACAGACACTTTGTAAAAATCCAAGGACACTATAGTTTGTTGTGGTGGTTTCATAAAAAGCAGCGGGGAAATATTCAGTCAAAGGGCTACTTGATATCCTATTTGACTCATTCGCTGGCATCTCTATTAAAAATATTGGATCCAACGTGGATGTTGGTTCTTATCGCATTCATGGGATCGGCAAATTATGTATTTTCATTTGCAGCAAAATCACTCGTTGAAAGATATATATCTCGTGTCCATTCATGATATGCTAAATATGAAAATCAATGGAATCCACTGAAAAACACTGGATACCCTCTGTCAGTTTAAAATTTAACACATTTAATGTTGGTGTCGACCAAGACATTCAGTTAAGAATTACACTCCCTGCTACTGATATCTTTTCAACTGGATTGCTGGAACGCCCAGTGGTCACAATAAGAAAACTGCCACCACTGCCGCCATCTTAGAAGGGAAGGGGCGGAGACTGCTATAAATAAAGAATGCTCAACAACAGCAAAATTCTCAAAACTTTCCAATTTCCTGACGCCCTGTAATCGCCGATCGCTATTTAACCCTTTACCCAACGTAACGACCAAAACCGGCCAGCGTATTCTCAAAAATCGCCAATAAATTTTCATTATATTTTCATTTTTTGTCTCAAAAACATAGGTTATGACCCCTCGTTGGAACGAGCTCGTCGAGCTCGTTCCAACGAGGGGTCATAACCTATGTTTTTGCGACAAAAAATGAAAAAAATTAGTTATTCAAGAATTTTTTTTGCCAGTGTCGTCTGCTTTTCATGTTAGGTAAAGGGTTAAAGAGTATACTGTGAAAAATGAATGTGTTGGTGTTGTGCACATTTTGGTAGCGATACATATTTAATATTTCCAACATAGTTCAGTCATTATTTACAAAAAGGGTGTCGAAATTGGAAGTTGATACCGTGTTGATACCGTTTTACTCATTAGTGACAAAACAGAGTGTCGAAATTGGAAGCTGATACCGTGTAACTAATGTTTGCACTAGATAAACACCATGATGATGGTTTGCAATCTTAACTGGAACAGATACCGGCGGTACTCGACCTTTTAATCGGTACTGATTCCCATCCTTCCGAACCGACGGTTCCGGTACTCGTAGTTATTATATGTGAATGTGATACACGTGTAACACGGCGGAATACACGGGCAGTAAAGTGTTAATTGAATATTTCCATAACGTTGAAACTTCGAAGACTAGAGTCCCAACACCCCGTCCCCTGAGGTTCAATGTGTTCTATGTGCCTACTAGCACATAGAACACATTGGAACTCAGGGGACGACCCGTTTGAAACGGACTATAGGATGTCGGATAGTTGAAGTCTATATAGTCTACTTCAAATTATTACTGTGTCTTACTATTAGGGTGCCCATTGATTCCAAGTTCGAACACGCGGGGTTGCAGACATTGACTAAAATTTCTGCAAACAACAAACTGCATTATCACTTGCATTATCGGAATATTAGATATATCGTTCTCATTGACGGTGACGACCCGGATCTCGGTTCTGACCCCAGTACTGTACCGGTACCGACAACAGTGGAACCGACGGTACTTTGCAAACCCTGACCATGACGCTTGATAAAGTGAAAGTTGTTATGCTGTGACTACAGTCACAGCGTAGCAGCTGTCACATCATCAAACGTCATAGATTTGGAAGGGTTTTCGCGTTGTTTGACTTGACGCCATTTTGGGGGTGGGTGGTGGGTACAGTTTGAGTAGCGACATGTTGCGCTGACATTCCAACAATCCAGTTGTACAGAGACCAGTGCTCAATGCGCACCACGTTCTCGCAATTCAGTGTTGTAACAAATTTGAATGGATTACCTTCTATCATTGGCTATGGTTACAAAATATACGAACTAAATACCATTTAGTGAGTGAAGGTGATCTCCTAATCGTTTGTGCAAAATGGCTCGTGTATTTTAAATGGCTGTTTTTCAGAAAACAAACGTTTATGGTAATACGCTCATCGTTTGTTTTGAAATCATGTTTATTATCAGTTCTTTTTATTCTGGATAGAAAATTACACAGAAGAAGCATCGTCAGCTAAAATTATTTTGATTTTGATTTTGGTCCAATAGGCCTGCCTCTGTCTGATTGAGGCCCTAACACGTAGGAGCCGACTGGAATGTAGATGATGTGGAGGTGTAGTGGGTGGCGGGTGTTGCCGATTAGGCGGAAGTTGGGAGTCCTGTTAGTGGTCATGATAGAAATGTTTGAATCTCAAAGCAAAAAACTTCCCATCTCACAACAGTGGAAGTGCTGATATAAAAATGTTCCAAACTCATTTATATAAAAAAAATCAGTACACCTTACCTTGCCCCTGTAATCAGTAGGACGTCGCAAATACATTCAAAAGATGCGAGGATTGCAGCCACCCAAGGAAATTACTTTCTAAATTTCGACAGATTTGATATTGTCCGCGTTACAACAAACCACTTGATAATAAAGTATTTCATACTGAGCGCAACTATCTTCACTAGTTGCCACCAAACGCGGAAAGAAGTAGGCATTTTTTGTTTGCGACAACTCACCAGCAATTCGTACGATAAACATACTTGGACGTCAATTCTCCAATACTAGACAGGTCGCGTGTTTTTAGGTCCCTGTTTCGGATCATATACTACTCAAAGTTTGCTAAGCACCAAGTATATCCAACTACCTGTTTTACGTTTTATTTGAAATATTGAAAAGTGTATATATTTTATATTTAGTTATATCTTTAATGATTTAAGCACAGAAATTAAGATTTTGTTTGTGTTTTTAGCTTTTGAATACGATAACCATGGAAAATGAATATTATTGGTGAAAGAGGAAATTTTTCAAATTTGCCAAAATGTTGACGGAGCGAACTGATATGTGTTCAGTATCGAGTATGAGACCCATTATTGTTAATTACAGCTTGACAGCGCCTTCTCACGCTCCCAATCAGGTTCCAGATGGTTCTTTGTGGGATGTTGTTCCATTCTTGGACCAGCATGGCACCAAGCTCCTGGATACTTCTTGGTTGCACTGGACGGACTGAAATTGCAAGCTGCAACTCATTGCAGACATGTGCGATTGGATTGAGGTCAGTGGATCTTGCTGGCCAGTCCATACGCTCAATTCCCCTTCCCCCCCCCCCCCCCCCGTGGGCAACATGAGGACGGGCATTATCGTCCATCAGAATGAATCTATCACCCATTGCACCTGCTTACAATCTGACGTGGGAATCCAGGATCTCATCAATATACCGCTGTGCAGTCGATGTACCACAGTCAAGGACACAGAGCTCTGTACGTCCATCCCAGCTGATGCCGCCACAGACCATTATTGACCATCCACCATAGCGGTCATGCTCAGCAATGTTGGCTTCATGGAATCGATCTCCTGGTCTTCTCCATTCCATAGAACGCCTATCTGTGTTGTCTAGGCAGTACCTTGACTCATCTGTAAAAATAACGGGTCGTAAATCTTATCTGGTCCATCCAACGTGATTCATGGCCCATTCATATCGTGCCTGGCGGTGGTTCTGGGACAGCTGAATGCGAATACATGGTTTTCGCGATCGGAGACCACCTTCGTGCAACCTCACCCGGATAGCTGCGTCGAAACATTTATCCCGGATGCATTCTGAAGGTCACTGCGAAGCTGGGTTGCTGTGTCAAAGCGGTTCCTACAGGCCTGAATGATCAAAAACCGGTCTTCAGCTGCAGATGTTGCCTTGTCTCTGCCACCACCATGTCGTCTGACTTGTGTGCCATACTGCTGAAATCTTGCCCAGGCTCCGGTGATCACCGTATGGTGCACACGAAGGGCTTCAACAACCTGACGATGGGTAGCCCCTTGTTCCACCATCCCTACAGCCCACCACATTTCTGCTTCAGACAAATATCTTCTTACATTTGCATTCGCCATATTCAATCATTAAATCACAAAGGTTTGTGTTGAAATGAAGACTGAATACCCTACACATGTCATGTACATGTAGACAGTACACGAAAACATCATGGAAATCAAGGGGTACATGCCTTCCATGACTGTCACGAAGAGTCTGCCTGTCTAGAGAGCTAATGTAAACACTGGGGACCATCTCAATACATTCCTCAATCATATCCTCCAAACATATCGCAAATGTGTCACAACAAGACTTTTTGAGTCACTTGTGGGCCGGCAGTCTCTGTTGTCGCTGGTTTCCCTTCCTTGTCGCCGGTGTTTGGATTTTGGTCGCCTTTTCACTTTACTCTTTCGCCACCGTCGCATGGCCACTAAAGTATTGTCACTTTACCGGACGCCTTTGCTCTAACATGTGACGAAATGTCACTCTACCACTGCCGTCGCACGGCCTCTAATGTTTTGTCACTTTACTATTTCGCCATCCCTTTAACAGGTGGCGGAATGTCACTCTACCCCTGCCGTCGCACGGCCACTAGCTTATTGTCACTTTACTGGGCGCTTTGCACACAAGCAGTCGCCACCGATGGGGTGAAACGCTCTCCTCCGTTTATCTCAAAATAATGTTCATACAGGCAACGCCTACTCTGCCTGCGTATGGCTTGCCTTCTACAACAGGTATGCCGCCTTACTAAATACCAAGCTCGTGAGCTTAAGGGGTTCGTACTACTATTTCTACTCCTACACTCGCGACTGTTCCTACTCTAACTATGAGCTCTGTGGCTCCCTTAACATTACAACGTTCCTATACTTTCGCACCGATGCGGCACCCTTTTTATCCAATTGCATGGGACATCCCCAGTTCCTCGCCTACGACCCACAGTCTCACACGCCTTCAGACGGGAATGGAATTTTCGAGAATTCCCCGATTTCCATTTCGATAGCCAGAACATTAATTCTCATTTTAATTACTTCTCTTGAACATGGCCGCTTAGATCGATCTTAATTTAATATTCTCTTTTAAATTCTTTTAAGTTTCCTATACTTTGACATTTCTGACAGTCCGCTGTCAAAATTTGATGTGCCCCGTACAACACCAAGCACCCTACGTACGTAATTATAATTAGAAAATTATAGAAACTAATGACCATATAATTGGATAACTGATTACCTTGCATGGCTAAATGAGATTCCTCTGCATTAAAATTATCATTTTTATTTCCCTTCACTGATTTATTTACACAGATGGCTTACTTGACAAGTCGGGTTTTCGGGGTTTGTCATGTACCTATCTTTGGCTTTTAGACCGAACGAGAAAAATTACAAAAATTATGTACACCTTTAAATCACAAAATCGAAAATTCAAGCTATCATGACAGCTGTTATGGCCTGAACCAGTCTAGCCCCTTAATTATTCGTTGGTGTTAAACGCCACATCAGCATCCAGTGATATATCGCAGCGAGAAAACGTCAGGAGCGTGGCATCATTAGTTATGAATTAAAATGATTGATAAAAACGGGAATAAATGACAAAAGAATGACGAATACAGGAGTAGCATGAACAGAAATGAATGATGTTATAAGCAGTGTAGTGAATACTATATAAATCAACCTGTAGCTTTGAGATAGGAAGCGTCTAGTTTAAAATAGTAAAAACAGTTTTGAAATTGATTAAAAAACCGATTTGACTTTTGTGTAGGGTCGTATCAGAAAATAGACCGCCACGAGATCCTACAGTGAAGTATTGCCCTCTGACATGATTAAAATCAGTGCAGTGTAAAATGATGTACTCCACTGACAACACCTGTTAGCAAGGAACAAAAACGGCCAGCGCTATTCTCAAAAATCGCCAATTAATTTTCATAATTTTTTTCATTTTTTGTCTCTAAAACATAGGTTATGAACCCCCCCTATTGGAACGAGCTCGACGAGCTCGTTCCAATGAGGGGATCATAACTTATGTTTTTGTGACAAAAAATGAAAATAATAGTTATTCAAGAATTTTTTTTTGCAAGTGGCATCTGATTTTCATGTTAGGTAAAGGGATATTATCCTCTAACGAACTGGATTGTGTGTGTCTTGTATGACCAATGTGACATCGTGTCAATATTACATGGTCTTTTCTGCAATGGTTACCAGATGCATATTTATCACTGATACTTACTCGGAAGCGATTGAGCTTGTTATTTGTTGCCCACTTCACTCCGTCCGCCTTATAGATTCGACGTAATTACCGATATTGTTTGAAACCACTGAAAGGAATTTTAATATCATTGATAGGCTTGCTGAAAGCCTGTTTTCTGCACGGCAAAGCCAGCAAAGAGCAAACAAAGTAAAAAAAAGCACTTCGTTTATCTCAGATACAGTGACGGATGACATCAGTGAAAAATGTTGTGAAGTCGCGGTACAATCAAATGGTAAGACTAATGGGAGTTAGTGAGAAGGATATCTAGAAGTGCAGTGACGAGAAATAGGTGGACTATAAGCCAAGAGGATAATGGTTATAAACTCCCTTTCACAGTACCCCTTCTAGGGAAACTGCATTGTCAAGAAATCACTTTCTTCCAAGATAAATTGAAGTGTCATTCGAGGAGTTACACCTTCGAACAATTATTCGATAGCTTATTTCACCGACAAGATTCGAGTCGTTCGAGCAATGCACGCTTCAGCTACTCCTCAACTGACTTGTAGACTTATTCGTAGGAGCCATAGAAGCCTTCGATATACACAAAGGCGATACCTTTGTGTAGGCAGAAACTGTTACTGATGATATTACTAATGGGAGATAGCAGTAGTCAAGGTAGAAAACAATGATCGGACTATTAAGAGATAGTGAGTGGGACATCTAGTAGTGCATTGACAGGGAAAGGTGTAGTAAATATCAAGAGAATAGTGCTCACACAATAACTTTAGAAGAACCCCTTCTAGGAAACATCTGTGGTTATGGAATCTCTTTTGTCTGAGATGAGTCGAGGAGAGTTGTACGAGGAGTCACTCTTTCAAACAGTTACTGGTAAGCTCAGTGGGCCGACAAGATTCGAATCGTCCGAGCAATACCAATCTCGATCACTTTTCTATTGACTTTTAGACTTGTTCGTAGGAACCACAAGGCCTTCCTTCTACACAATGGAGGTAACTCTGTATAGGCAGACAGAGGGGTGTTCTCGTGGCCATCATGGTCTTTTACGACAAACACGTAGGAGCCATGGGCCAGTATCATTCTGGAAGAATGCGAACAAAAAATCGTTTCGGTAATTGTTGGGGCATTTTCGGTAATTTGATGAACTCGGTTTGAATCGAATATACCTTTTAAGGCCCTGTAGAGTAATGTGCTACTCATATCGGTGGGATTCTGGTAGAATTTGAGGTAAATAAAGTCTATTGGGTAAACAAGGGTAGTTTATGGTGATCTGAGTTAGTCACTGGGTTGGTTGCAGCAATTAGATATACTCCGGTCCAATTGGACATAAATTCAGAACACACCGCACCCTATTAGGAGACATTTGGTCCAGTGGCGACAACGTGCGACTACAGAAACTAAGATAGTGGCCTCCAGTAATTAAAATGGACGAGGGAAACGCACGCCACCCTAACAGCACGCTCTGAGCATACGCACTAACACAATCCAAACTGCCACAACATGGTCACTCATAGCAAACCAGAAAACACGCACAATGCACTGCGTTGTGATGTGACTTCCGGAGTCCGACAAGGAGTACGGCAAATAAGGTTCGATCGGGCACATAATGTACTGCCTGAGTACGCACGGACATACACACGGAATGGCGGACACAGGTAATACTCAGTTTTCCCGCACTCCGCTATAAATGCACCGAGGAGTTTGTGTATTGTTTATTTTTTGAGATTCAAAGACATTTTTGGCATTCATGGTAATCTCGCGACTGAACTGGGACATAAAAAATGAAAATGTTGAATAACTGGGAGAAGAAAAGCTTGGTAAACGGTATTTTTCCCATTATTATAGAAACAATAAAAAACATTTCACTATATTTGACCTAACAAAGCTATGAAAATATCTGGATTTCAATTTTTATGTTTATTACTCAGGGAGGTGAATAACATTCAGTTCTTAACTTCTTGTATAATACATGTCCTTTACTTACTGTGGAAAAATAATAAATCGCCCATTGCAGAACATCTGAGAACCAATGTTTTCACATTTCTTTTTCGACAGTCAATACTCTTCTGTCTTGTGAAATGAAAAAAATGTAGAAAATTGCGATCAGATCGCAAGTGGGATCAAAATAAAATACGCTATCCCGTTTGACAATCATAAGACTCCACGTGGTACTGATGTTACTTCACTTTCTCTGATGCCAGTCTAATCAAATGCCATACTGGTTACAACTGAAAACTACCGTACTCGTATGGACTCATAAGACAAGAATCATTAAATGTAATCGTCACGTCTATTTGAATTAAAGGAATCGATTATAAAAATTAAACAAATGAATTAAAGAAAATAATGAAATAAATAATAACATTTGAACACACTATACATAGTGGAATAAGTAATACTATATACAACACTCCGGTTTATACAGTTTCAAACTATATCTGCATGCCCTAATTTTTTCAATTCCGGATATCGTCTAAAGTTCCCGAGTTGGGTCAGTATCAATGACCCTAACTGGAAACTCTATTGGATAGCCGACCGGTCTTGTACATGTCTCATGTATGCGTATGTATATGTATGTATGTTTGTATACGTAAGTGTACAGGTGTGTGTGTGTATACATATATATCTTACCTCCTACAAGTATCTGGGAATTTCATTGGTTGAAAGACGTCACATGCAGACTGCATTTAAAACCATATACTGCCTGTCAACATCAATATAGGCTGACAGCTATGAGTAATCTCTCCTTTGTTCATTGATTATTCAAAATGGCGGCAGCCGATAAACGCTTAAAGTTGAAAGATTGAGTGTTGGAAGCCCATATTTGGTCTGAAGTGCAGGTTAGGCAACTTAAAAGGCTTCATATTTTGTGGATGTGTGTCATGTTACCTTCGAAATGAAACTGTCTGGTATGTATGAATTTGCCTTGTTACAATTTATGGGAGAGTGCCTGCAGGCACTCTCCCATAAATTGTAACAAGGCAAAGACACGTGAACACATTGTGAGAAATCTCTCATTTAATTTTGATCGCTGTTGTTATTAGGTGTCAGTTAATTTCATTTGGACGAGAGCTTCGCTCTCATCCAATAGAAATTAACTGACACCATATATACCATATTAGGCCACCAACAAACTGTGTAACTAATAATATATGCGTTCCTCCAGAATGTGTTTTCTTATTGATTGATGGTCTGACACAGAACAGTGCTTGATAGTCCTTGGGGGATGACAGGTAGACAGCCAATCTGGCTGACATCTCCCACGGTACGCATGCTTATTTAGGTATTGTTGTAATTGTTTGATAAATTTGTATTTGTCTTTTATCCTGAAAAGATGCCTTTATTATATCTTGATGTGCACTTCAGTATGTGTGTTTACTGTAAACAAACTATTCATTCATTCGTTCGTTCGTTCGTTCGTTCGTTCGTTCGTTCGTTCGTTCGTTCGTCCATTCATTCATTCATTCATAAGTAGGTAAGTAAGTAAGTAAGTAAGTAAGTAAGTAAGTAAGTAAGTAAGTAAGTAAGTAAGTAAGTAAGTAAGTAAGTAAGTAATAGAAATAATAGACTAATTTTACAGAAGAAAACTAATCAAATTACAAAGACAAAAAATGTTTCAACTCCATTATTTTTTATTTGTGAGGTTTTGTCATTGTCACATTATGGCCCCTAAACAATATGTCATGTGACATTTTGTCTTGCGACAATATGGCCTGTGACATTTTGTCCTGTAACATTTTGTCTGCGAACCGTTTTCAAAAGATGTACTGAGCAAGTTTTATTTGAACACGTTGTTTCCTAATATATCATTAAAATGCAAGTTTATGTGTGCTGTCAATTTTCTTCGATCTTAAATGTCTTCTTTCCATCTGTACTTTCAGATCTAAGTTTATCTCTGTTTCAGGCGGGAAAAACTTTTGCCTACGTTGGACTGAATGATATCAATGTCGAAAATGATTTCAAATGGATTGATGGCACCAATTCTTTGTATGCTTCATGGGATACAGGTGTGTATTAGAACGATGAAACTGCCTACTTGCAAACAAAAGCCTCAGTTTAATACGGCTTACTCCCACGTGAAACTAACATAGATAATCTTACCCTTATTTGCGTTGAATATTGAAGGTTTTTTTCAGGCTTGACGAGGAAGGACACCCCCACCCTAGTCCCATGTCTTGAATGCAAGTGGTGGGTATGTGTGAGGGTGTGTAGATGATGGTGTGTCTGTGTGTTTGGCTTTGTGTGGGGATTTGTCTGTTAGGGTGTGTGTGTGATGGTAGGCGCATGGTCGGATATAAAATACAGATTAGTGAATCGGCTCAGAGGGTTTTAATATCAAGTGATCACGTAATGTGGCGACACTCTGCATCAAGGCGCACCGACCATTGCTCTGCCTTTTAACATTCGCCCACAGCACTTGCTTCTTCCTACAACACTCTCTTATCCTTTGCGAAGTGGGGTAAACAAATTTATAATTCCGGTTAACGTTTCAATTGCTTGAAAGTTCTAAATGAGTTACATGGCAAAACATTTGCGAGATTAGTTAAGGTGACCTTTCTTGGGTCGACTCAATTTCGCATTTTCACAGGCTTGGGGTATTTAAAAATATTGTTAGGAACTTAATCTGCTGAAAGAAGAATACATAGCTGTGACGTAATGCTATCCTATTTGCTGAAATTTGACACTCTCTCGCCGAACGACTACTGCATTGGGTTTACCTGAAAATTCCATTTTCGATCAATTAACTACTGTACAACTACAACTTCAGATATTTCTCGCTTCACTTGTCAACCCAGTGCATAAAGTTGCAAACAGAAAATTCGAAACTTGCAGATTAAAACTTAACCTTTTATCTAACACAGCGACCAATGTCGACAATATGCGGTCAGTTCGAAGATGCAGTTTTGCCAAAGTTAATTTTTACAGAAAGATGGAATGTAATTTGTCGCAGCGAGAGCCTAGCACACGTGTGTTTTCCAGAATACAAATTAGGCCTACGATCGGTGGAGTGATCCGGTGTTACGTATCGTACCTATGTACTCGAATCATTAGGTGTGACGTGTTTCCCCTAGTGGGGTTTACTGCAATATTAATTAAAATTATTTATTTGCAGCATGTGAACATAATGTACAACAATAAAACAAAACAGATTAAAGATGGAATATATTGCAAGGAAATGACATAGCCAAGAAGGCTGCCTTTCTGTGATTCCCTTTTCAGACTGCGAGAGAACTCTTGACAGCACGTCTTGTGCTACTAATGGTTTACACCTGGTGTTGGCAAACTCTAAACTCTCTTTGAGACGCTCTATCGTGGGCAGTGTAGATTTTGGGTGGGCGTTCCAAACCACAACACGAAAGGGCAGCTCATCCACCCAATCGAAAACACAAGATGCGTCAGATAGCCGTCAGCCCGTGACCCATTGGAAAACACCAAACCTTCCCTGTCCAAATACTCATCCGCAGTTGTTGCAAGGAATCATGTGGTACAAAATCCCAGGGGCCACCCTTAGTTGGGGATCCCACATGATACAATGATGTCACAATAAAGGATACAGTGAGCAACAGGTTATGCATACCCGCATAATCTCTACCATTCGTGCTTGCAGAAAAGGAAATGCACGACAATGTGTTAACGGGTCTTCTGCTTCAATCTAGGAGTATTCTGGACACTATGGGATATTGCAATTTACTGATAACTGTCAAAAACTCTAAAAAGTGTTCTTTAACCCTTTGCCCAACATAACCGGCAAAACCGACCAGCGCTATTCTCAAAAATCGCCAATTAATATTCATTATTTTTTCATTTTTTTGTCTCAAAAACTTAGGTTATGATCCCCCTCATTGGAACGAGCTCGTCGAGCTCGTTCCAAGGATGAGTCATAGCCTATGTTTTTGAGACAAAACATGAAAAAATTGGTTATTCAAGATTTTTTTTTGCAAGTGTTATCTGCTTTTCATGTTAGGTAAAGGGTTAATATTATCAGACAATTATTGCGATAAATTCATAGACGCCTTTGCTTATAGGAACCCCAAGCAGGCCACAGGCCCGCAAGGGGTTGCACATACCCATTCAGTTAAATGTGTTCCAGAACAGAATTCTGTATACCGTCAACGGATTTTTTGAATTAGACAGTACATTTCAAAAATAAACTCACGTGATTTCCGGTGTCGAATTGCCCATTCAATTGCAATTGTCATATCCCCCTCTGAGAATATATGGGCTGATATCAACAATCAAACAAAATGTCAAATACGTTCGTTTTCTGTTGCAACCCTTTTCGCATCTAAGCTTTGCGTGATATTAACATATCTACACATCACTCGAATTATGTCCTTTTGGATTTTTGTCAATACGCTCAGGAGATAATCTAGTTATTTCAGATCAAACTCTCCTGATTTCGTTGCAACCTTAATCGAAAAGCCACAGAAAAAACTGATAATAATATAACTGATAATTGGTGCGATTGTATACAATATGAATGGACACGTAGCACGTGAAGTATCAAAACGAATAGAAAGGCTGTTTTTGAATTGTCCAAATGTTAAGGCGTTGTAAAAGTAAGGAAACATTTGCTTGGAAAAGAGCTACTAAGTGGTAGTACTGATACTGTGATAGTGATAGATTACTTTCGTCCCGTCAGAAATCAAAACAAAGTAATAATGTGTTACTTTTTGGTGTCATCTGTATTTATGAACGATGCTTCGTAGTTTCGAATACTAAAAAATGGAAAATAATAACCTTTTTAGATATTTAACGTCATCGAAAATGGCATGTCGTTTTTATTCGGAAACAGGAGGAAGAGTTGGCATGAGGAAAACTCGGCCCATGGAAGATTTGTTCGAAAGAAAAACAATACATATCTGTTATGATATTTTAGATTCGCTACGTGTACGATATTCGTTTTTACTCCTAAAAAAGTAACTATTACAAAATATTAATATATAAAGAGCAATTATCTCTGCAGTAATCCACATTCAATGTGTTCTATAATAATTAACGTCTCTCATCTGTGAGAATTGCATCCAAACTGTCCTCCAACAATTTGCCCCAAACCGGATGCTAATCTAACTTGAACCATCCTCTGGCAATTTGCCCCAAACTGTCCTCGAGAATAGGAGTAATTCTTATTGATTTATTTATTTTGGTTTAACGACATTTTCGACGGCCAGGATGACCTCGTGTCGGACAATTTTACGGATGGAGGAAGCCAGAGAGAACCACCGAGCAATGACAAGCAACTGACAGGCTCCCTAATATACAAACTCCACACAAGCTGGGTTAGCATTGGTTGAAGACAGGTGCATCATCGATATGCAGTACACTTTAGTACACAATGCAACTACGTGGGTAATGGGGATGAAGTGTCTTTCCAGAGGACACAAAGTGGTTGCTGCAGGTGGGATTTGATCGAGGACATTTTGGCTTGCAACCTTCACCGCTAACTACTCAGCCCAATTCTTATTGATAAAATAGTTAAGTCGTAACAGAACACAAATTGTTTATTCATTTTTTAATATTCAACTTCAGTTTACTTTTAATAAATATATATTAAAAAACATGTTGGGGAAAACCTAACTATGCTGAAATAAAAATGATAGGGTCGGAGAAGCGACATGAAAAACATGAAGTAATTGCATGTCATGTCAGTATTTTTACAAATATGTTTTATCAGGTGTTGAAATGCCCTGGAAGGAATTTTTAACAGGTATTAACAAAATAGTTTTCATGAAGAAGCACAGAATTTTATGTTAGTTCATAACTGAAAAAACGCAGGGATGATGCTTGCAAACATTATTTTATTACAAGTAATGAAAATTGTTGTTTGTCATCCATATTTGATCAAGTTTCTGAAAAAGCACATTATACTATCCCAATGTTAGCTACTGGGTATAAGCATAAAATTTGAGGTTGTTGGCAAACAATGATAAGGGACGAGTTGTAAATGGGTGAGTGCATTAACAAATATGAATAGTTTTTAACACCTGGTAGCAGAATAATATAAATTTATGAGCGGCCACATGTACAATTTATTATCACTTAATTACAATAAGGGTCTTGGCCTAATGGACAAGGTCCCTAATAATAATATTGGATAATAATGAAAATAATAAACACTGAGCAGCAAAAATGATTGGAAATTTTCATCTATTTAATTATACTCAGTTTATGTTTACACAGTCATCAATCAAGAAAATAACTTCTACATGGGATAAAAAACCCACTAAAAAGTAAAAAAACAATGTTAGAAGTTTTTCTATATTTCCACTGAAGGAAGGTTTGGGTCCGTTAACGGTTGGTTCAGGCCAGAATGTAGCGGCCGGTTTGGGTCAAATTGCAGAGTACCGTTTAGGAGTATTCAATTGGTGACAAACTCCATGCAATTGTTACGATGCAATTTATTAAAAACAAACAGGAACACAAGAACTGTCAATATTTATTTATTTATTTACAAGCCTGGAACGCCTAATCGATCATTGTAACCTGTTTAAAGTTATGGGGCGACAAATGGTCGTCGGTACGACGTGCTGACATTTTGAATTCCTGGGTTCAAAAAACCCCATCCAAAAATATCGAAAATTGAAAAAAATTGCCCAATGCCAAAAACAGGTTGGAAAATATTCAGTGTGCATTGCTTTCCTCGAAAATGGGAAATTATGACCGTGTACAAAACAGCGCAAATTCCTGCAATGTCTTTATGTGGGTGTATATTTCATTATCGAGAAATAAAATTCATAGCATTCGAAATGAAACAGTAAAAAAATCCAAACGAACCAACTGTTTGTTGTTTTCATTCATTCAATTCCTCCCAAAACCACTCAAGAATTCAAATACACTCACACGATTCCCGTGGGCTTATACTTTCCAGGGTTACTACACGATTCACCCCCGTGCCAGTGGACGATTCGCCCTTGGTTTTATGGACGATTCGTCAATTAAGATCAAAAGTGCTCTATGAATGGCAGGGAGGGGGGATTTCATCGCATTTGTCAGTAGCATTCCCCACAGAAAGCCCTTTCAGGTGATGGGTCTGGACCATAAAGTTTATGAAAGAAGTTTGTCAGGTGTTTAATCTCCGTTTCAAGTTGAGGTGCTTGACAAAACAGTGAAGTGATGATTTTTTTTGTTCCGTTCACGGTAAAATGCGATCGTGAACGGTTCGGAGTTTACAGTTTTTTAAATCATCGTAACCTCTCCATAACCTGAACGAACATTCGCGACTTATTTTCATGCCTGAATTTATTGGTGTTTTAGGTCACTTGTTTCTATACAATGGTTAATCATGACCACGACAGTTTTATGGGTGGAGGAAGTCGGAGTACCTGCCGAGAAATGGCGAGCTACTGTCAGCTCCCCAACATACCTATTCCACACATGCAGGCGTAACGTTGGTTGAAGACAAGTGCACCATCGACACGCAGTATGCCTTGGTACACAACGCCACCATGCCCCCACATGGGCAATGGAGGTGAAGTGTCTTGCCCAAGGACACAACGTGGTTGTCGCAGGTGGGATTCAAACCTCTCAGCTTGCAGCTCCACTACTAACTGAGCCGCCATGTCCCCAGAACTGTCAATTAATTGTTACAGATTACTGGAACACAGACATAGCATATTCTCTGTGTTTTCTCACACCTCAGATCAATAACAATATCATTTTAACATTTACAGCTTTATGGTACCAGCTACAAAATGTTCTAGATGGCCACTTTAAAATTATTAAGTGCATAGTTTCATTATTAGTTTGTGATATGTGTTTTTGCAGTATAGCCAAAAACACAACCCCCTCCCCAAATCAAAACCATCATTCAAAAGTCGTGGATTCATCAAATTTGATTTCTTTATTTATTGGGGTTTAACAACACGTTTGCCAGCCAGGATCACCTCATGTTGGACAGTTTTACAGGTGGAGGAACCCAGAGTACCCGGAGAGAACCACAGAGCAATGGCGAGCAACTGTCAGTCTCCTTATCATACTAACTCCAAACAAGCAGGGTTAGCCCGAGATGAAAGTTTTCATGGATTTGACTGAATTCAGGGATTGTTGTTACAGGTTTTGTACATAAAGTGTTCAGGGATAGTGATTTTCATTGGAAGCAGGCTTTGTTGTCTTAACTCACATAGATCTCTGCACACAAGACGAGCAATCACCCATTGCTCCTCTCAGGTTCTGCCTTTGACATTAAGCAAGAGCCTTTGGCTCCGGATAAAAGATTTTCAGGGATTTTTGTCTCTGGGCACTTTCATCTCTGGGGTTAGCATTGGTTGAAGACAAGTGCAACATCAACGTGCAGTACGCATTAGTACACAACACCACCATTCCCCCAAGTGGGTGAAGTATGTTACCCAAGGACACAACACAGATGCTGTAGGTGGGATTCGAACAGAGAACCTCTCAGCTTACAGCCTGCACCGCTACCTACTGAGCCACCACTCTACCCTCTACCCCGCCCCCCCCCCCCCCCATCAAATTTGATAATTTAGAGAGTAGGTTGAGAATTTGTAACAAAATTTGTAATGAAAAACATGGAAAACACCTACAAAATGCATGCTAAAAATAATTCTTGTGTCAGCTGGCCAGATGTGAGTAAATGTCATTTTGGTAACGTTTTTTTTTTTGTTCCAGTTTCTTTGAGGTTTGTTTCATATTGTACAATTCTGTCAAGATTAGAAATCATAAATCCTTTAAAAAAACATAGAAAAAATGCATAGAAAATTTAAAGAAAAAATGTTTCTGTGAGGATTTGGCCTCTGAGGTGATAAGATTCGGCCATGACTGAGACCGAATATTCCCGGAAAAAGTATGAGACTATGAGGGCTGAATCTTCCCGATCCCCCTTTTTTCAAAGTAAATTGCCCATTACTTATAAAGCAAACTAAGGAAACCCAATACTATGAAATTCCGAAGTCTGAAAGTCTATAAATTCCAAATAAATTTACACAAATTATATAGCAAAATGAAGGATGTGGTGTATAGAACCCTCAAAATATGTATGCACCTTACGCACTGACAAACAGGCGACATCAGACATCAGCGGTTCCCGAAAGTGTGTTATCGGTACCATATTTGTTCCAGAACTGATAATAATAAAATAATATTTCACAAGAACAACAAACACATGGCCAAATATGCTTCAGATATCCAGGCACTAAGCTGGGAATTCAAAATGCAGCCCCATGGCTGCATGTTGGTGAATGTCAACGCTGTCCCATTTTCCTTGAAAGGGGGAGTCCTTTACAAACAGTTTATTGTCATGTGATACTCTCGATACTCCCCATTTTTTAATGGAAATCAATTTCATAATTCTACAAAAATCCAGAAAATGTCACAATACGGAGTTACAACCTTTGATTCGTTAATTTTTGTCTGTTTTATTATTGTTTGCTCAATAACTTGGAACAAATAGCAATAGATTTGATTCAGTATTGGTATGTGAGACTTTCTTAATGTTCTGAATGAGTTCAAAAATTGGAACGTTACGGCTATACTGAGCAGAGTTATGGCCCTTAATTTGTTGATTTTTTCCTCTTTTCGCTAGTGTGATAAGAGGAGTGGAGTTATGGTCCTAAATTAGTAAATATTTGCCTGTTCTCAGCTTATTACCATGACAACCTGAACAAATATCAATAGATGTGATCAATATTTGGTATCTTGGTCTTGTGCAATGTCCTGAAGGAGTTAGGAAACTGGTATGGTACTGACATACTTGCCCTCAGTCAGTTAATTATACCCATCCCCACCCCCAAAAAAAAAAAAAAATTAGAAAACTGGATTGTGCCTATCCGTGAGTCTGTGTGTCCGTCCATGCGTCTGTGTGTATGTCTATCCGTCCACACCCAGTTGTCTGCCCGCGTTATAACTTGAACTACTGTTCAGATTTCGATGAAATTTCATAAAGGTATTCACTATCATACATGTAAGATCTTTAAGGAGTAACAGCCATTTTGCTGTTGAAATTTTTTTTCTGTGCGTTATGGCTCTTTGAATATACAAAAATAGCCTATTTTTTGTCTGTTCACCTCGTATCTCAGGCTTGGGTTATCGGATCTCAATGAAATTTGGAATAAAGATTGTTTATGGGAACGGCTTTGGGTCTCTAATGATATTTATTACCTTTTACTTTTCAGACACCCCGCTTTCTAACTTTGAAAATTCGCTGTTTGTCTCGTAAAATAGCCATTTTTTTGTCTGTTCGCCTCATATTTCAGGTTTGGATTATCAGATTTCAATAACATTTGGAATGAAGATTGTTTCTGGGGAAGGCTTTCAAATGAGTCTCGTCCCTGCAGTAAAACCAAGAAAATTCATGCAAATCGCCTCCCCACATGTGGCATTATGTCTTTGTTCTCTATCTCTTATGTGGGTGGTCCAATGACTAAGCATACACACTTAAAAAATTGATTAGCAGTTTCCATCTTTGTTTCGAAGAGTGATGATAAATAGTGAATATAAAGCCAATATGAAAGAAAAATGGTTATCAGTTGGATATTTTTGAATAGCATTTTGCGATGCGAATCCAGTCATCAAATACCCTGCAGTGTTTGCCTTATTTAGGTTATCTGATCTCAATGAAATTTGGAATGAAGTTTGTTCATGGGAAAGGCTTTCACCATATCATGTTTTATTTCTTCTCTTGTCATTGTTTGGCAGTATGCACCGTGAGAGTATGTATGCCCTGGGGTGTGTGGATCCCTCTTGTTTTTGACTATATTCAGGTTGTCAGCACAAACTTAAAAAATATCAATGTATTTGATTTTCTTATGATAAGAAAAAACTCTGTCGGGACATCCGCATCTGCGATGTGTGATCCTTGTTTCATTTTTGTTTGTTATAACTGCAGCAATTCCAATCCCAGCTTGCATATTATCAGCATTTTGGTTTAGACCTAACAAAATCAAAATCTGTTCCTAAGGCCCTGCCACATGTTCCTTTTGGCTGCCGCATGCTCTCTTTTTTTTAACCAATCCAAACTTAAAACTCAAAATCAAATTGTTTAGGTTTGATATTTTACCCGGGTTAATAAAATTATCACTTGAGTGCAACAAGGCTTTGCAATGCTTTAGCATTGTAAAGTCTTCTTTCACTGAAGGGACCTAATACACCACCACCCATGCTATTTTAAAGATTATGGGGCCTAAAACAAAACAAACCAAGAACATTAACTTTTTAATGACAAAGAAATAATTATAAAAATAAAAATAATATAAAAAACCGCCTGCCCACAAGCAATTTTACAAAAATGACCTGATAAACAGAAGATCTACGTTGTGAGGCCTTATCATTATTAAATCCCTTAGTATGAAGATTTTGGTTCAAATCAGGCCATAACTTCTTAACATTTTATCCCATCCTGCAAAATCTAAGACTAACTTTACAATAAACTGCGTTATTAATACCGTAGGGGGATGCTAAAATTCAGTATGGAAGTCTGTGTCAACTAGTTGTTTGGCATAAATCTTTCCAAAAATTATTCTAAAACAATGTTGGAAAAGGGTTCTCATAGAAATAGTACGAAACTTCTTCGAATGAAATGACAAAAGCGGATAGTTGTCTTTTCCGTCAGAGGAATATAGGATTATTTTTGCCTTAGAGTGCGCAAACACACATCAAGCGTCTTCAACAACTTGTGAATATTCTTTTTATTCTACATCAGTTATGTCATCTTATATTTTCACAAAATCAAGATAAGCTATTCGCATTGCCACCACGCGTGCGAAAGTCTGTCAGCCTGTCCACATTTTCATCTACCACAGGCTACACCCCATAGTACGTCCCCTTTGGTCATGATCTGGCAACTGCAATGGCTACCCAAGCCCGAAACCTGAAAACTTTTAGCACAGTCTACAGGTTGTATTTAATATGGAGGGATTTCATTGTAACTTGGTAGGATGATTCCGTATGATGTCTTGATGAGAACTTCCCCATCTGGTCGCGATCTGTCAACCGTGATGGCTGCCCGAGTCCCAAACCCGGAAACCCTTAGCACAGTCTGTAGGTCGTATTAATGGAAGGATTTCATTGTAACTTGGTAGGATCACAGCGTACAATGTCTAGATTAGAATCCCCCTTTTTTTCGCGATCGCCCAACTGTGGCGGCTACAAGGGACCGAAGCCTGAAAACATTTAGCACAGTCTACAGCTCGTATTTATTATGAAATTTCATTTGAAGTTTTGTAGGATGACTCCATATAAAGTCTAGATCAGAACGTCTCCTGTTGGTCGCAACTGTTCAACCCTGACGGCTGCTCGAGCCCAAAGCCCGAAAACCTTTAGCACAGACTACAGGTCGTATGTACGAAGGGATTTCATTGTAACTTGGTAGGATGAATCAGTGTAATGTCTAGATGATAACCTCAATCTGTCAACCGTGATGGCTGCCTGAGCCCAAAACCCAGAAAAATTTAGAACAACAGTCTGGAGGTTGTATTGAAGAAGGGATATCATTGTAACTTGGTAGGATGACTCAGTATAATATCTAGATGAGAACGTCATATTTTGGCTGTGATCAGTCAACTGTGATGGCCGCATAGGCCTGTAACCTAAATTTGTTTAGCACAGTCTACAGTACACATTTCTGAAGTGATTTCGTTGTAACTTGGAAGGATAACTCGATATGGTGTCTAGATGAGACTTTCCTATTTTGGTCACGTTCAGTCAGCCATTACCACCACCTGGTCACGCGACCCGGATTCATTTAGTGCTGTCAACAGGTTCTTTTTTTATAAAGGGATTTAATTGTAACTTGGTAGGATAACTTGGTATGATATCTAGATGAGACTGTCCTATTTTGGTCATGATTGGTCAACCGTGACTGCTGAGCAAAGATTCCTTTAGCAAAATCTATGAGTTATATTTATGAAAGGATTTCATTGTTCTTGATAGGATGACTCGTGTTGGAATAATTTCACTGTAACTTGGTAACTTTGGTTGACATACATTAACTGTGAGGGCCATATTAACCCACCCCTCAAATTTTAATTTTTATTGAAAACAAAGCATACAGGGAACAGAAATTAACACATTCTCAATTACTACAGTTCTTGTCGTACTTCATATTCCTTTCATAAACATTGAACATTATCATTTTCGTTAAACACAATGCACAGTCAAGTTAAGCTACAATACCATTGACACTTTCATCAAGGCATAGTGTTGATTTTTTAAAACCAAAAGTAATTTGTATACGCCAGAAAAAAGAATGAAACACACTCTTATCAGCTGAACAAGGTTGAAAATACTTTTAACTGAGACAAATCAAGACAGTATTTTAATATGTTTCCTATTTTGAGCACAGCTTTTACCACCTTGAATTTGGGGTGATTTATACGGACTGGCCACCATGGACTGGTCACTTTCCACTGGTGGCAATATTTCCACAGACGCAAATAATATTAAATTCCAAACACTAATTATAGGATACTAATTATAGGTATGACCCGGTGCTACATAAATTAAAAGTTTGCTGATAATGATTTTATTACCAGGTAAATGCATGCATGGTCATCGCTGCCCACGCGTGTATTACGACCAGTCCCCTGCAGCTGTACTGTAGCCCTGTAAATTAGATGGACCATCAGATTATAAAATGAGCCTATATTATTATATTTTGCATAGCCTAGTCCTTTTCTTGAACCATGAAAAAGTATGTATTTACAGTCTAGTCACGAAATGCAGATCAGGTCACAATTCAGACCAAAATTTAGGAGATTTTGATTGTTTGTCTAGATTATCCACTGCAATGGTAATAATTTAATATTTGCTGAATAACTTCAGTTTGAATTGAAATCCCCTATTTTCTTTTTTAAGCTATCTGTCGAATAAACTACTACTTAACTTGCCCAATGGTTGTATTCACCTCACCTGGTATAGCTCTTGTTAGTTGTATGGGAAAAGCAATTCCTCTGTATGATTTCTTCAATCGTGAAATCTCCTCACTCATTCAGGACTCATATGTACCCTTCGACCCTTAAATATCCTCTGCTGCAATGCCTGATGGTCAGTGACATAGTAGCGTGGCATGTGGTACTACCATCAAAGCTGTATGATTTGCTAGCCGAGCGCAGTAACTGGGGCACAACTTGGGGACTCTTCAAGGAGAGGAAATTGGGAAGTGAAAGGAATGAACATTAAAAAATGTCTTGTAATCTATTCAGATCCTATAAAGTCAGGAGTCAAAAAAGCATCATATGACAGTTGATATGTTGGTATGTAGCAATATTTTGAGTACCAGCTGGTGAAGTTCAATTTTGGGTTTGGTCTGCTCAGTTTCATTGTTAAGTGCTACCTAATGTTATTTCCCTTTTTAGCTCACCAGACTGAAAGTCCGGGTAAGCTATTGTGTTCACTCACCGTTTGTTGTCTGTCCTCTGTCCTTGGACATAGTTTTGACTACTACTCCAAAACTGCTGAACCGATTTCAGTTAAATTTGAGGTGATTGTTCTAACATCGCATTTTGTTTCTGTTCAAATGAATTTGCCCAGCTGTATAGTGAGGGGGGGGGGGGGGGGGGGTACTCCAAGTTTAAAAAAAAACACCATGGACCAAGGGTACAATGACTTGATATGATATTTGATACTTAGCTTCCTTTTGAGCTGTAGAGTCAGGTTTGTTTGAGCAAAGTTTGCGGAGTAAATACGAGGGGCAAGATTTTTGTCCGTCCCTGAAATTTCTCTTTTCTGAACCAATGAGCTGATTAGAACCAAATTTGGTATGTGATATTATTTACACGCAAGTCATAAGTATTTGATTCATTTAAAAAAAAAACAATTCCCGCATTTCTGTGGGAAACCCAAGAGCTAAAAATAGAAATATTTTTAAATGCCCAGATAATCACACAGAAAAGAGATCTGTTATTTGTAATGAAGCATTCCTAGAATCAGTAGAATGGAACTGTCAAAAAATTACAATCAGTTATTTCACACTAATTACTTTATTTTACATTGCTTTCGGTGACTGAAGCTCTCGGTATAGGTATTACTGTAGTAAATATTTGAGTTAGAGTTACCCGACTTGAAAATATACACTTGGAAATTGTTTTCTCCACAAGTTAGCAGCTTTGGGAAAATATATTAGTTTAGTAAACACTTGAAGCATTCTAGTGACATGATCATATCTTGCATTGATATTGTATATTCCAGATGAATGAAGAGTATGATTTGATGACTTTTTGGGCCTGAAAAATACAATTGTTTATTGGTGTGTTTTTGTCGGGATTTACCTAGAATATATGTGAATGTGACCGGTACTTCCGTTTAGTTTTTAGTTCACCTGACTGAAAGCCACGGGGAGGGGCGGGGGTGGGGGGGGGGGTGTTAAGTGATCACTTTCTGTCATCCATCGTCTCGTGTCTATCTTCCATCCGGTGTGAACTTCACATTATCGACTTCTCATAAACTACTGAGACGAACTCAATGTGATATTTGGTATACACAGTGTGCAAAATTAAAAAAAATGACTCTAACCGACTGACCGGTTACGTGGTTTGAAGATGGCTAACCGAAAGCTTGGCTATGTATAAATTTTTGGAAAACTGCTTTTTTATCTTTACCAAGTGTTCATGTATTGCGTGGAATTGAAATATATATAGCCTCGCTAGGCAAAAGCCTAAAAATCTATCAGGCACAAGAAAGGCCGGTTAACTGGTAGAGTGCCGGAAGCCCATATTCGGGCTTTATTCCGAACTGCAGGTAGTTGAAGACTTCATATTTTTTTGGATTTCTTTCTTATTATCTTGGAAGTAAAATTACTTCATCTCCATCGATTTGCAATTTTCCAATTTCTGGGAAAGTGCCTATAGGCACTCTCATAAATTATAACAAGACAAAAATGTGTAAACAAATCTTGAGGCTGAGAAAAAAATTAGCACTCTACCAGTTAAGTCAAGATGCAACTTTTGGCTAACCGGTCATCCCTTCGAGTAGATTTAAATTTGCGTAACCACCACGCGAACGAAACGAGCGTTCTCGTCAAAAGTTTGCACACTGTTTACAACATCTCGGGGTGGTGGAGCGGTGGTAGTATTCAGATTCAAGTTTGTTGAAATCGAATCTTTGGGTTAATTTTTGGTCTCTCTACAGAAGCCTAAACTTTAACTTACATGTAGTGCAATAGGACAAAATGTCTTTAAAAATCCACCGGTCAGGATCCTTTCATATTTGGTACACAACATCTTTTTGGAGGTCAGATTCAATTTTGTTCAAATCATATCCCTGGATTAAAATTTAGGCCCTCTCTTGGAGCCCAAAGTTTTAACTTAGTATAATATAAGGAAAAAATCATCTTCTTCAGATCCACCAGTCAGAATTCTTCCATCTTTGGTATGTAACATCTTTAGGGGGATCAAATTAGAGTTTGTTCAGTTCTTTCCCTGGCTTAATATTTGGAGTTTGGGGGAGGTATGTTAGGTCCAAGTTTGTTAAATGCAATTTCTTAGAATGAATGAATGAATGAATGAATGAATGAATGAATGAATGAATGAATGAATGAATGAATGAATGAATGAATGAATGAATGAATGAATGAATCTTTATTTAGCAGTATACAAACAATATACAGTATACATAAATATCAAAAGGAGACAATTAAGACAATTAAGCATGTATACCACAGGGAGATGACATAGCCAGATTGGCTGTCTACTTGTCATCTTCCAGAAAATATAGCGCGGACGTTGGAATTGAGCTGTTTAATATTTACACTTGAAGCTGGTGGCTGGTGGGGTAAGCAGAACTATGGTAATAGACGAGAATTGAAATATCCAGACCCATTTGCCTACAGTATAGGTGGAAGCGTTTCGCTAGATGACCAAAAACTTCACTTCCGTTGACAACTTCAAATCCTGGCGTAGTCCGCTGAGAGCTCCCGAAGGCAGCTTTCAACTGACTGGTGCCAGGTGTTGGGCTCTCAAGAAGGGAAGGGTAAATACTCAGTCTACCTAATGAAACTTAATGAAATTTAGCGCTCAAGGACCCGCGTTAATTGGCACAATCTACCTACTAGAAGCACACGCATTACAGTAAGGATTGTCGCAGTCGATGTAATCTGGATATTGAGACAGTAATTTTGAAGTTAGTTGTTTTTTAAAAATGTTTCTGTTGTTTATATTACGTAAGTCAAGATCTAGATCATTCCAAAGTCTGGGGTAAATGTGTATAGGAAAGTTCTCCAGAGACCTTGTCCTTTTTCTAGTATATTCAAGCGAATCTCTTCTTCTGCTAGCTCGACTCGTAGTGTTGACAAGCGACTGAAAATGATTTCGAAAAGATGACGGCAGGTTATCGTGATACCAATCGAATACGAACAAGCATGCGTGCAGTTAGAAGAGGTCGTTCACTTTGAGAATCTTGTTTTCTCGAAAGAGGGGATCGGTGTGAGCATTGTATTTTTTATTGTTTATTATGCGGATTGAGCGTTTCTGGAGAAGAAGTATCTTTTTAATCGTTCTAGAATTTCCCCATACGTTTATCCCATACACTAAGTGTGTGTGTATCAGGGCATAATAGAGTGTTTTCAGGGCTTCACGAGGGAGTGTTGCCTTCACTTTATTCAGTGCGAAATTAGCACGGGCGATCGTGGAGGAGAGTTGAGATATATGGTGCGTGTAGGATAGACTATCGTCAATATGTATACCTAAGAATTTTAAGGATTTCTCAGTATTATTTGAACCTACTCTACTTATGATTTGGCCGTTGATTAGAATATTATGACGACTTTCTGTTGTTTTTTTGGCCGATGGGTTCATTAGAATATATCTGGACTTGGTGGCGTTTACGACAAGCTGATTCGTACAGCACCATTCAAAGATTTTACCTAACTCATCATTTATGAGTAGGGCTAGCTGGTTTGGGTCTGGACCTGAAGAATGCCCCGTGGTATCGTCAGCAAAAGACAATAAATTGAGGGAGGTAGTGTGATAGATATCATTGACATATATCAGAAATAGGGTTGGACCAAGTATCGAACCTTGAGGAACTCCGTGCGATATTGTAACCCTGTCAGATATATAGTTTCCGTACGCAACGTACTGCGACCTATCTGAAAGATAACTTCTAAACCATTCATTGCCAAGTCCCCTAATACCATATTTGTCTAATTTATTAATCAAAATGTCGTGGTTAATTGTATCGAACGCCTTTGACAGGTCCAAAAATAACGCCAATGTGCTGTTTTTACTTTTCTTGTTGTTTTCTTCGGCTATGGTTTTCAGTAGTTAATTAACTAGATGCACCGTACTATGATTTCCTCTAAACCGTACTGATTCTGATGTAGGATGCCAAAACGATTTAAGTACTTTAGAAGTCTTGCTGACATAAGTTTTTCTAAGAGTTTAGAGAATGTGGGAAATATGCTAATAGGTCTATAATTTGTGAAGTTATGTTGGTCGCCTGTTTTAAAAATAGGAATAACTTTTGCAATTTTCATTTTATCGGGAACAATGCCACATGCAAAGGAGCAATTGAAAATGTGTGTTAGAGGGTTAACTATGGGATCGATAGTTCGTTTGAGAAGATTCGAGCTTATTTTGTTATAGTCCTTGCTCCCTTTAGATTTTATGGACTTTGCGATACCCTTCACTTCAAACTCACATGTAGGACTCACGTAAAAGCTATTTGTGAAGTTTTGTTCCATGAGGTCACAGGGCGACTTGTTGGTCTTAGGTATTTTGTCACTCGTGCGTTTTCCTATATTTGCAAAGTACATATTGAGTTCTTTAGCTATTTCTGTTGGATCATTGAGTTCTTTATCATTATGGATAAAATATTGAGATAAATTTGTTGCTATGTTTGGTGTTTTGATGGCGGCATTTAGTATTTGCCATGTTTTACGAAGGTTATGCTTGTGTACGCTCAAGGTACTTTTAAAATAATTTGCTTTGCATTGCTTTTTGACTTTATTGAATATTCTACAGTAGTTTTTGTAGTTTCTTATGTTAGATTCACACGGGTTTTTTTATCTTCTTGTTGTAAAATTTACTTTTATTATTTGATGAAACTATTAGTCCTCTTGTCATCCAGGGTTGCCTTTTGATGAATTTACCGTTGGTGCGGACACGGATCCGGGGGAAAGCCAGGTCAGATAATCCTAGATATATGTGTAGGAAATTATTATAAGCCGTGTTGGGGTTATCGGAACCCATAACTGGAGAAAAAGCACATTCTGATAGAAGTTGGTTGAAGTGTGCAATGGTTTCGTCATTTACTTTACGTACCCATGTATATGATTCTCTGTATGTTTTGTGGGGCACGGTTTCAATATGAAAAGTACCGAAGTGGTCTGAAACGTCAGTTATTATTATCCCAGACAATCAGGTGGATTGAATATTGTTAGAAAAAATGTGATCAATAAGTGTAGCCGAGTGTGAAGTTAGTCGGGTGGGTTTGGTGATCACAGGTAAAAAACCTTGGCTGAACATGAGGTTTATGTAGTTATCTGTTGGGAATCATATTTAAGCAGATCAATATTAATGTCACCAGCTATATAGGAAGATACATTTTCCTGGTTTAGCTTGTCGGTTATTTCATTAAATTTGTTTAGAAAAATATCAATGTCCGCTTTCGGTGGCGTATTTGGTCTGTAGATCACCCCAATGACTCTCCTTGATTTATTGACAGTGATTTCGATAAAAAGAGATTCAACAATGTGCGGGACAAAAACTGACAAATCATGACGAATTCTGAAATCAATGCTCTCTTTGATGAAAAGTCCCACCCCACCTCTGCCGTCATCGCCGTCTGGGCAGGTTTTTTTTTATTAGATTATGGTAACCATCAAGACGGTATGATATATTTGCAGGGATATTGAAAATTTCTGTTAAGCCAATGATATCAAAGGTATTTTGGGGTCCTTGTAAGGTAAATAAGAGATCGTGTAGGGACTCCCAGTGGGCATTGCTGCTCTGACAATTAATATGGAAGAGCGAGAAGGATTGTGATTCGTTTTCGATGGACGATTGGAAATTTCCAGGCGAATAGTATTCACATTTAAGGTTATGACCATGGAAAGGAGAATCCTCAACTTCTTCGGAAGTATTATCATATTGGGCTACAAAGTCATATTCTGAGTTGGTCTGGACCTCGTCTAAGGTTATGTTACCCGCCATTTCGATTTGTTGCTCTTATTCCACCAGCTTCAACGTGTGCATTAAAGAATTGCAATGAGCTATTAAGATTGTATTCGACAGCCCGATTTCAAGTATTTACTTTATGCAAAGAGGGTGATGAAACTAGTAATAAAAGAAGGGAGAATATAACTAAAAGGAAAGCAATAGGTTTCAGTTTGTGTGAGTTTGTGGATGAGGATAAACTCACGAGTGGTGGTGGTTGGAGTGCATGGGTAAAAGGGTACGTAAAGAGAAATGTCAGAGATGTGGAATGAATTATTTGCATGAATACGCTAAACAATGAGATATAGAGTGGGTGGGCAGGTATCAGAGCAATACTATGGATATTGGGGTGGATGCGTACGGAATGGTTATAAATTTAGACCAGACGCATAAGTGGGTGCTAATATACAAGTAGCTGCACGAACGATCAAGATCGTTCGCGTCGATCAGTCACTGGTCCATCCACTCCAAAATGCATTCATACAAGTGATTAAGTCGCTTGCATGAATGCACCGAAGAGTGTATGGACAAGTGTCAGAGCGACACTTCACAGTAGACGTTGAAGTGGACGGATTCTATTATTACTCATATGCAAGAGTGGATGATAAAGCGAACGCCCAGATTGGTCATGCCACCCTGATATCGGTCAACCCACACCTCCATGCACTCCTACGAATTATATACAATTATATGGATTTCCACAGTGTGGATGGGGGAGGGGGTGCCGGGGGGGGGGGGGGGCATCAACTGAACATGGTTTTCTCAATGATTAGGCGATACAATTCAATACAATATCCCCGCCGAATAAACGTTGCCCTTTGATCGTTGGATCGGTCAGCCTCAGAGCAATACTATGGGTATTGCGGTAGACGCGTACAGAACGATTATTAATTTTGACCAGACGCATAAGTGGGTGGCAATATACAAGTAGCTGCACAAACGATCATGGTGGTTTGCGTCGCTCTGTCACCGGTCCATCCGCTCCAAAATGCATCCATACAAGTGACTTGCTTGCATGGATGCACCGAAGAGCGAATGGACAATTGTCAGAGGGACACTTCACAGTAGACGTTGAAGTGGACGGAAACTATTATTGCTCAGACGCAAGAGTGGATGACAAAACAAACGCCCGGATTGATCGTGTCAACCTGATGTCGGTCAACCCACTCCTCCATGTTCTTCTACGAATTATATACAATGATATTGATTTCCACAGTGTGGGCGAGGGGGGGGGGGGGGTGCCGGGGAACATCATCTAATGATGGTTTTCTTGATGATTAGGCAATACAATACAATACAATATCCCCACCGAATTAACGTTGCCCGTGATTGTTGGCTCGGTCAACCTCAACGAGCTCACTCCAGATTAAGACACGTGCCAAGACCCCGAGAAGGAACAAAATAAATTTGTATGGTGATTCCGAGTTTGAAAGCATCCCTAACAAGCGATTTTCACCCCTGTTTCTGAAGGCACAAACAATGGCCATTCAGTCCATAGAAGTCCTTATCCAGATAAAATATTCCAAACTTTCATTGGGAGAGTTCCCAATGGGAGCATAAAATAATTACATTTGCGATGTATTTATATCAAAAGAGCACTACAATCCAAAGAGGAGCGCAGACCATGACCACCCAATGAAGATACCGATGAGATCTATCCAGTGAGGGGACACAAAATTCATCTCCAAAACACAACATAGTCAATAGAGTCTGAGCAGGATAAAGTGATGGTAGTTCATTTGGGTTTAAGAACCGTTTGTAAAATTGGGTCTCCGGGTTTATTTGCTGACGAGAGACTGCACTTGAAAATGATCTGTAACACTCACATATTGAAATATCTTAAATGGGTAAATTTTGTTATCATTTCATCGGTAGTACGGGCCATGTGGCATGTTCACAAAAAGGGCACGGAGTTGTGACCCCGCGGGAAGCATCACGTGGCTACACGTGGCTACACAGTTCCATCCCCCATCCATCAGAAATGTAAGAGTCCACATCTGGACCGAAAAACAATCCACGATACATCAGTAAATAACGAGATACGGGGGTCAGTGTATAAATATGTAATAGTCATTTAGTTGGTAAACAATTAATAGGAAGGATGGATAAGCTGAACGAATGAGAATAATAACTAACCCTATTTATCCCCCCCCCCCCCCAAAAAAAAGAAGAAAAAATCCCATCGTTACGCATCCATCCGTCCATCCAGTCGCCCATTCGTTCACTCAATGATAAGCGAGTAAGGGACGAGTAAACGTTAAGATAATCGAGTGGTGATAATTCTGGGTGAATAGTACTATATTTCGTGAGATACGTGTATGAATGTCTGATCAGACAATATACGGGCACACGAAGAGGCAGGTTTCGGGTAAACGGATGAGTAATTCGAAGACAACGAGAGTTAAGTTAGGCGAATGGGTGAATAAGGACGAAAATATCCTCATGTCAAGTTTGTAACAAGCCATAAATGATAGTTAGGGGTAGTTTATGAAGATTTTACTGGAATTTAGAAAAGTCTGTTTCCAAATCTACAGGCATCACTTTGTCATTGTCAAGTTTGATAAAGATTTTACCATTCCAAGACCAAGAGTCTTTTACACCTTTTTGGTTTTTTTGCCATTATCATAAGTTCAAAGTTTTTACGAGTCAAATCTTCTCGAATAACAACGTCTGTGCCCTTTAATAATTTTCTGTTTTTAATTATGTTCAATTTGTCCCTTGATCTAAACAAGCGTACAATGATGGGCCTCATTTTTGCCGAAGAACTGTTGGTGGGTGTCTTACCGATTCTATGAGCCATGTCGATGTCGTCAATTGACAAGTTCAATTTGAGATTGTTATTTAAAGTGTCGCACACTTTCTTGGCACAGTCTTCCCACGTTTCCCCCTTATTATCTCCTGAAATTCCCCAAATTCTTAGTGATGATTTTCTGGAGTATTGTTCGTTGTGATTGGCTTGCACTGATGCTTGAAATACATCTCTATCTTGACTCCGATTTTCCATTTTTAATTTATCTTCAACACATTGTAAAGTAAAGTTATTTTTTTCTTTCAAGTTTTATTTTCACTAGATAAAGTAGAGATATGGGATTCAAGATATTCACACTTCTTTGTTATTTTTTCGTTTAATAGTTCCAAGCTATTATTTAACTCATCTTTGGTTACAAGGGCGTCAATTTTTTTTTCTTAGTGTTTTTTCATAAAATTTGCCTTGACTTAACAACTCTTGGATGATTGGAAGTGCATGTCTACAACTAACAGAATTGGAAGCAGTCAGGAAGACCTATCATAATAATCATCTGACATGAAAACTAGAGTTTGGAATAATTTCATGATCTCATTCCTCTGTAGTGTTGGTGAACCATGACTAACTGCCCGTGACTCAAATTACTTCTTTAAATCACTTTGTCAGTTGAGCGATTAAGGCCTGTTTTTCTTCCTTATTAGCTCCTATGGCTGAAAATGAGGATAGGGTACATGTATTGTCATCACATTTTGTCTGTTGTCTGTCATCCGTTGAACATGTTAAGTTGTGTTTGAGTCTTCTCCAAAACCAATAGGCCAATTCAAATGAAAGTTTTGGAACAAAATTTGCCTTTGAAATGGGAAATCACCATTCAAACACACAGCCAGAAAACCTATATTGCACTTTTATTTACTGGTATTTTTTTCTCCATAATATGCTGTTCAAAACATGTTAGAAATCAGTTTCTTCATTATATGCGGAAATGGGAACTCGCAATAAAAACACCCCCAGGGAATGATCTTGATCGACCTCCTCTGTGCGGTCGAGTTTCCGTTTCCGCATCGATGAAAGGTCTATTAGCTTCGGCGCAATTCCGGGTTATTGTTTGATAAGCGCAAGAAAAACATGGGCCATATCGAAGCGGCCGTCGTCGCTTCACCCGCTTTCAAATGTCGATAAGCGAAGGATAAAACACAGTTTGGATCAAAAGCCCCTGCACAAATGTAAAGAAGTACGTGCTCAATCGAATGCAGGCGGCAATAAAGGCGAAATGTTGATATATATTCCCATTTTCGTGTTTTGAGTTCCGACCAAACTGGTCGAGAAATTTTATAATGGTTTTGAATGGGATGAGTCTGAAAGAAGGGGGTGGGGGTAGTCGTTACGTTCCGATCGCTGAATTAGGTGGTGGTGGTGGGGGGATGTAATATTTGTCAAAATCAAGATAGTTGGACATATTTCAAGCAAAAATTCCAACAGTTGGAAACTCGAAGCATTGTGGTACCAGAGTTTTTTTGCGAATGTGGTATTATATATTTCCTTGAAAATTCTAATCGCCGACATCTGCAGAGAGAAGTTTGATCGAACCACGCAAGACTTTCCGACTACTCCCTCAGGGACTATAAAGTTAATACTACAACCGTGGTCGTGTTACGCATTTTGTTCTCTTCTATATGCAATGCACTCACGGACTGCAGTTTGCATAACTCCAAATGTGCCCATGTGAGACTGTGTTCAGGGTCGGATTAAGCCAGTGTGAGACCTGCTGCATATGTTATGAAAGCCTTAATGGACTCTTAAATTGAAGCAGTATCAACAAAGACACGTGAACAATGACAATTTTATGTGATTGTTATGGCTACGGACGCGTGTGGATAACGCGTACGCAACAACCTTCAAGGAACAGTGTTCTGAAAATAATCCGTTTAGTTGCTAAATGGAACTTTTTCTAGTTGGAAAATTTTAAGCACCCAAAACATTCGTGTGTGTCCGTGAATTTTAAAGCCTTAAAATACAGTTACATTCACTGATACCCTAGTCCGTATAAGATTATTTGGCAATTCAACCTCATTCGACAAAATTGAAAACACTCTTCGTTTCTCAGTTTGGAGCAATAGGGATAGCAAAAATTCAACTTCCCTATTTCGGTGGTATATACATGTGGCATGAGGGAAGCTACACGCATAGTCCAAATGTCTGTATATCTTGCTGGGGGAGAGGTGTGAAAGTTATTGTTTCATACTGCATAGCAGTCATCTTTGTTCTGTTGGCCTCCGTAACTGGCCTCTGTTTTGTTTTATTGTTTTACACCGGTGGTATCAGGTGATATTATGATTTTTGTTTATATAAACTTTATGAAATTATTCTGGACTGTTTTCTCCTTCAATTAACATGCTATGGTCAGATAAGATTAGGAAGCATAGATGCAACCCCATGCCTATACCTTCATCAAACACCATAGCACACTAAATAGGACTGATTAAATCATAATTTCAAGTACTTTCAAGTTTATATTTGAAAATACTTGCCATGTAATTCAATTTGCCTAATGCAATATTGCCAATAACTTCTCTATAACCACGCGGACAGCATTGGCTGCAGGTACCAACATGAAATTTCTATGGATTTGGACTTACCTACACCCCTAATATGATAGTTTATATGTTTAAATGACACTATCGGCCATATAATTGATTATAAAAGTTTGAAGAACCACAGAACTTAGTGATTTTATGTGGATGAAAAAAATAGCATTTTTGTCATTTACGCATTTTTTTCCAGACCTGTGCCACTCACCCACCCATCCCCTCGTGTCTTGAAATTTTTGGATGACCAACCCCCCCCCCCCCCCCCCCTTCACCTCCTGCACACATTGCGATAAGTCAAGATAAGCTATTGCCATCACGCGTGCGGAAGTCAGTGAGTCTGTTCACATTTTTTCTTCAGCACGGGCTACACCCCGTAGTTCTTGTCTGATCATCGCCAAATTTCATATACAGGTTCGAGGTTGTGTCTAGATGAAAACATCCCCTTTTGGTCGTGATAGGTCAACCTTGGCCCGAAACCCGAAAACCTTTACATCAGTCAGGATTTCATTGTAACTTGGAAGGACGACTCTGTATAATGTTAAGATGAGAACGTCCCCTTTTGGTCGCGATCGTCAACCATGATGGCTGCACAGGTCTGAAACCCGAAAAACTTTAGCACAATCTACATATTGTATTTATGAAGGGATTTCATGTTACTAACTTGGAAGGAAGAATCTGTATAATGTCTAGACGAGAACGTCCTATTTTGGCAGTGATCGGTCAACCGCAGTGGCCGCACATGCTTGTGACCTATATTTGTTTAGCACAGTCAAAAGTTCATAAACTCACCTGACTGAAAGTCATGGTGAGCTATTCTGACCACTTTTTGTCCGCCGTTCGTCGTCCGTTGTGAAGGTGGTGTTTGAGTCTGTTTCTCCCAAATCACTGGCCACATTGTAATGAAATTTCACTTGAGTAGTGGTTATATAGGGGCATTCGATTTTTCTTCAAGTTGGGTTTCTGCTCCATTGAGAATGGGATGAGGGCCAAAATACCTCAATTTTAAAAAAAATCTTCTCATGAACCAGCTGTAGCAGAGACTTGATATTTGATATATAGCTTCCTTTTTATGTGTGGACTCAAGTTTGTTCAAAAAAAGTTCGCGGGGCAATGTTTGTCGTTGTTATGGGAGGGACAAGAATTTTTGCCCCGCCCAAAATTTTTGATTTCCAAACCGAGAGGCCGATTTGAACCAAATTTGATATGAAGTATTAATGGGTCATAAGTACTTGATTTATGAAAAAAAAGTTTCCAAATGCCCCGTGGGAACTACAGGAGCTAAAAATAGAAAAAAATATTTCAAACGCCCATATCTCCAAAACTACACTGCGCTGAGAATTCTTATTTGGTGTGAAGCTTCCTCGGGACTAACCGAATGAAGTGGTCAAAAAGTGCTATCGGTTTTATCATAGGGTACTTTTTCGGGACTTTGAAAAAATGCTGAGTCAGCATTTTTTAACACTGTGGGTAATGGGCAAAACATTTAAGACATTTCTTCTCTCAGACCACTGCTCCAAAAGCTTTCGCATTTCACATATAACATCTTTGGAAGATTGTTTCACATGTTTGTTGAAATCAAATTCCTGGGTCCATATTTGGGCTCTCTATGGGAGCCCAAATGTTTAAATTAGTACAGTCCACTCAATTTTTTCTTATTTGAAAAACTAGCATGTAAGGAACAGAAATTAACTTTTTCTCAATTTATCACAATTTTGGTATTATTATATAATCATTTCATAAAGATTGAACATTATCCTTTTCATCAAACACTACACACAGTCAAGTTAAGCTACAGTGTCACTGACACTTTCATTTAGCTCAGATTGACAAAGCCAAGATAATCTGTTGCATCACGCCTGTGGAAGTCTGTTCACATTTGCGTTAGAACCACTTACACCCCGAAGTTCTTGTCCGATCATCTCAAAATTTCTTATGCAGGTTCGAGGTCATGTCTAAATGAGAACGCCCCATTTTGGTCGCGACCGGTCAGCCGTGACGGCTGGGCGGGGGTCGAAACCCGAAAACCATTAGCACAGTCCACAGATCGTATTTATGAAACGATTTCATTATAACGTGGTAGGATGACTCCGCATAACGTCTGGGTGAGAACGTCCTATACATGGCGGCCACAGGGGCACGTTACCAAGATTACTTTAGCACAGTCTACAGGTTCCATTTATGAAGTGATTTCATTAAAAATTGGTAGGATGACTCGGTATCATGTCCTATTTTGGCCACGATCGGTCAACCGTGACAGGCACAGTTTCGTGACCAAGATTTGTTTAACACAGTCTGCAGTTATATTTATAAAGCTATTTCATTGTAGGTTGGAAGGAGAGTTCGGTTTGATGTCAAGAAGAGACTCTCGTATTTTGGTCACGATCGGTCAGCCATGACCACCGGACCGGCACGTGACCTAGTTTTTTTTAGCAATGTCTACGAGTCATATTTATGAAAAGATTATGATCATTGCAATTTGGTAGGATCATTTGGTTTGGAATGATTTTACTGTAACTTCGTAACTTTGATCCGCTGACATGTGATATGACAAAAACCAACGAGCAGGGCTCCCCGTGAAACGCTAAACTTGCTCACAACTCATTCACTAGTCACCCAAACCTGCATAGTGTTACCTTGCTGCGAATTGTTGAAGGGTGCCTTTGGGCACTATTCACTAATTCGTAACATAGCAATAAATGCTGAGCATGACTTATTACAAAGAATATCCTTGCATCTAACCAGTTACCTAGCCACTTAATTATATTTCTCCTCAAGCAATTCTAGTGATCTAGAATGTCCCATATATAGTCTCGCACAACTACAATCCATTCGAGTGTGTGTCAAGAAAGCGCTATCCCCATATATCTTCTTGGACCAGCCTTATTGCAGGTCAGTGGAGTGTGCCTCTGGACACTGTCTATTAATAGGCCAAATATTGATGAGCTGGACCGATGAATCCAAAAGCCCATAAAAGTAGCGAACATATTCTACGCTGCGATGTTGTTTGGAGTTGGTTTGTCGACAGGCAACTGCGGTGCCCTTGTAATTCTTCCTTGCCTTTACTCCTAATGGACTTCTATTACCATAACCAATTCAGCAAGGATGAATACGTACCAGGGGTAATCCACACTTGTCCCGGCTTAGCCGCCAGCACTCAATCTCCCTTAATGTCACAAAACTGAATATGATCTGGAATCGCCTTCCGTAAATCCTCATCCTGCCACTTTCGAACTTTCGCGGCGGGGTGACTTCTGTGCAACCTACGAGTGCTGCGTGCTTGTGCTAAGCCACCTCGACATACCATACTCCACACAACCTCATTCAGCGGTATTTTTTACACCACCCTGAACCAATAGAATTAAGCTGATTTCCACTTCCCCTAATAGTATCTTGAAGCTAGATTAACAACGGCCAGCTAACATGCGGTTCCGAGATCTACCAGGCAAAAAAGGAAACATGGGTCTAGATTAGTGAAGAACCTCTAGTCCTCTCCGACTTGGGATCTACTTCCCAAAAATACCTAATGACACCAAAGCGACTACCTTGAAATGGCATCCATTTCGAAAGATCTTGGGTGATGTACTCTTCCCTTTACTTATCTGACTCTCTAAAGAGCTTTATACCTCCTTTACTTGCCCTCGATCGGGTTCCAGCCACAAACCCTATTAAAATGTTGACCCCTCCCTCTACTCAGAATAAACTCTGATTTCAAAACCGTCACTTCTATTGACGGAAGCATGTATATATGTTGTTTTTTTTTGTTTTTTTTTTTGTTTTTTTTTCTCCCTTTTCTCCTTCTTCCATATGTACTGTGAAGACCTATTCTTCTCTTCTACTCTGAAAACCTTCAGCTCCTCCGCTACTTTCTCTATCTATACCTCCTGCCTAAATCTTCCTTCTCTATTCGCCCAAATGACCCCTGAAAGATTGCCAGGAGTATGCCATGCTGTACGGGTGACAAGGCCCACTCCACCGAAAAATCATATCTCCTTAAGGTAGTTAAATGTATGATATAGCCAATTATCGAATGCGAGTGGGCCTTTTCGCAAACACAGCTGTGAGTGGTGTACGACTCAAGAAACAACTGGATCTTCAAACGTACCTCCTCAGTGTCTTATTTTTTACTTATGGAACAAATGGGCTTAGTATTATGTTGGCTTTAATACATATCATAGGACCTCAACAACTTCTTTCATTCATTACAAAACACTAACACAGGGCATCAGACCTTGTCCATGAAACTGAAGCATATAAATCATGGCACTAAAACCCATTCACTACCCTCAACGCATGTATCGACAAATCCAGATAGACATCTGAAATCGAGTTGGTTTCCTTTTTATTGCTACGCTGCCCTTTGCTATGCAATTGTCGGCACTGCATTATGGCTTGCAAAATTATGTATTGTCTCTGGTGATATAGAGACAAACCCAGGTCCCGATCACTCTTCACCACTTCACTCCCCCGATACCTCCTCCCTCGTAACTTCGGACGCCACTGTGTCTCATAAGGGTATTTCATTCCTTCATCTTAACGTTCAAAGAAAGCCTAAAGCCTAAAATTGACGTCCTCAGCTGTGAAGTTCTCCCTCACGATGTGTGTGCCTTCACTGAGACATGGCTTGGCGCTGACGATCTGGAGGCCGATATTGAACTGCCAGGATTCTATCCTCCCTTGAGAAAAGACCGTGGTACCAGAGGCGGTGGGGTGGCAATATATCTTTAAAAAAAACGTCTGTTATAAACAACGTCGTGACCTGAACATTAACGGCCTTGAAAGCCTGTGGGTTCAAATCTCCACCGATAATACTTCAGTTCTCTTCGGTGTCATCTATCGACCACCTCAATCACCGAGTAATGTTTGGGAACTTATTTCTACGTCTTTCGATAAAGCATTAGACACTAATATACCGAATGTAATTGTAACTGGGGATTTCAACGACAACCAACTTGGAAGACAAGGCGGGGCGTTGCAACAACTCCTTACCGAGTCCAACCTTACTCAATTGGTCAAAGTACCAACACACTTTACTGAAAACTCTAATTCCCTAATCGATCTCATGATTGTAAACGACCATACACTGACCAATATTTGTAGCATCGAAGTAATGGACCCGTTCTTTGAGGAACTGATCAGGTACCACTGCTCAGTTGTGCTGTCTCTTAATATCCCAAAGAAAGAATTGAAAACTTTCAAACGAAAAAGCTGGTGTTATAGAACAGGTGATTACGAAGGTCTTAATAGGGAAATAAGGAAAATAAATTGGAACAACATTTGGCTTGAGACTCCTCTCTGTGACTGTGCGGCAAAATTGACTAGCTTAATAGACCAGCTCGCTTCAAAATTTATCCCCAACAAAATAATTACCTGCAGAGCTGACCAGCCACCCTGGATGCATAACAATATTAGAAAACTTATTCGCCAGAGAAAACGCCTGTACCGTCAGGCCAAATCAAAAAACACCCCTCTGTCCTGGGAAAAATATCGTCTTAAACGTTATACAACAGTTTCGGAAATTCGTAAATCTAAAAGAAATTATTACTCCAAAATGGATGAAAAGCTCAACTCAATGTCAGTAGATGCCTCCGAATGGTGGAAGACATTCAAACTCCTCATATCAGGCAGAAGAGAAACCATTCCTGTCCTAGAGGGTGAAAACAAACCCATTACTTCGGACCAAGAAAAAGCGGAACTCTTCAACAAATATTTCTGCAATATCGCTTCAGTTGATGATCTCTCCCATAATCTCCCGCCGTCTACCAACAATCCTTATCACGCCGAACTACGTGACATCAGCCTGACACCTGAGGATACACTGAAAGCTCTTCAGTCCCTCAATGTATCCAAAGCCTGTGGTCCAGACAATATTAGTCCTCATCTCCTTAAAAAATGTTCAGCCAGCTTATGCGATCCCCTAACTACCTTATTCAACTTGATGTTAAGCGAATCATTCTTCCCAGACGAATGGAAGCGAGGTAACGTAACCCCAGTATACAAACACGGAGACAGTCAGCTTACTCAAAATTACCGCCCAATCACCTTACTGAGTTGTTTGAATAAAGTCTTCGAGAAATGTGTCTTTAAAAAAGTACTGTACTACCTGCAAACAAACATGATTCTTACCCCCCTCCAGTCCGGATTTCTACCATCTGACTCGACAGTCCTACAGCTGACTGACATTTACCACTCCTTCAGCTCAGCTCTGGGTGAAGGCAAAGAGATACGAGTGGTATTCTGCGATGTTAGCAAAGCCTTTGACAAAGTCTGGCACAGAGGTCTACTATTCAAGCTGGAACAAATTGGTATTACTGGCTCCCTCCTAAAATGGTTTGAATCATACTTATGCGGGAGACTCCAGCGTGTCATTCTCAACTCGGCCTCATCATCCTGGAGATCTGTCTTAGCCGGAGTACCCCAAGGCTCAATCCTTGGCCCCTTACTCTTTTTGATCTACATTAACGATATCGTTGAAAATATCACAAGTACAATTCGGCTTTTTGCTGATGACACAACACTATACCTAATCGTTGAAGACCCCAGCAGAGCTGCCGAAATTATCAGGGCCGATCTGCAACGACTAGAGGAATGGTCTGACAAATGGCTTGTCAAATTTAATCCCGCCAAAACTGAAACTCTTCTGATTACTCGCAAATGCCACCAACTAATCCATCCGCCAATACACATGTTCAACACTACGATTAACGAGGTCACTCACCATAAACACCTTGGGTTGACGTTTGACAATCGTGGAACATGGGCTTTTCATATTGCCGAAATAGCAAAAAAAAGCTTGGAAACGTATCGACATCTTACGTCGTTTCAAGTTCAGGCTAGATCGAAAAAACCTCGAGAAAATTTATTATGCTTTTGTTCGCCCTGTACTTGAATACGCCGAGACCGTTTGGGACAACTGCACCGCGGGTGAGGCTAATGAACTTGAAAAAATACAGGTGGAAGCAGCACGACTGGTGACAGGGGGTACCAAACGTGCGAGCAAAAGCCGCCTCTACGCTGAAACTGGCTGGCAAAGCCTTGAAACAAGAAGACAAAATGACAAGTTCATACAGTATTTCAAAATGTACCATGGCCTGGTCCCTCCTTACATATCAAACTTAATTCCTCCTTCAACCTCAGCAATTCATAACTACACCTCCGACGTGAAAATCTTACTGCTCCCCCTTGTAGAACAAACGTCTACCACACATCATTCCTCCCATCGACTACACGGCTCTGGAACAGTATTCCTGCAGAAATAAGAGGCAATCCTTCACTATCAAATTTCAAGACCTATCTTAATCGCAATAGACAACGAGTACCAAGCTTCTATTATCACCACTCCTCACGTCCAGCCCAAATACTACACTCGCGATTGCGTCTAAATTGTAGCAATCTTAACCACGATCTGTATACCAATTTTCTCTCCGACACCCCATTGTGTAGATGTGGCGAACGTGAAACCTCTGAACACTTCTTCTTCCGTTGTTCCATGTACACTCAAACCAGATTACGCACCTTAGGTACTATTCCCTACCCTATTACGACTGAGATACTGCTTTATGGCTGTGAATCTTATAGCCCCGAAATCAATAAGTTTATATTTGAAAAAGTCCAACAGTACATTCTCCAAAGTAAACGTTTCAGCTAGCCACTGGCAAATCTGGCTAGCTAACTAAATAGTTATCCAGCCACTACGTATGCCACTCAACCACTGGTCATATCTCTTCCTTGGGTCATTCATCCTTCCTCTCACTCCTCAATCTCTTGTGTTACTTTTTTCTTTCTGTCTATCCTATCTTTACCACAACCTTATAATATATGGAAATGTCTACATACATAAAGGACACAAAATACATCTGTACCAGCTGTTCAAATCTGCCGTGTCTAGTAATGCCCGGAGACAGCCTTGTATAAGCTTCAAGCTTACTGCTGAATCCACTTCAGTTCATGTTCTATTCTGTTATTTGTTTGTCGTTGTTCTTTATAAATTTTACTTGATCTGAAATAAATATTGTTTAAACTAACTTTGATCGACATACGTTATCTGTGAAGGCCACGTCAACCCAGGTCTCAGTTCTTTAATATAGCCTAACCCCAAATTATTCTGACTGAACACGTAGCATGTGGGGAACAGAACTTAACATATTCTCAATTATCATAATTCTTGTCTTATTTCATAATCCTTTCATAAACATTGAACATTATCCTTTTCATCTAACATTACACACAGTCAAGTTAAGCTACAGTGACATTGACACTTTCACTGCAAATAAGGAGATAGGGCCTACTTTCACGAACAGACTACAGTACCACAAGAAATTGTTATTTTGTGCTGTCTTAAAATCTCAAATTATATAGATATTTAGCTGCAGCCTTTTAAATAGATTGGAAATATTTTCAGAATGCGGTAAAACCTACCGCTACTGTCACCCAGAGTAGAAGAAATTGAAAAATAACCCTTCTTTCGGGGATGTGGGATGCACTCCATTAAAGTATTCACCCCTAATTGGAATTGTCATAGTTCGACTCCCATCACCCCCCCCCCCCCCCCCCGCCATTGAAAACCTCCTAGCTCTACCCCTGATGGTCGCCTATGGGAACATATTTAGTACTGTGATACCCAAATGTATGGGTGAAATTACACATTCTCGGGAATGGTCGTAGAATGAAATATTTTAATATGTTGCATCACAGGAACACTATTTTTATTATATCAGGAGGGTGTGTGTGCGTATTATGTTATTTATTACTGACTATTTCTCAATACTAATTAGGTTCCAAGTTCATGTGGTTACATGCTTTGGGGTTCCTCCTTACGACTTGCATATTGTCATATTAGCTCCGTGCGTATTTGTCGCAAGCACTGTATGAAGTTTGGTTAAATTGAAAGCATTAAAATTGAACATAATTTAGTAAACTTATCAAATATGTTAAACAGTGGTGCTTGTATTCATAGTTGTTCCATTTAACTTCACTGCACAGCGCAACAGTTCTTTTTACAAATAAAAATGTCGTAGTCTTCGGTGATCCTTTTGTCAAGCTGTATAGCAATCTTCAGAAAGTAATCGCTTGACTCGACTGGTTACGTGAAATAATTCACGAGAGGTGAGGGACGTTGTACAAACACGAGTACGCGAATGCGCACGAGTGTTTTACAATATAGTCCCTCGCCTCGAATGAATTATTTCACGTAACCAGTCCAATCAAGCGATTACTCTGCTTATTACTTTTCATTATTAACTGTAATTATATTATTTAGCCCTTTACCTAACGTAACGGCCAAAACCGGCCAGCGCTATTCGCAAAAATCGCCAATTAATTTTCATTATTGTTTCATTTTTTGTCTCTAAAACATAGGTTATGACCCCTCATTGGAACGTGCTCGTCGAGCTCGTTCCAATGAGGGGTCATAGCCTATGTTTTAGAGACAAAAAAATGAATATAATAGTTATTCAAGACTTTTTTTTCAAGTGTCGTCTGCCTTTCATGTTTGGTAAAGGGTAAAAAAAGCAATGAAGTCCCCCTTACACCCACGGCAAAGCGTCTTAGTTTGTGCGCACGGATACATGACCCAATTGTTGATTGCATAATTCACTTGTGAAGTTATCGTTTATAATCAAACCCGGAAATCCCAGTAAATCATACTTTGGAAAGTAATAAAGAGTAAATAAACGTTTCTAATTTTTGGTCTCAAAACATATCTTGTAACCCATCATTAGAACGAGCTCGTTCCAATGAGGGGCCATAAGCTATATATTTTAGAGAAAAATGTTTTTTGTTTATGTTTATTTTCAACCTTTCACCATTGTTTTGGTAATGAGGTTACAATATACAAGTGGAAAAGAAATGATTGTATATACACATGTTGTGAGTCGCGCTTGTCGGTTATTGTCGTTTCGTTGGGTAGGAGCTTAATGGTTTAGTCCACCCAAAATTAATTTAACCCTTTATGACTTTAATTATCCTGACGTTCAAACGTCATTGGGAATTCAGTTTCTTCAACGTTTTTCAACATGCAACCTCAAACGTCGGAAAGTACAAATAAGATATTTTTCACATTAGTGATTATCTCTTTAAGGGCTAGATTATTTATGGTGGGCTGAATTTGTTATTAAAAATCATGTTTTATTACAAATTATTGGAGATTGACCACATGCACTCTCCAATAATTTGTCATAAAACAAATTTATATAAACCAAATATTATTTGTGTTTAATTGAATGTGAAATATAAGTAAGGAAAGTGTTGGCTTTTTTCTCTGGTATCCTCTTTTGTGAAAGCCCTCATAGTGGCTTCTGGCACTCAATCAGTTAAGACGTCTTGACAGCAGGATTATATTAGTATTTTAAGCTGCGATAACATTTGGCTCAACGGTTGTCACTGGGCACTATTCGAGAGAAAATAGGAATTGGAGATTAAAACTTTGAAAAATCGAAAAATAACAAAACAAATGTCCACAAAGTATCAACGTGCGGTTTGATTTCATACATAATAACACTTACAAAAGTATCAAAGTCTCAAATTAAACAAAAGTTTTCGTAAGTAATAACACGTATGAGATCTGAGAGGGTCGACGATGCAATTCTAATAACATTTCACAATGAGTTCTCCTACATTGTCCAAGATATTCATTTTGTTGAATATTTTGCATGATTTTGTTTGAATGACACATCTGGTTGTCTTCGGTAGAGAAATTAAATAATAATATCCTGTATTTATTTAAGGTACTTGGGAACCTAATGATAATATATTATATGGAGAGACGAACAGCGCATTTGGCTATGGACAAGATTGTGTTGTGTTTTCAGATAAGGGTAGACTACTCGACGTACCGTGCTATAAGAAATGGAGCTCCGCAACTGTTGATTCAGTGCTTTGCGAATACGGTAATAATAACTGCATCGTTTCAACTAACTATATCCAATACATAAATTTGGAATTGGCTCATAATAAGTGCATAAGATATATCTTTGACTATTTTTCCTTCAAAAACCACTCTGGTATCCCCAATATTATTTAAATGTTAATAAGATGACCCACCTTGTCCAAGTAATAAATGCCGCTTCTTCGGCCCAGGGTCCGTGATACGACCTGAAATCATGAAGTAGATAGTTGCTCAATGAAATTGTGTGGTAGTTCAATCAAGATCTTCAACGAGCAACCCCATGTAACGAAAAGAGACTCTACCAGTTGATGGCGCTCAACTGGTTCATTTCCACTAGACCAATTCCCTTTAGACCAATTCCCACGAGGCCAATTCCCAAAAGACCAATTCCCCTTAGACCATCTGATATGTTCTACTTTTAAAATCATTCTATATCAATAATTTGATATATTTATAAATATTTATAAATGTATTTAATGTTATTGATATTCAAGCCTGAAAATAAGCAGTCTGTCATTTGCAGAATGAGGTCCCCAGAGGGTGAATTCCTTGATGCTATCCCATACAGTGTGCCAGTTTATTCTCTGGGTACCTCTTTCTGTTTATGTTTGAGACCTTGATTCAGATTGAGGTTCACAGAAGGTAAATTTAGTGATGCTACCCTGCTGTACAGGATAGCATCACCAAATTCACCCTCCGGGGACCTCATTTTTCATATGAGAGTCTGCTTATTTTCTGGCTTGTTGATATTTTGTAGATGTTGGGCAGATTTTTCATAACAATTGTTATAGTAATCACACACTTTCAAAGGCTGTGATTCTTTTTATTATATTTTTTATCAAATAAAGTGCAAATCAATAAATAAATGTTTTCTTAATTATCCTTAATCAACACTTAATCATTAACAGTATGCAGTTGATCTAAGGGGAATTAGTCTTTTGGATATTGGCCTAAAGGGAGTTGGTCTAAAGGGAATTGGTCTAGTGGGAAGATACCGCTCAACTGGCATGGAATATACCTTCATTATCCAAAAGGTTAATCGTTTTCCAGTGTGGAATGAATGAATCTTCGGGCACAGTAGAATCTGTATACACGAAGTAGTGCTCTACGAATCACACATTTTCGACTCGACTCGAATCGAGCCTATTCTTTTAAATCGAACCTTGAATCTGAACCACGGAGTCTTAAATATGGCTGATCAGACTGTGAGAGTATTGTAATCCTGATGACTCAAGTGTCGATTATCAAAATTTTCCAACTACCTCATCAAGGCATACCTTCGCCGAAGGCATGCCTTGATGATGTAATTGGAATATTACCCATAAAGGATTAGTTCATCGTCGACATTGCTTGGAAATTTAAAATTTCCTTTCAAGAGTTGTCATGACAAGTAAAACTAGAATTGGCACTGGCGGTTGCATAGGTGCAGATGATTTATGTTAATATAGCGGAAATTACTCTCAGTTGTTATGTCTGACATTATTTATGTACAATTTCCATTTGAATTAAACGTATATGAGACAACGAAGATACTGGTACCAAAATATATTCATGCCAAAAGATTCGAAAGGAAACGAATTGGACAGCCGAGTTTGAATCGAACCGAATACAAATTTAACCCTTTACCCATCGAATCGCCCGCATCCGCCTGCGTAATATGCAAATTCAGCAGTTGAAAAAATATTATTGTTCCAAAAATTTCAACAAAACCATATCATGTGACCCCTCGTTGGAACGAGCTCGTCGAGCTCGTTCCAACGAGGGGTCACATGATATGGTTTTGTTGAAAAATTTAAAAAAATGATATTTAAAATAATAAATTTTGATATCGTCTGCGTTGGGTAAAGGGTTTAGATTCGAAATCGAGTCAAATCTCGAGGCTTCGCATGGCGCTAACCAGAAGACTTTTGGTAGGAAGTGATTTTGTCCCTTCAGACAGGAGGTGATTTTGTCTACCCATTTGAGGACAATTTAGTGATTTGGCCATCATTGCATTTTCATTGAAAGTTTATAATAATAATAGTCGGGGTGACAGTTCGCAATAGTACTGTTGTGTATAAAACATTTTTCTTAGCACCAAACTACCAAACGCTATGTCCAATAACTAAGTTAGATGGATACCAGTTAGGAATCATTTGACTTTTGGAAGAACGAAACAAAACATTGCTGAGAACCCTTACTGATTTTATGAATAATGACACATGCTAGATTTTCAAAAGCTGATGGCCAAGATGCTGATGTACTGTACTACTAACTGTCGCAGAAGTGTCATTAGGATTCACTATACCACATTTATAGATCTAATGTTTGTTTTACTACTTTTTATGTGTACCCATACCATGTATGGGTACACATAATGTCGGCAACCGGGGTTACCACATTTATAGATCTAATGTTTGCTTTACTACTTTTTATGTGTACCCATACCATGTATGGGTACACATAATGTCGGCAACCGGGGTGGCCCTTTGTCCATCAATTGTCTGTCCGTCCGTCTGTCTGTCTGTCTGTTTGTCCGTCCGACGTCCGTATCCATTTCTTTGGCATTCGATAACTTGAAAAATATTGCTCGGATTGTCGAGTTACTTTATATTTGTGATCAGGTTACTGATGTGCTGAGCTGTATAGTTTTTGGTGTTAATCTGATAATTTGATCATGAGATATTAACCCTTTATCCTTCAAATTGAGAAATCTTCCAATCCCTTTGGCATGAGGTAACTCAAAAAATATCAATCCAACTGTCATGTTACTTTATATATATCTTCAGGTTACTGATGTGCCGCGCTGTATAGTTTTTGGTGTAAATCTGTTAATTTGATCCTGAGATATCAATCCTTTATCCTCAAATTGAAAATTCCTCCGAAAATTGGTCCTGAGATAATAACAGCTTTCTACTAGTTGTGCGTATGGGTACACATCTGACGATTTAATCGGCCTATTTTTATTATATGCCAGACTAAATTATCTAAACGATATTTCTCGATATCAATCGACTCGATGAATATCGATGAATATCTATCAGTAGCTTCCTAAATGACGTCACGCTACACCGCATCACGTCGCCTTGAAGGAACGATCAACTGATCTTGTTATTGTTTTGAAACGTACGCATTTTTCGTCGAATTGGGCTGAATATTGTGCAAAAAAATGTCTCGAAGCATATAATAAAAAAGAAACTCTACTCTATTTTAGTCAGTATCTGGAATTATCTAATGAGTGTGGACCTGGAAGTTTTATTTTCAGGTCCACACGATGAATATTTTCACTAGCTTCCTCAATGACGTTACGCATCGGGCATGACGTGGCTTTGAACGTCGCCTTGAAGGAACGATCAGCAACTTTTTGTTATTGTCTTGAAACAGTTTGCAATCGAATTGGGCTGAATATTGCGCAGAAAATGTCACGTAGCATATAATAAAAAGAAAATCTACTCTGTTTTAGTGAACATCGCGAATTATCTCATGAAAGTATTATTTTTCACTCGCGCAGCGTAGATATCCTCTATGTAACGGTCGTTATTGGTATATTATTTTGTCATGGACTCACAAGACACGCAAAATTCTTTTTTTCAACAATTATACAGAAGGCTTCATAAGCGAAATAGCACCTTCTAGCTCCTAAATGATACATTCATGGGCATAACTATGGAGCTGTAGGGGTGTGACATCCCCAGTAAGTTTCCAGTCAAGGCGGGTAACGCTAATTTAGACGTTTAAGAAGAATTATTAATTATTAATGCACTAAAATTCAACGTTTGGCTTCATCTGAGTCTAAAACATAAAAAATAAAATGTTCTTTTAAAGAAAAGTGTCAAAACTGTGGGAAATGTGCCTAAAAATTAGTATTGCCCCAAGAACATTTTTCTTCTGTTAAACCGAATAAGAAAGCTGGGACGAATAAAGACTCGCAACTTCAACAGAAAACAACTCTTTACACCAACATAAAACTAAAAATATGCAAACGTACGCAATACATTTTGGAAAAAAACTTCCTCATTTAAACATGTGGCAAGAACATTGCAGCTATATAATTCATCAGTATCAATAGCCAATTCCTCCACCTACTGACATTGTAAGGATATACACCTGAATTTGTTCCAGGTGTGCCACATTTCATCAACAACTACAATACAATTCATCTTTCAAATGTCGCTACAGAAAGCAAACTTCATGTGATATTAAATTTCTTATCTGTGACAGTTTTTAATGACATCCTGGCTTCAGAAACGATTTGCGTAGTGTTTGATGCATATTTTGTAATTTCAGTAGGAAAAAGGCCTCAATATTCCTAAAAAGTGCGCCAAGACTCATTGATATGACACGACCAAAAAAAAAAAAAAAAAAAAAAAAAAATGCTTTTTTTCCAACGGTATGACCAGTTCTGCTTCGTAACACTGCTAACATACCCGAAATCATCAAATAATGATTCGACACTGCGCTGTTTGAGCTGCAAATACCCATAATTGCACTTTCACAACTTTGGTTTTGATCCTTGCAATCATCCATTCTGAGAATAAGGGTGAAATTTTAGTAAACAGGGTTCCAAAGATATGAAACAGAAGGTTGCTTCGTCGCAAAACAGATATGAATGAAGCATGAGGCGGTGTTGCTTCGTGGTTAATAAATCTGAAGTTGGGAATATGGTGGTGGCTGAGAGTCAGCTGTCAGTTAATAAAAATGTAAAACCAAGCAAATGAAAAGCAAAGAAGCACTTTATGAGACGAAGAGTTAGACAAACAGATGGACACTCATAATGTGTAGTCACACATTTTGGAAGTAGAAATAGAAATCTTGACTGCCATAAAATAAGAAATGAAATGAGAGGAGCTAGAACAAGGCTGTCAGACAGAAAAAAATATGTGAGATTGAGTGCTGCACTCCCAAAACAAATCATATGAAACAGAAAGTTTAGGCTATTAACATCAGTCTCAAAAACATGCTGTACAGTCTTGTCAAATGTTTCCCATTTGCTGAGTGGTTCAATATGGCGTGAGCCAAGGACTGGGATAAGAGATGAAAACATATTTCACAGTTTTTGATGCAATTGTGTGCTGTAACGTGGAAAACTTGTCAGCACTACTATTGCAACTATATTGGTAGTGTTGTATTTTCAGCCGCCGAGTCTCTTAAGTGTCCTGTCAGCGACACCAGTGTTGTATTTTGAGGGTCGATTATGACTCAATGAACCTGGATGAAATTTGTGTGAGTTATCATTTTAGAAAGATATGTGTAGCGGTCGAGGTATAAAGGCCATTTACCAACCAGCCTGGTTGATCCGGATCTCTTAGTCCTGTGGTAAATCGGTCGCTTTGTGTGCTAGAGGTCAACGGTTCGAACCCCGGCTCCCGCACTTTTTTCTCTCCTCCTGTTACATTTGGGGGCACGTCCGATCCTCAGCAGTAGGTGGCACTGCGGGACTTTCGACCGCTCTGAGGGAGGAACCTGAGTAAGATTCACATGTGGTGAATCTTAAAAGAAGAGGAGAGTAGTGTAGCGGTCAAGGTATATAGGCCATTTACCAACCAGCCTGGTTGGTCCGGATCTCTTAGTCTCGTAGTACGTCGGTCGCTTTGCGTGCTAGAGGTCGACGGTTCGAACCCCGGCTCCCGCACTTATCTCTCCTCCTGTTACACATGAAAATCAGAACAGTCTTACAGCGGGCAGCAGTAAACAACGCATGAAGCAGTGTAGCATACTGCACAGAGCAGTATAACAGACAGAATACCGCACATAGCAGTACAAAAGATGGCATTCCGCACACAGCAGTATAACAGGAAAATACCACACATAGCAGTATAAGTAAAGACAGGTTGACACACAGTCGAAATAAACGTACGAGCGATTTAACATTCACAGTCACTCGCAATTGCTCCCAAACTAACATCTCAACTGCACATAGAAATCATCCGCGCATTACCGTGAACACTGTTCACTGGCTGGATCTTGGCAACTGATCTTCACTAAATCAATTAACCCCAATTATAAAACATTCTCCCATAAATATTTAAGGTTTGAATCCTGTCTGAATATAGGCCTATAGGTGAATAGTAGTGTTGACCATGAGCATGAAGAAAATGGACCTAAGCTCGTGCAAACCATTTAGAGGTATATACATCTATTTTCAAATAAAAGTAATCTATGACGCAAAAAGCCTCATCAAATATGTGATTTCTATGGGGCATTTGACCCTTTACCCAACGTAACGGTCAAAACCGGGCAGTGCTCTTCTAAAAATCGCCAATTAATCTTCATTATTTTTTCATTTTTTGTCTCAAAAACATAGGTTATGAACCCTCTTTGGAACGAGCTCGCCGAGCTCGTTCCAATGAGGGATCATAACCTATGTTTTTGAGACAAAAATGAAAAAAATTAGTTATTGAAGAATTTTGTTTTCAAGTGTCGTCTGCTTTTCAAGTTAGGTAAATGATTAAACCTATATATGTGCAAAACTGCATGCTCACTGATCAAACAGGTAAAAAATATTCCAAATTACTGCACAATTCAGGAGCACAATGGATCCAGACAAAACCTGAGCAGAATCAATATTCATTGAGTACATCAACTGTGTTGTGATAAAGTACGATTTGACACAAAGAACGAAAGTTTTGCTAAAAGTAAGTGCTTGAAGTGAGACCGCATTTGAGAAGTGAAAGGTTGTGTAAAATGGAAGTAGTTGCAGAAATGCAAATAAACAATTTGCTGATTGTTTACATGCAAACAAGTGAACAGTGTAGTAATAAACTACAATGCATTTATAGAATGATGTAAAGAACTATAAAGCTGTTAAACAATGACGCGAATTACCTCACTGTCGAACTCATAAATTCCAAGAAAAGACAATAATTTATTTAAAAACATAATTACACGTAGTCAATGAAGCCAATAACCTCATTAATTATGATTATGTTTTTCTCTTTTTTCCTATGGCTGTTATTTTTACAACCGATTCCACGCATGATTTGTTTTAAAAAATATACACAGTTTCGCATTTTCTTCAGTTACCATCAGGGTGCCCAAGTTCACTCCGAGAAGATTGAGTGATGTATCGGGAGGCATTCTGGTATGATAAAAGTAATCATTGTCCTTCTATCCGTTGATCCGGTGCTGCTCTTTGGTGATGACTTCGTTTGTGAAAACCGGATTAACTACACTCTGTGGGCGCAAACGTGTAGTTTCCCCAGAGGACAGCTCAACATTGTCACAACCATTGTCGTAATTTACCCAGCCATTACTGGGTTTACTCAAGTCTTCAATTTCGCATACACTTTCGTCAACTATTCCATCATCAATAACAGATGCAGTAAATGACCGCATGTCTGGTAAAGGTGAAATTTGTTGAAGTTGTCGGCGTTCAGGTAAATTTAAACATTCACTGATAATTGGTGCTTTTTCCCACAAACCAAATGCAGCAAATGGCCGCATAATAGTTGAAGGTGGGGCGCTTTGAACGTTCTCGTGCCTAATTTCATATGTCGAATAATTTGCTGCCATTGGCAATATAAAATCCAGAGGTGCATGTGATACATGCGAAACTGAAGTATAAACTAGCTTAGGCACTTGCTGTGAAGATAGTTTTAATATCGCTTGGCTGGGTCGACATGGTTGAGGAGAGTTGTGTTGGCACAGACAGTGTCAATTCGGAGCTGAGAATTGTATGCTGGGTAGTATCTGTGTACGGTTCAGAAATTGCATATAGCTTCAGCAGCTGTATTACCCGATACAGAAATAGCATCTTTTTGTGTCGTTATGAGATTAGTCAATTTCTCATCAATATCTGCAAGTTGGGCTTGAATCAGTTTTATCTCCTCATCAATTTTCAAAGTCCGGCTGGTCAATTTCTCATCAACATTTGAATGTTTGACGTGAATCGGCTTCTTCCAGTTGTGGCTAAGCTGTTCCTCTATTCCCGTGCTCTCCAGCATTGCAATTATGCAGTCTTGCTTCTTAACTTTTCCTTTCGTCAGACAAGAATACAGCCAAGCTGGCTATGCCTTTCCCTGCCAGTATACGTTTATAAATTTATATTTTTTCTGGTTGTGTATGTGTTTTATTATTGTAAAGTGGAATATTGCAGATTTACACATATTTGTCAGTTTTGTATTTGTTAAGTATACTGGTGAATCAAATATCAATGTCATTCAGCTTACATCGTACCAAGGCCTTCTCACCCAAGAACTGAGACAAACCAGCGGTCGGCCAAAGTGTTGTTTTTATTGGACGGAGTTAAAATGCGTTTGAAATACATTGGACGTAGATCTTGTCTCAGTAGCTAAGCTGATTGCATCATTCTTCAACTCTTCCATGTTTGAGTGAGACAACTCCAATTCCTCCATTGAACCTGCGGTATCTGACTAAAATATCTCAGATTCCTATTTATCTTGTGACATGCAAAAAGCCTGCTGAAGAATAGAGATATAAGTTACAATTTTAAAAACTAGTACAAAGTATTTAAAAATTCTGCAGATAGCAAAACGATACAAGAAAGCAATTAACCTTCAATCGCATGTTAAAAATTAATAGATTTTATAATCGTAAATGAAAGCTAACAACCTTCAGATCACAACTCTAGGAATGGACATTTTCATCAAATGTTAAACCAGAGGAATATTTTTAATAAAATTAGAGGAATAATTTGCAATCACCGAGTTTCTTAAGTTTTAGTCGGCGACTCCAATCTTGTATTTTTAGCCACCGAGTCTCTTCAGTATCCTGTCAGCGACGCCAATCTTGTATTTTCAGGTTTGTTTTGCGATTCGATGAATTTGGATGAATTTTATTTTAGAAAGACGTGAAATTCAGAACAGTCTTACCGCACACAACAGTAAATACGTATGGCATACCGCACATAGCAGTATAACAGACAGAATACAGCACACAGCAGTATAAAAGATAGCATATCACACACAGCAGTATAACAGGAAGAATATCACACACAGCACACACAGCAGTACAAAAAAACACAGGTTGACACACAGTCCAATTGAACGTTCGAGCGGTTAAACATTCAGTCACACTCAAATGGCTCCCAAACTAACATATCATTCACACACAGAAACCAACCGAGCATTACTGTGAACAGTGTTCACTTGATGGATCTTGGAAACTGATCTTCACTAAATAAATTAACCCCAATTATACAAAATTAGCTTTGAAAAAGTTCACATTTTATTTTATTACACATCCATTAAACTAAAACCCATGTATTTGAAGGAATCGTCGCTGTGACATAACTGTTTCTGTATTTAATTGGTGATGTACAAGCCGGAACTTTTTCCCCGCACCGTTTATACTAGTTCCATTCCGTCGAGTAATTAGTAGTCCAGGCACATTGGACATAAAAATGAGAAAGTAAGGAAAAAAAATCGGAGAAAGCTGATTTTTTTATATGTTTCCGGGACACACATTGCGGATAAAGTGTGAAAAGTCCCCGCGAATCCGAGTTGAGCTTTTTTAGTTATAGCGTTTTTTGATGAAAAAAAAAAAATAAAAAAAAAATTCGACCCAGCTCCATATTTCTCATTCTTATTCGCCTTAGCAGGGTGAGAATCATAAATATCGTGCTGAATTATATTGAGAATACATATCCCCAACAGAAAATGCCAACTTTGTACCAATCCTCACACTCAATGGTGAAATATTCACGAAAATGTACAAAATTACGAAAAAAAAATTATTGTTTTCATACACACAACGGTACACAACGTCCATTAAATCAAATCTACGACTAATTTGGGAGTTAAATTATATATCAAAAATTGCAGAAAAGCAGTGGCTTTATAATGATATATAACAATAGTCATTTATTCCATAATGAACTGGTGAAACGTGTGAAATATTAACCATACCCCCTAAACTCAAATTCAAACGGCATCGACTTTTCTCATTCAAATACCGTATTATAGCATCATTGTTTCAATTTCCATGTTCGATTAAATCACATAATGTGGTGTCCGTAGGACGCACAGGAAAGCTTTGGGTACAATACTACGAGCAAATAGGTCTTCTCCAGTTGTTCTTGAGAGCAGAGCGCACAGGCGACTGGGAACTCCACACATATTGTGTTCGCAATATGATTCCAGTATTTCACGCAGGTGGTCATTTTGCATACACAAAAAGTTCTCATCTCTATTTGCAGCAGATGAATGGGCTTACAGAAATAATGCAACAGGATGATTTGAAGTTGTTCACTGAGAAAGGTTACTTTACCATAAGGCGCTCAGATAAATTCTGGGACGGGATATATTCTGATCAGACCATAGAGCAGTGTTTAATGAGAATGTTCAAGCTCCCTGGTGGTCTCACACATGGCAGGGGAATAACCGAAAGCACTGTTGGGAAATGGGTACATGGACTACCTCTTTGCCTTCCGATATGTAATGCTCTCGAAAATTTTGTTCATGTTCACACTGGTCATGGCGAACAACATCGGGATCTCCGTCAAAGTTCACAATTGACTGATGCCAATGATATCACCAAATTATTGAACTGGCTCAGAGTGCATTCCCCCTTTCAGAATAGAGATCCACTACAATTAGTCTCTATAGCGACCGGGCTTGTGGCCGACGAAACTGTGAACTGTGACCAAGTTCGCAAAATTGGTGAATGTTGCGTATCGAATGTTGTAAGCAAAACGTTCAACAGCATCAAACTACGACGTGTTGACACTGTGAAGTCTTTCGCATCGATGGCAAATAGCATCAAAGTCCGTGGAAGTAAGGTAGTGATTGACCCCACAATTCTGTTCAACCGCATCACATGTGTTATTCAGTCACAAGCAGAGATGGAAGAGTATCTCAAATATGAACTCGCCCCGAAACCACCAGCATTGTTTGATTCTGCTGGAATGAGGAAGACACAGAAAAGCACGCTCGGTAAGATCCTCAAAACATACGGTTCCGAGCAAACTAAAATCCCAGAACATTCTCTGTTTGTTATAGATGGTGGATTTTTATTGAGGGCAGTTGTATGGCCTAAACAGTCGTCATATAAGGACATATGTACATCATATTCCAATTATCTAGTGAGACATTTTGGGGCGAACGTCGTGGTTGTTTTTGATGGTTATGCTTGTACAATGTCGACAAAGGGCATGGAACAAGCCCGTAGATCTAAAGACAGGTATTCCATTGATATCAATATCTCACCCGAGTTACCAGCCACCACACCCCAATCCGATTTCCTTGCAAATGCCAAGAACAAAACCCAACTGATCGATCTTCTAATGCAGGAGCTATCTGCTATCAATATTCAGTCCAAGCAGGCCGAGGCTGATGCTGATGTACTGATAGCCGAAACTGCACTTGACATCGCTCAAGATGACAACAATGTTGTCGTTGTGGGAACAGACACAGACTTGTTAGTCATTCTTACCTCTCGAGTTCAACCGGGATGTAATATTCACATGATGTATTCCATTACCCCAAACTTACTAGTTTCAGTTAGTGAAATAGCAACCAAAATGGGTGACCATAGAAGCAACCTCCTTGTAGCACATTCTATAAGTGGTTGTGACACTACTTCTGCACTATTTCGAGTTGGTAAGAAGAAAGTATTCAGTACAATTGTCTCCGATGTTACTAGCGACTCACAACAGTATGTCAACACAATTTTGGCGGATGACAGTACACCAAGTGCAGTAGCCGCTGCCGGGGAACAATTTTTCCTGATCTTATACGGGAGTAAAACTGTTTCCTCTCTCGACCAATATAGATATGTCACTTACATGTCTACAGATGTTATCTCCAGGTCCAACAATGGCTGGGCACTTCGCTTCCTCCGACGGATTGGGGGTGGTCGCTAGACAATGGACTTCTTGTACCGACTGCAGCCACAAAGCCATGTGCCCCCGATAACCTACTGAATCTGATCAGTTGTGGTTGCAAGAGTGCTTGTACAAAAAGGTGTGGGTGTAAGAAGGCAGGACTCTCTTGCTCAGGTTTGTGTAACTGCAGTTCGGATTCTTGTAACAACCACAGAAACACTGTCCTATCGGAAATTTCTGAGTTCGATGAATAATATGTATATAGGTCATGTCATTTCTGTATATAGCGTTGATAATAGTCAATGTAACTTAATCCATGTTGATTGATTTGTACATTCTGTAAATATTATTTATTGATTTTTGTACATTCTGAAAATATTATTTATTGATCTAATGCTGCCAGACACAGACGTGTCTGTTCGGTCCCAAGACCGAAAATAGTTGAGTTCTCATGCTGACGAATTTTATGCCAAAAGGGGAACTCGACCAGAAGCAGAGGGGGTCTTCCATAATGTCTATTTTGTAAGCAATGATAAAAGTCTTCAAATGGTGGTGGATTTTTTATCGTCTGTCCAACTAACATCCCGTTCTGTACTACGACCCTTTGGGCAAATCCGTTAGGAAAATCGTCATTTTTTGCGTAAATCCGATACTTTTTTGTGAATTTTCAATAATTTTTCGCAGAAATTGTCACAGAATGCACATTTTCCTCTAGGTAAATGTATATTAGACATTATGTAGCTCGAAATACGCGTAAACAAAAAATACAGTTGGATCAATTCGAGGTTACAAAGTTCGTGCGATTTTTTTTTATTTTTTTCAAACGCGTTTTCGAAAAAAGGCTGTAGAAAAAAAAGCTCAACTGGGATTTTAGGGGACTTTTGTCTAATCGTTCAGTGACATGTATTCGACATTCCCTGAAAAAATCAGCTTTCTCCGATTTTTTTCCCTAGTGAAACCTAATGTTCTTGGGCTATAGTTGCACTTCGAAAAGTTTCCAAATTTCGTTATACAATTATCGATCGTCTTGTGTGAAAATGGAAACGTCCAAAGCAAAGTAAACACGGTTCAGAAAAAATAAGTTAATCAAAAATGAGATAATATTAAAAAACGATCATTTCCAACCACAGCATTAACACCGTCCTGTGGTTTTGTCGTCTGCGGATCCCGTTATATCTAAATTGGTCAACGTTATTCAGGTAAATCTCCAGATTTCCTGAAATGCTTCAAACTTCTTTTAAAAAAGTTTCTCCCAGCCGTTTTGCAAATCCGCCCAAATTTGTACTTATATTTTGACTATCAGTAATAGTCACCGAATGTGTAGGCGCCGAAGAGAAACCGCGATACGAATTTCTACAAATACGCCTAATAGAAAAGATAACGAATGTAATTTAGACTGGTTCCCTAAAGGTTTTTTATCGATCCATTTGATCAGTACCACTTCAAACAAAAATAACGGACTTTACAACTTTGAGTTTAAACATCGGAATTAAATTGGTTTATTTAAATGAATTTTAATGCATGAGGATGTGTAATAGATACAGACTTCGATGTGTGTTTGAATCGGTGGGGTTTTTACACAACTCATTGAAATGGCGTGGTCCTATTTCGTGTCTACGAAATATGACTACGCCATTCCAACGAGTTTTGTAAAACACCCACCGATTCAAATACGCATCGAGTTCTGTCTGTTTATTATGTCATTTTATCCTATTTTTCCTCCTAAATGTGTTCCTAAATGCTCTTTGGATGAAGAAATTGTTTTCTGACTGTTTTTAACAGCATAATGTGGTAAAATCGCCCAACTATCAGTGAATGGAAGTGTAATATATGTTTTCCGGCTGTGTGCTTGTATGGTGATTTGGGAGGGAGTTGGCAGTTTGGAACCACCTCTGCCGTCAGGACTGTAGGAGCAAACCATGGCTTACAAAAATCTGTTAACAGAGTAGTTGTGCTGCTATTTGGCATTTCATAGAGATTATTGTGTTTCTGAATGCAAAATTTGGCCAAGATGAGAATTTGCTTGCATCAAAAGCCCTTTTTTAAAAAAATATATAGCTTTTATTGCTAACTGTGGCAAAAGTGTAAAGTGTCTGTCCGCCAGAACCCGTCACTGATTCATAAACGGCGGTAATCAACGAAGTGGTACATGCCTTTATATTATCAACTAAGCGATTCCAATGTTTAATTTCTAATACAGTAGTAACCAATTTAATATAACTTAATATTATTAGAATGTTATTATCAAATTAGCTCAACATAACGAATATACCCCTCCACACCAATCAACTGTCCTTGCAGATCAAAGTTACCTGGTATCAAATCAAATTAGCTCAACATAACGAATATACCCGCCCCCGGTCAGTATCCATAGACTGTATTCATAATCTTTTACTAAACGAACTGAATAACATTACCTTTTCCTTCTTTCGCCTTTTTCGTGTGTTTTTAATGCATCATGTATTCAAGCTGACTGGGTTTTGTCTTTGGTTCAGAATTTTTGAATAACGAAGACAACCACCTTATCCCTGAAGTGGTACATGACTTTATACTATCAAGGAAGCGATTCTAATGACTAATCCCTAAAACAGTACTAAACTAATTAAAATAATTTAATATTATCATGAATATTGTTGCCAAACTAGCTCAGCGGAACGGATATATCCCTCAACACCGTTTAAACTTGCTTGCAGCTCAGTGCCACGTGGACTCTAATCACAGACTGTATTCATAATCTTCTACTAAACGAACTGAAAGAAATTACATAACATACTTACTTACGCCTTTCTCATGTGTAGTAAATGACCATGTATTCAAGCTGACCGAATTTTGCTTCTTTCTATATCGTTTTTATTTTGTTCACCGTGTACTCATAACACTCTTACATATCGTTTCCCGGTGGTCCCCGCCTCTACTTCCCGTGATGGTCAGGTTCGGGTGGTCTTATTAACAAAAGCTCCCGTTTAAATTTTATTATGTTTCCAATTTTGGACTCGGAAACATGGCTCGTGATCCTCCGTTGGAGTGAGCTCGTTGAGATCGCTCCAATGGAGGCCTAGAGCTGTGTTTTTGAAATAGAAAATAAAACTGTGTAGTGGTTCAAGACGTCTTTTGTGCAACTGGCGTATTCTATCCGCGTTGGCAAGGGATTAATCTGGTGTACGGGAGGCGAGGGCCCTCGGGGGACGATGTGTGAGCTCGACTACTGACGCTTGTGTTATGTGTACAAATACTGTTAAGACTTAAGACTAAAGTCACTCATACCTGCCATTGACATTTGTAACTCTTTGTCATCTTGTTCTCCGTAGAAACGGCCTTGTGTAAGCTTATAGCTTCCTGTCGAATCCACAACATTGTACCTAACAAGTTTTGTATTATTTGACTTTGAAGTTTTAAAATAAATAAAGTTTAATCTAAAAGTGTAAATGTCGAATCAATAAAACAGCATTGTCTGGCGTGTGGTATCCCAGCGTTGTCTGGCGTGTGGTATCCCATGTGTGGTACTACGTATTTTTCCCAATGCGACCATTATAACGTCCGTCTGAAAAAAAATGATCGCATCATTTTGATATGGGGATTAAAAAATCTTTGTCTAGTACAGCACTTCAGACAGCCTTTTCCAGTCCTCAAAACTGAGGGTCATGCAACAGATAAAAGAGAAAAAATGACAGCAAGGAAACTACCGGTTACGGGAATATATTTTTCTGGGAATTTCCAACTAAAACACGCCAATTGTCAATGGTATTTTGTTTAGCCCCACAAATCATCAAATCACACCGCTTTCTGCTCAACAACATTCTGCAATGATGCAAGACTTCAGTACAATGATTTAAAAGTTTTTTAAATCAATCTTTCTTCTCAAGGCTGTTTAATCGATATGACATGAGTGCCAGCGCGGAAGGATAGAACGAGAGGTCGCAGGCCTCGAGTTTCATCCTTCCGCGATGGCACAAGTGCCATACTGATTAACCCATTCATACACGCGTGTCGTTTTGTGCTTATTACACGCCTTCACGTCTATAAAATCATTATGAGGACACATGCATTTTAGCGCCAACCAAATATGCGTGGGGAACTCGTGTTACTATTTCGTCCCCTGAGTTCCAATGTCTTCTGTGTGCCACAGAACACATTGGAACTCAGGAGACGAGCTTTAGCTATCGATAGCGATTCAAATTGTAAATGCGGTGCACGATTTGTAGAAAATTCCAGTGAAATTTCGCTTCTTTATAAACATGGTCCGTCAACGATTTCTGTTCTGCACGTATTTTCATTTTCCGCACGGTTTAGTGTTGCTGTAGAAGTAGATTACATAGAACAGGCGTGTATTAAAAGTTAAACTGTTCTACCCTTAAATGGAATGATGACCTTAATTTACTATTTCATTGCCAGTATGATTCACCTGCAAGTACTTGAGAAGGAATTTGATTGTTATTCTTGAAATTATGAACATAACAGAACGGGGAGAGGGTGCAAAAAGCGGTGGAGGATATACCTAGATTCAAACCTTCCGCATAAAGTATAAAATCAATTAAATTAATAAAAAAATAATGGAAAGGTAAAACGATTTCAGATTGCTATTAACACCGTGAAAGATGCAGCTCTTGAGTTTCATGAGATTTTGAATTCATCGGAGAAAAGTTAAGGGAAGTACAACCCGAGGAGAGGAAGGGTGTGTGGCTAATGGCATTGAGAATTTTCGAATTGTGACCCAAACCATTCAAGACATTAACCAAGTTTACATTTTTGTTTTGCTTTGACCCTGGATTTCTTGGCTCCAAGACTACTGCTACTGACTTGTCGGTAACTGCTATCTGTCCTACGATCTGTTTCCATTGTCTTCATCCTGTACTACAGTCTTCTACAACTCTTCCTGGCTTATACATTGTCCACCACGATCTGCAGGAGTCTCTCATCTTTACTATAAACTTAAATCACGTCTGCTGACTTTCTGGCCATCGTTGACCCTATCTTGACCTCTGCCTCAGACCAAATCCTAGTAAGCACATGCACCCCCACTCACCTTAGCCCATATCACCCACCTATACAATCCTTGTCGGGTGGTGGCGAGTCATCTATAGACCTGCATGTGCGCTGATATACAACACATACTGCACATGTGTCGAGTTGTGCTTGTGAGCTAGTGTACCATGTGCGCACAACACATTCAGCTCATGGGCTAACAAAACCGTGACTTTCATGACTCTTATTCCCTATAGAGCTCCTACCTCCTGTATGGTTCCAATATAATTCACAGGCCATAGCCTTCATGATTTCAATATTGCGCCTAACTCCTATTCGAGTTCATGCATGGACAGCACATGGGCACACGCCGGATGTGCCACTATGTGGCCATGTGCTAGTGCATAGTGTTCGCGCACCACATATGCTCAATCGGGTATTGGCCCTTAGACAAGGCATTTACAGCTCCTATCTCCCCTAGAGTTCCTACCGCATATACGGCTTCTATATAGTTCAAAGACCATGGCCTCTATGGCTACTAAACCAGTGTTACTAACTTGTCTACGGTCATCACTATAAGTCTCGTGATCGACCCTTAGTACTACTGCCTCTGACCCTACTACAACCACCCCTCGAGTCTTCCGCCATTACTACTGACTTGTAACAATACTACCAGCTTGTTAGCTATCTCTGATCCAATACTGACCGCTGTCCTCAAACAAGTCTTAGCAGACGCGATCCAATCAGTTCGCTCTACCCATCTAACATCGAACCAGTCTTCTCAATTAATACCCAGTGCATGATAGAGTACATTTTGTATGAAAGACTGCTGATCGTACTGAGATGTGATATATGTGATAGCGTATAAATAATAATAATAATAATAATAATAATAATAATAATAATAATAATAATAATAATAATAATAATAATAATAATAATAATAATAATTTTCAGCCTAAAATCCACAAAATGTGCTCTTTGGCTTCACATACAAAAAAAGGGAAATGATTTCTTATCTACATATTGGTGCAGAAAGCTTGTTTGTAGAGATGCCTTTTCAAACCAGCTTTGAATGACTCAGTTTCCTGTGGTAGTCCCACTAATAATAATAATCCCACTTAAGAAATATCACTTACGGAATTCTACTTGCAAAATCCCTTCCTGTCTTCAGTTTATGTCTATAGTGTCCCCTTTACGAAAAGAGTCGAAACGTCGTAAGAGCATTTAGTCCTAGGAGCAATTGCTCTCACTGTTCTGAGATCATCTCTTTTCCTTTGTGGTGTCTTTAGTGGCCGATTAATCATCGATCAAGAACAAAGATTGTATACGCAAGTCTGACACAAGGAATGGCATGTGTTTCAATTCGAAAATAAACGATCGCAGGACAATGATGTACACTTGTGAGAGACGTTGATGTCATCGCTATGCACTTATCGTTACCGGAAACTGTATTGTGAAAGGTGTCAGATACAGTTTGTGTTTTAGTTTTCTCGAAACAAAATGTGATTCTTTATTCCCAGGTCATTCCTACCGACAAGGGCTTATAGCCGAAAGCTTTCATAATGAATGGAGAGCATTGTAGTTAATATTAACGGACAACAAGTTTATCATTGGAAGAGAATTACGGTAGAGTTAGTTACTCTTAATTTCCTGAAGGTATCATATAGAATATACCCATAGTAGCTTGGTGTACCAAATGTTCACCACGAGTGGTGAAGTGGTGTTAACCGCGAGTATATTTTATTTATACCATGATCGTCAGATTATTAAGAATCGCTATTATTTTTTCTCGATTTTACTGAGCACCAGACGTAAATACGAGCGAATCTATTTTTGTTTACACGAGGATCGGTGGGCGGTACTTCCGCTGCCAATTTTATCGCCGAATCGAAATGAAAAAAAGAAACTGAGCCTTTTTAGTTTTAATAACATAATAACATATTATTTCGAGTTATGCATGCTTTATTAACATGAGACAATGCGTGTTTGTTAATTTTGGCATCTTATGAGGTAAACCCATTTAAAAACGTAATAAATAATTGCCACATCCATTTCATTCTTCGCGAGGCGACGTGCGATAAATTTAGACAAGTTTGCATTCAGGTCGGCGTCACCAAAGGTCAGCGGGGATGTAGTTCTACTGTAGGTGTAAATTTTTACTATTGAAATTCCATTGCATTGGTGTCCATCACGGTTGGTGTGTAAAGCTAAAATTTATGTCATGGGCTTTTCATATATAGTAGAATAGGTAATCATGGTTTAAAGTACATTTTACACCAAGGGTATTGGAATTTCATATAAAAATTGAAATTTCGAAATGTTAGCGAATCTCTATCATCGTCGTGCGGATGATTTTACAAACTTCAGACATTTTTGGAGAGAATAGGATAAACATACAGAAGCTGGCTTTCTACAATTTTTCCTCAATCAGTTTGCTTATCAGTATATGTTGAAAACCATTTAAATATAGAATAAACGTAGAGTGTTTTCAAGTAAAACATTTATTCTACGAATAGGAATAAGAATGAAACCGACGAGCCTCTGACTCCTACGAGTAGAGCAAAAATTTATCCAAGGCTTTTATTGTTCAAATGTACGGCCTTTTATAGGATAAATAGAGGGTGTGGAATGAGTGTTTTTCTCATATAATATTTTTGAAACGAGTCTAAGAATTTTCCGTTTTGGTGAGCCTCTAGCGAGCCCAAACGGAAAATTCGGACGAGTTTCATAAATATTATATGAGTAAAACATTCATTTCATATTCTGTTTATCATATGACACACACACGCACAAATTAGCCACTTAGTATGACTTTTTAACCCATCACCTAACTTGAGTTGCAGACGGCACTTGGAAAACACATCCTCGTATAACTAAAAATTTTCATTTTTTGGCTTCCAAAACATAGGTTATGACCCCTCATTGGAACGAGCTCGTCGAGCTCGTTCCAATGAGGGATCATAACCTATGTTTTAGAAGCAAAAAGTGAAAATATAAAAAAAAATGAATGGCGTTTTTCTTGTAGGTAAAAGATTTAGTACAATATAACCCACCCTAAATAGGACAGATAACGTAAATTCTCCCTACTGAAATTATGCAAATGTGACCCAGTTGTATTTTGTTTAGCTAATCAAATTGTCCAGTTTTGAAATTGACCAATGAAAGCTCCCATCTCTAATTATGAAAATTATGAAAATGTGGCCCAGTTGTATTTTGTTCAGCCCATCAATTTGTCTAGTTTTGAAACTGACCAATGAAATTGACGGAAGGCTTTATTTATCACTGATTAATATGAAAACAAAATATCAAATGTTTTAAAGTGAACAAAATGGACGAGTCATATGATAAAGAACAATATCATGCAACCCCTCAATGGAATTGGCTCGTCGAGCTCGTTCCAACGAGGGGGAATACCATGTGGTTGTGATGGTCTGGCTCGTTACATCAAGATGTTAAAGAATTTGACAAACGCTTTTGATGATTTTATTACGTTCACAACTTTTTTTTCTTTCATAGTCGTGTTATATATTTTCAGATCCAAGTGGAAATATGACTGACGAAGTGTTCCGCTTCAAATGTAACGATTCTCGAGGTACGTACTTCATGTATTAACAGACTCACATGTATTTATTACACGCCTGTTCTTTGAAATCCCATCTACAGCAACACTAAACCATGCGGAAAATGAAAATCTGTTCCGCACACATGTGCAGAACAGAAATCGTTGGCAGATTACTTTCAAATAGAAGCGAATTTTCACTGTAATTTTCTGTAATAAGTGCACTGCAATTACAATTTGAATCGCTAGCGATAGCTAAAAATCGTCCCCGGAGTTCCAATGTGTTCTATGTACCAATAGGCATAGAGCACATTAGAACCCAGGGGACGAAATAAAATAGTAACACGGGCCCCTCTCGCAAATTTTGTTGGCGATAAAATGTGTTCTTTTTGTTGATAGTTGTCAAATGAATTCCTGAGTGTGCTCCTAATAACTGTTTGTTTTATAGATGGGAAGGCTTATAATAAACAGAGAACGATACACGCTTCTGAATGCGTTCATCGATATGGCACGAGTGTCAGCGCTGAAGGATAAAACGAGAGGCCGCATATGACACTTGTGTCATTGCAGAAGGATAAAATTCTCACGCACGTGTCGTTCTGTGTATATGTTAAACACGGTAACGTTCTCCGTAACTCACATTTCTGAATAAATCTAATAGTGCAGAGGATTTCGAATCGGATCTCGATTCGGATATTGTCACTCTTCAAGTTGTAGATATTGGACCTCTCGCTACCTTAAGTATTATCTCTACTCAAGTATAATATTCACCCGTGAAACATCAGTTCATCAAAACTGCAGAATATTTCAAAACGAAATCAAAAGTAGTTTCAGAAATAGGGTATATTTGAACCTTTCTTTTATCACAAGGCCGTCTCCTGCACAGGAAACGCGACGGCAGATAGACAGATCGATAGATAATTTATTTAAGGGTATAGGCGTTTACATGACAACACATATCGAGATAGTAAATATCCTTTACGAGTTTACGTTACCGCTGGGAGGTGCCATAGCCTGATTGGCTGTCTACCTGGCAACTCCCCACAAAATGAATAATAAGAGATATATATGTATACAGACCATAGGAAACGCATTTGGTATATGTAAGGTTATTTACAATCATACGCAGCGGATTAAATGAGACTCGATGACGTTCAGTAGGCAGGGAACATGAGAGGACGAGTTCGGCAATCGTGTAAGCATAGCAATATTACGGTGGTATCTGAAGAATAGCAACGTACAACAAAATTACTATTGTACAAATCCATTGTAGTTGGTTTGTTATCATCTCAGTCTTATGGATTTTTGGGTGCTTGGAGAGCAGCGTGGATATTAGAGGCTACACAGTATGGATTATCACACTGGACGCCTGTGGAATATGAAGATAAGAACTGTGATGTCAGCTTTTTCTTGAACTCTGCTCTATATGTGATAAATTGTACAGTTTAATTTAGATTATTTCATAGTCTTGGGTAGGCAAACATTGACAATTTATTTAATGCTTTTGTGTGGCTTCTTCCGACGAACAATAGTTGAGACTATCTAGTATTTAAGTTTAATGAATTGATGTGTTAAAATAATCTTGAAAGGAATCGACAAGTTTGCCATTTCCAATCAAATACACAGAGGCAAGCTTAGAGTTTGAATATGCCATTTAACTTAAGAATTTGGTCTTTCGCAAAGGGGGGGGGGGGGGGGGTGTCTATGTGGGCATTCTATCTTTTATTATTAATAAATCGGAGAGAACGTTTTTGCAGGGTCTGAAGCTTGATAATTGCCTTTGTGCTTCCCCATATCTGGATTTTCCATATTCTAGATGGCAGTGAACAAGAAAATAATAGAGCGACCTCATGGCATTGTGTAGTAGTATTTCTTTCAGGGCGTAATCTGCTCTTCCTATCCCAGCACTAAGCCGCGAGATGTGATGACGATAGGTTAGATTCTCATCAAAGCCAATACCCCAAAATTGTTGGAAGTTTTTTTTTTTGGTGTTAGTTCCTACTCTGTCAATTTTTGTGTTATTTATGTAAATGACTAAGTTCGTTCTTGGCTGGGATGATGGACGTACGACCATATATTTTGTGTTCTTTACATTACGGCTAAATGATTAGCAGGACACCATTCGAGTAATTTATCGAGTTCACTATTAATGTGAACTGCTGATTGTGTGCCTTTATGGCAGATTCGTAAGAGACAGTATCATCGGTAAAAGACAAGACATTCAAAGACGCCGGAGAAACTATATCGTTTATGTACAGTAGGAAGACAATAGGTCCAGTATCGAGCCTTGGATTATACCACACGTGATCTGGGCTAAGGGTGATTTTATAATCTCATATTTTACGAATTGTACCCTGTTAGTCAAATAAGTTTTAAAGCAATTATTACTAATCCCTCGAAAACCGTATTTTTACAATTTGGTCAAGGAATAATGTGATTTATTGTGTCAAATGCTTTAGAAAAAATCGATGAATGTTGCAAAAGTGAGGTCCTTGCTTTGCTTTCGTGCCCTATATTCTTCAGAAGTTGTAAAACGGGGTGAATGTTGGAATGTTTTGATTTAACTCCGTACTGGTGTTCATAGAGGATTCAGAATTTTGTCATATAACTGATCATTCTTTTTGCTAGAAGTTTTTCTAGGATTTTGGGAAGAACGGGTAAGATACTGATAGGTCTGTAATTATTAAATTTGTGCTCGTCACCAGTATTGCTGATGGGAATCATTTTGGCGACCTTCATCTTATCTGGAACTATGCCACTAATAAATAAGTTATTAATTATTTGAGAGGGGGTTGAGCCAAGATACTCATAGATTGTTTCATTATACTTGTCGTTAGACCATCGCAGTTTTCTCTATTATTGGGTTTCAAAGACTTTGTCACCTCCGTCACATCATAAGGATTTGTTGGAGTGATGTACAGAAGACGAGTTCTAAAGAGCAACTTGGTATGATTTTGAGAACATCTCAGCCCGACCCAGCGAACGCCGTGTTATTTTTTTTTCAGCGAACAGCTTGTTTAAACAAACTGCTATGTGGTGGATGGAAACTATAAAACAGTGAAATGGGGTATAAAAATATATCCATACCCTATGCAACTGTTTAAAAGTAAACTGTTTAATGATTATGATTATTTTGTCTACGAAAAAATTATAGAGCAGGAAATAAATGTTTTCAGTGTAAACAAATTCTTGCAATTTACAGATGGAAAATTTGATTAAATGTATCCATACATAAATCAGTGACAAGAGAAATCCTGTCCTGGGCAGGAATATCTGCCAGCAGCATGGAAGGAGTTAAAATGTGAAAGCTTGCCAAATGAGATGCTAATATACTACTATGTATTAAAACCAACCAGCAACAATTCCTTTTATTTTTTTGTTTGACAATGTAATTACCAGTCGTAACTAACGTTTAAGTTCTGAAACGACCAAATAACAGTAAAAGTAAATTATAGATACACGTCTCATAATATTTTAGTGACCCACATCTACATACATGTAGGTATTAAATGTTAAGGCCGTATATCAGATCAGCTGATGTTTATTATTGTTTGGTTTGCCGTTAGTTCAGTTGGTTTGTCGGCAGAACATTCAACACTAGGCGTTTTGGCGCCGCAGTTCCGAGATTGGGGCTGAGTCAAGAAAACTTTAGTTTTGCAGCTCATTTCAGGACTTAGCATAATATTGGATAGGACTCCTGCTTGTTACAGGCGACAAAACATAAACGGAACCAGCTGCATCTTCACGGACCCCCACTATTCATATGAGTAACCCTTTACCCAACGAATCGGCTTCATCTCCGCGTAATTCACAAAGTGATCACTAAAAAAAAATACTTTTTTAAAATTTTTGTTTCTCATCGAGCTCGATCCAATGAGGAGTCATATGGTTTTGTCGACGATGAGCTTGTTCCAATGAGTAATCACATGATATGGTTTTGTGGTTTTTGAGAAATGTTGAACAATTATTAAAATAATATTTTTTTTTTGGATACCCTTCGTGTTGGGTAAAGGATTGAAACCTAAAACCCCAAAATACACGGAACAACACGCGCGTGTGAATGGGTTAATCGATTTGGCACTAGTGTCATCGCAGAAGAATAAAACGAGAGGCCGCCGAGGCCTGCGGCCTCTCGTTTTATCCTTCCCTGCTGGCACCCTTGTCGTTCTGTGTTTATTATTTATTACATGCCACCCCGCTATAAAACGATTATTAGAAGGACAATCAGCAATTCATTTGATAACTATCATATCGCCAACCAAATTGGCGAGGGGAACTCGTTTTACCATTTCGTCCCCTGAGTTCCAATATGTCCTATGTGCCTTCAAGGGATGATCTTAGCTATCGCTAGCGATTCAAATTGTAATTGCGGTGCACGATTTGTAGAAAATTCCAGTGAAATCTCGATTCTATTTAAAAATAATCCGACAACGATCTCCGTTCCGTACACTTTCCGCATGGTTTAATGTTCCAGTAGATGGGGATTTCAAAGAACGGTCGTGTAATAAATCCTGGTGTCTGTGACATTATTCATTCAAACGAGGTTCAGAATAGCTCTAATTGTGCACTCTCCTGGAAAACAAAAACAATTTCACTACTACATCGGTTGCACTTCCACGCCCTTCCGTGACCCTTTAAAAGCCATAGAACACTTCGCTACAACTTTGTATGGGTAATCTAATTATTCTTCACCACGACCATAAAATTTACATCAACAGGTTGCTTATCTGGTTCAGTGTAATGACACTTACGATACTATGATAACACCTTCTTGTATTATTCCTTTTTCAAAATGTATCCCGTTTTTGTCGCATTTGCCACATTTGAAATAAACACCGATTCGCGTAAAACGATGGAGATTGTAACTGTATTTGCGCATGACCACTTTCAAATGTGTTAAATTTATGATATGCAGCCGCCTTATTCTTCATGTTCCTCGACCGGAAAGCCGGACTCTCGAGTTCAACGGGTTAAAACAATACACGGGCACAACACATTAAGAGCGGATTGCCGCTAAAACACTTTGGTGCTGCTGCGTCTAGACACCTGGACAATAACAGTCGTTTCCCATTTTAATGCATAACCAGGAAACACTTTAGCCAATAAATGTCAGTGTTGAACCCAGAGGTTCATTTCCTGAAATCTTTCTTACCGTTCTTTGCTTTTTTCACACACACTCAGTTGATATCTGTTCCACTTTCTTCATGTAATGCCAGTGTCAGTCAAAAATCCAAATAAACGAACGCATTGGCTATAAAAAGGTCACGGTTGGCTCCTTTGCAGCAATGTTTCACTAGGCGGATTTACTTATACAAACGGGTGGGGAGGGGTGGAGGAGCAGTAGTGAGGTATCGATCCTTCAAACTACCCGTTACTCAACCACGCCAATACAATCTATATGCTTTTGAAGTAAGTAAATAAAACATTTGCCACGTTGTCTCAAAATACTGATTTCAAAGTTTAATTTGTAAATGAAGAAAATCACAAGGAAAGCGAAGACAATGCAAACAAACAAACCTGAACTGACCAAGTTTTTTCATTGAGTTCCTACTAAAACGCCTCGTGCTGAAGGCTCGTGTATTATCATATCACTAGACTTTATGATTCTGGAGAATCATGTTTTTTTCAGATGAGATTCCATGATTTTTCATGACGCCAGAGTGTCTGGTGAGTTGTTTTAACTGTCTCACTGAAATTCCTGTATCGATGTTATGAGAAACGTGGGTGTATTAGTCTCAAATGACTCAGTTTGATAAAAAAAAAGGTTTAGGTAAAAACCATCATTAATGGTGGAGAGGGTTAATATCAATATCGTCGTCCGACAAGTTAATGACCGACAAAAGGAGTCTTTGTTTGACACATGCCCACCGTGTGCTGTGGCTATTTGAAAATGGTCCATTTTATCTCCAAATATATCCAAAATATATATGTCTGGCAGCTTGTAGAGGGATAACAAGTGCAAACAGGAATATTTTTTGCAACTTCTAATGTCACACCAAAAACTGCGAATGGCCATTTTTTTCTTAAAAATCTATAAGATGTTTTCAGAGAAATCCAGGAAGAACATGAATTTTACGCTTTTGATTGTATCCAGCCAAAAACGGGTTAAGGGTTTTTTTTGAATACCCTTATTACTTACAAAAAATAATTTTCAGTGAATTCTACTTCCACTTATGTTGATCTCTCCTCTTAACTTTGGGTGCTGTGGGTATGCAAACACAGACCATTTTATAAAAATTGTGATGTTTGAGAACCTGCATAGCGTTAACAAATGCTTACTGGAATATCTTGTTCATGCAACTTGTAATGTCACTATAAGATCTGAGAATGGCCCATTTTTCTTGAAAATCTATGAGATGATTTTAGAGAAATCCTCTGATAATATGAATTTTTAACCTTTTGAGGGGTATCGCTCTGTAACCAGCCCTAAACGGATTAATGCTTGCTTTTGTGAATACCTTCATTACCTACAAAACTGATCCTCGGTGAATTCCACTTCCAATGAGGGAGGCTATGTTTATCTCGCAGGTACACATTGGGTGTTATGGGTGCCGAAGAACAAACCATTTTCTCAAAATGTCTATACTTGACAGTCTCTGGAGGGTTGACAAATGCTTACCGGAATATTTTGTTCATGCAACTTGTAATGTCACTCAAAGACCTGCGAATCGTCAATTTTTCTTAAAAACTTGTCAGATTTTTTGGAGAAATCCTCAGAAAACGGGATTTTTAAGCTTTTAAGGGGTTTTTCTCCTTAACCAGTCGAAAATGGGTTAAGACCTCGATTCTTGAATACCCTTTCCACTTACAAAAATGTTTCCCTATCAGTTTTGCGTCCGGTAAAAGAAGTTACGTTTCTCTGTGGCTTTACCATTTTATGTTGTTGGTGTCCAGAAACAGACTATTTTTTCAATATTTTTGAAATGTAGTAGCCCATGGAGGGTTAACAAATGCTTACGGGAATATTTTATCCATGCAACTGGTAATGTGACACCAAGACTATCAATGGCCATTTTCTAGTGAAAACCCTACAAGATGTTTGTAAAGAAATCCAGGGAAAACATGATTTTTTTAGGCTTTTGATGGGTATCCCTGTTAACCTCCCCAAAAGGGGGTAACTCTTAGTTTTTTGAATACCCTTATTACTTACAAAAATGGTCATCGGTGAATTCCACTTCCATCAAAGGATGTTATGTTTATCTCTCACGTATACATTGGGTGCTGTGCGTGTCCGAAAACAGCCCATTTCAACAGAATTACGATGCTTGGCAGCTTGTAGAGGGTTCATAAACGCTCGCCGGAGTATTTGGTCCATGCATCTTGTTATATCACACAAAGATCTGCGAATAGTCAATTTTTCTTGAAAACCCACAAGTTGCTTTTAGAGAAATCCACAGAAAATGGGAATTTTAAGCTTTTAAGGGGTATCTCTCTTTAGCCTGCCCAAAATGGGTTAAGACTTCGACTTTTGAATACCCTTGCTACTTACAAAAATGTTTCCGTATAAATTGTGCGCTCGATAAAAGAAGGCTCTTTCCTTTGTGGCGTACACATTGAGTGCTGTTGGTGTCCAAAAACGGCCCATTTTATCACAATTTTGACGTTTAGCCCCCGGGGAGGGTTAACTAATACTAACCGGAAAATTTTGTTCATGCTACTTGTTATGTCACACCAAGACCTGTGAATAGCTCATTTTTCTTGAAAACCTACACGATGTTTTTAGAGAAAACCACAGAAAACGGGTATTTTAAGATTTTAATGGGTATCTCTCTTTAATCAGCCCAAATGGGTTAAGACGTCGACTTTTGAATACCCTTACCACTTACAAAAATGTTTTTCTATCAATTTTGTGTCCGATAAATGAAGGTACCTTTCTCTGTGGTATACCCTTTGGGTGCTGTTGGTGTCCAAAAACAGCCCATTTTATCACAATTTTTACGTTTAGCAACCCAGGGAGGGTTAACTAATGCTGACCGGAATATTTTGTCCATGCAGCTTGGAATGTCACACCAAGACCTGGGAGTGACCAATTTTTCTTGAAAATATACAAGACTTGTTTAGAGAAATCCATGGAAAACATGAATTTTTGAGCTTTTTGGGGGTATCGCTGTTTAACCAGCCCGAAACGGGTTAACGATTGGTTTTTTAAACACCCGTATTACTTACAAAAATGATCCTCGGTGAATTCCACTTCCAATAAAGGAAGTTATGCTTATCTCTCGTGTATCGTTTGGGTTCTGTGGGGGCCCTAAAACAGCCCATTTCATCAAAATTTCGATGTTTGGCATCCTGTGGATGGTTACCATATGCATTGCCTAATATGACTTGTATATCAATGGTCGTGTCACAGGCAGGTCTAACAATGATGAAAGTTTAAAAAAAATCTACAAGAAAGTGCCGATAAACCCCAATTTTGGCAGTTGTTTGCCAATTCTGACGAAATAAGGTTCAATCGAAAATTCCGCTTCTGTACATTTTTCGATTTTGTGCCCCTCTATGAGTGTGCAAAATTTTGTGAAAATCGGTTCGAAAATGGCTTCTGAATCGTACGGACAAGATGTGTGGACCCCCCTCCCCCCCCCCCCCCAAAAAAAAAAAATCCGTGGACTATGCAGTAGGGCCCTGTGAAATTCGATTCGACATAGTCCCCATGATGCGATTCGATTTCAATCAAGCCGATTCGAAAAACTTTCAAATTATCGAGATGTTCTCAAAACCTTGCAAAGAGTCTCCTCTTGAACTTCTCTTCCTTTACATGAGACCTGATGAAAGAAGAAAACTTCAAGTAGGTCCCGCTTCCGAAATTATACTGAATCCGCTCTGGAATATTCCGCGTTTTTGCTTGATTTGCACGAGTCGCCGTTGCACACAATGCTTGAGTGGAGACTGACAATATTTACGGTTGTAAGAAGGTGCAATAATCACAACTTGAAAGGCGGTAAAATTCGATTCGAGATTCGATTCGATTCGAAATCTGGTGCCTGATTTTTTTTTCACTTTCATTACTCTCCATCTTATTTTTAATAGATTTGGTGAACAGAACTTGGATTTAATCCTCTTATGTAATATTTATAAGCCCATTTTGGGGCCTGTATGACAACAGTAACACTTTCCCCCTGTCAGTTCTCTGCTTGTATTATAAAGCGCCACCTACTGCTGGAAAAGAAAATGTGAAACTTTATGGTCAGTAGATTCAGGGTAAGGGTTAGTAGGACACTGCTAACACTTACCCTTACTATACTGACCACATACCAATATGGATATCTCCCATTTTAGTCTACTTCAATATTGAAATTTTGGTTCTCAGGATTTTAGGCTTACATCACGAAAGGGGTTAAAATAATTAATTAATATGATATTGTTTGATCTTAAACAGTTATTATTTGTTGGGAACATGATATGGAATAAAAGTAAACATAGAAACATGGAAGCCAGGTATTTTTAAAATAAACTCCCTATTCTACAACTTCACCAATTAGAGTATATCATCATAAAGACTCTTTGTTGAAATAAGTACTACAACAAAACTCTTTTTACAGTTGTATGTCCAAATGATTGGAAACCATCGAGCAGCGGATATTGCTACAGATGCCTCACAGACTGGAGCTTCAATATTGAATCCGTGGTTTCCGCCATAAGCAAATGTAAAACTGTTGGCGGTGTTTTGGCTTCCCTTCGGACCCTGGACGATGCTAATTTAGCAAAGGTGCTCATTACTGCGGTAAGCATGCACAACATACACTGTATTCGTCGTGGGTAGAGATTGCTCTTGAGTTTTTCAGTCTATTTTCTTCCATTCAACGACTATATGGCCTTCTGTTCAGGTACATCCCATTCTCGCTCAGGTCTGATCGCGCATACACACCCATCTTTCACCCAAAACTCCCACAAAACTCATCCTATCGCATTCGTCCTATCCGCCCTATCAGCCTCATTCTCACACAGACTCCTGCACCCGAGAGTTCTTTTTTTTAATATGTATGTCTCCCATTTAATATTCTACAGGTGTACAAAAAGGTCCCAAATATGTTGTTTTATATTTCATGTTGGTGACGTCGCTCCCCATTCCGCAATTCCTAAAAGGATAACCCATTGGCCGTTTCTCACTGTCCATGTATGTGTGGCAGCGCTAGTACCAGGTGAGAATATTATCAATTTTATTAATTCTGATTGAAAACAAAAACGGACGTCAGAAAGTATTTCTTATGGTGACATATAATCATTCACTGAAAATTTGCAATTTCTTCAATCTATATTAGCACTTGGAAATGCCCAAAGGCGACTAATATGTGTAAGTCGTATATCCTCCGTCATCAGCGAAACTTTATCATGTGTTGGAAATAGTTCACCCAACCTATGTTTTGATATATAATTATTATGGCATCAGATTAAGTGATACCTGGATTGCGGTAAATGCGTGTTGCCCACGCATTGGAATGGCTGTCTTCGTTTTGTTCTGTTTTTGACAGCGTAAGTTTCATTGCTTACACTTTCCAGCCGTACGAATTGGAAACACATTTCATTTTTGTCTCGCAATGCCAAAGTTTTGCTTTTCTAGTTTATTTAATATGCTTTAAAAACATCCAGGTCGATTGAAATTAGTCTCGCTGTTGTCAATGGCCATTGAGGCTAGAGGCACTCCCTTTTAAAGTAATTTGTAAGTTCCAACCAGATTCATATGGTTGGCATTCTTTTACCTGTAGAATGCATTGAATACTGACTGGTAAATTATTTTAGCCAGGCCAGGGTAACTGTTCGGTCATGAGCATAAAATAATTTCTTAGGGTTTTCGTGACATAAATCGTCTTGACTAAACAATTTCAACGCTACTCAGTGTAATTTCACAGCAAGATTTTTGATCCAGGTAGTATTTGTGGGTGTATTGGGTTCTATAATGTAACAGAAAATATGCGAGCAGTTATTTTCGCAGATGTGGGATGGAATTTCCTAGTCTCTTATTGTAGTATAGAAGGGTACCTCAGTTCCTATAAATGGTAGTTTACACCTGCATCTGGCACATTGGTATATCCATTAGATTCCATCATATTCATTCCTTCTTATTTGATTTCATCAAATTATAAAGACAGTTTCAGGATTTTCAAACTCCAGTTGCTGAACCCATTTTAGACTATTTTAATATTTTTTTAGCTGAACGCAGTTCTTATAATAGCTGAAGGACTGAGGTAGATTGTTCGTGTTAAATATTTTGCGTGAATTTGCCTCCACCCGATGTAATATTCTCTATTTGAAACGATTAACACAGTGACCTACCCATAACAGGTTGCTTACTTATTTTGGGGATTTTTGTGAACAGTGTTGACAAGTTATGGCTGTTAAGCGGCCAGCCCCATTCACAAAAATCCCCATTCAAATTGTGTTATGTATTCATTTTCTTCCTCCTTTTGATAGATTTGACAGCTTATAAGAACGAGCTCGTCAGATGAACATTCTAAGGTATTCGTGTAAATTTTCTGTTTGCTTCGTCTCCAATTCGTGATAAATTGAAGGTATAATAACACCCCAGAGACAGCTCTACGTACTCTACTCCCTTACCGAGGAATCAAGTCTCGTATTTTCATTAACCCTTTACCCAACGCAGACGATATCAAAATTTATTATTTTAAATATATTTTTTTAAAGAAAGGGCACATGATATGGTTTTGTTGAAATATTTTGAAAAAATCAATTTTTTCAACTACTCAGTTTGCATATTACGCGGGCGGATGCGGGCGATTCGTTAGGTTATTGTTATAATTATTTATTGGTGTTTAAGGTCACATACTTATGCACAATGGCCAATCGTGACCGTGACAGTTTTACGGGTTGAGGAAGCCGGAGTACCCGGAGAGAACCACCGGATATCGACGAGCAACTGTCAGCTCCTCAACATTCTAACTCTGTTCAAGTTCCGCACAAGCAGGGTTACAGCGGCTGAAGACATGTGCACCATCGACGTGCAGTACGCCTTAGTACACGGCGTCATCGTGCCCCCATGTAGGCAACGGGGATAAAGTGCCTTGCCCAAGAATACAACGCGGGTCGTCCCGGACGGGGATTGAACTCGGGACCTCTAGCATAGAAGTCCAACAGTGTACCACTGCGCCACCGCGCTCCGATTCGTTAGGTAAAGGGTTAATATGTTCTTTGACATATATAAAGGAAATAAACAGAGGATCTCCAATACGTTTCGATTTGATATGAAATTTGAGAGCCGTGTTCACAAAATTCGACTTGAGCCGAAGTTTAATGAGGCCCAGGTCGATTTTAACGATCGAAGTCCAGGCATTTTATGTCAAATCGGGACCTTTTTGATATTCATTTGATCACATGTGTAATATAACCCTTTATCTAACGTAACGGAAAAAAAACTAGCCAGGTTTGTTCAAAAAACCGCAAGCCAAATTTTATTATTTGTTTTATGTTGGATTCGAAAACATCCCTTATTGCCCCTCACTGGATCCATTTCGGCGAGCACATTCCAATAAGGGACCGTAAGCTATATTTTCGAGTACAAAATTAAAATTTCTAGTTATTCAGGAAATGTTATTGTTTTGGCAAATGTTGTCTGCTATTTGTATTAGATGAACAGTTAATGAAATATAGTTTCCTCTCCACAGTTTTCCAGGCGTTTCCAAAAAATGACATGCCATACACTCTCTTCAAACTCTAATTCATAACATGCATTACTTTTCCAAATCCACTAAAAAACATATAACACTATCTGACGAAGTAGAAATAAACAATCAATCTGAATGTGTGTGATATAATTTATTGTCAAATTTAGGGCTTCAACCTGCACAAAATGCTAATGCCAGTCATTTTCAGCCATCCTGCAGCTTCAAAAGCAGAATTTTCGCTCTACCACCACTTACCTAACCCTGGAGCATATAACCCCTTTTCTAAAATGTGAACAAAATATGTTTGCGTCTCATTTTTTAGTTACATGCCTGGTAACACCTCAAAAAGACATTTTAAAAAATAGTCATTTTTTCAAGTCACCGTTTCCCATAATTCCTCTTGTAATTTACCCCCATGCACCAGATTCCAACTCTGTGACCAAAACTTGAAATTCTCGTGTCCAACAATTTGCCTAATGGAGTCATATTTCTGACGCTAAAAATATATCTCCAATTTACAGGGCATCATGCCCTATGTTTAGAATTTCACCCCTGCACAATAGTGCGAAACTATAGAGAGGAACCCTAAGAGAAATCAAGAATTTTCCCCTCTTGGATTTCATGTAGGCAAAAGAATCTGGAGTCTATCCCGAGATGAATGAACAAAGACCACAAGTATCTATTTTCAACCAGTAAAGAGACACGGCATGGTGTTTGTGACTGCCGAATAGCTTTTTCGGGACGTTTTCGCTTGATTTTCACAAACACACAACACCTCCTCACCCCCACCCCATTCCTCTGAACCACTAGAGATAGCATTTCTGTATTACCACCAGCTTCATTGACTATCCAGGTTATGTCAATAGCACTGTTAAATACAAACGAAATGTAAAACAATAAGCAGTAACGGCCATTGCTTTGGTCTGGGAGGTGTTGCCCTCTAGATTAAAAAAGGCAAAAAGCTTAATGGGCGGATGACACACGAACATGGCACCAATGACCAAAATGACAAAGCAGACACAATGACTGCAATTCTGTGGTGAATAATAACAATCAGGCTGTTAAAAATTGCCTGTATCTACCATGCATATAGAGCTCAGTGTTTAGGAAATGCAATGCTCTATCTTAATGTGTATTTACAACGATGCAGCCATGACTTGATTGTATCAGAAACCTGGGAAAATGCTATGCAGGTTGAGTTACATTAAGACATTTCAACGTTCTAGATATGGTCACAGATAATTTTAATACCAACAGAGTAAAACTGTTGGAACACACATTCGCTCTACACTTTGTAGCCAATTTGGATAATCTGGCTTCACCGGTGTTCACTTCAAAGTTGCAATCTATTCTGACGGAAAAAAGAAACGCATGTTCAGTTTTGGTAATATATTATTCAAAAAAGTAGGGGATATCCAAACTATTGTTGATATTTTCGGAAAATGGTATTGGATACACGTGATTGGACACATCAGTATGTTACCATGTTTAGTGTGGATCATGAATGTCATCGGCTCACGAAAACGTCGTGCAGGTTTTTCACACGAACGTCGCGTTAATGTCTGTTGGGGTACGTTTTGAATTTTTTATTTGTACTGGACGGGCTTTTGCGGCGGACTCATCGTTCTTTTCTTGGTATTAGCTCGTTCATCAATAGTTTCTGGTCGAAACGTAACTTTTTGAGGTATACGAAGACTGACACGTAACGAACGTTTACGTGCCGTTGGCATGGAGGAAGCTGGTAAAAGAAGACTACAATGGCTCAAATTCTCAACGTTAGTCAATCGGTGATTAGAAGGTTGTGGTCACGCTATCGTTAGATAGACAATGTTGATGACAGACATCGGTCAGGACACCCAAGGGCGACAACTGCTAACCAGGATCATTTCATCCGATCCACAGCATTACGTAACCATCAACGTGCCTCCGAAATTGGACAGCAGCTGCACCGAGCGACAGACTATCCGAAATCGCCTACGCAGCTGGAATTTGTACGTTCGACGACCTCGAACAACTCAAGGTTTGACTGAACGTGACATCGCAGCAAGGCGTAATTGATGTGGAGCACGACAGCGCTAGGACAATCGTCCGTGGAGCAACGTCCTGTTTTCCGATGAATCAAGGTTCACTCTCTCGACTTCCACGACAGGCGAAACAGAGTCTAGCGGCGGCGGAACGAATGATAAGATGACTTAAGCGTTAGGCAGCACGATCGTTTAGGTGGTGGATCGTTTATGGTGTGGGGCGGCATATCCATGACAAACAGAACAGCATTACCTGTCATCCAAAGGCGTGTCACAGGGCAGTACTATCGTGACAACATGTTAGCAGCTCACGTGGTGCCATTTGCGCGACGTCGCGGCCGTCGATTCATTTTCCAAGATGACAATGCAAGAACACACAAGTCCCGTGTCGGTACAGAGTTTCTCAAGGAGCAGAACATCACTATACTGCCTTGGCCAGCATTAAGTCAAGAACTTTCACCAATCGAGCACCCCTGGGATATGCTTGGCAGGCGCCTACGACAACGCCAACAGCCCCCTACGAATGTCCAGGAACTCGCCACTGCAGTGCAGGAAAAATGGAATAACATCAGTCTAGCTGATATTGGACGTTTGGTGAGGAGAATGCCACTTGGGATCCGCGCTTGTCTCGCGAACCGAGGATGATTTACAAGGTATTGAGGTCCTGGACTGAATATCGTAAATTCTCTGACTGACCGTCCACGTCTTCTACAACTCAGTGCGTGGAATGTGTGCTTGTCAGACACTCAACTACCGCTTAAATCATTCACCAGATGACACGGTGCAATGGCTCAACTGTCATTTTGATGAAAATAGAAATATATTTCTTCATATATCTCACTTCAGATATCCCTACTTTTTTGAATAGTATTTTTTATCCGTTGACCAAAGGTGGTAAAATCTGACACATACCTCAATGTACTGTCTAAAGTGTCTTTGGTTAAAAATCAGTCACCCGTGACCACGTGTGACTCTGCATGCTTTTAACAGATTTTTCGACAAAGAGTGCTTCCGGTGCACTACCACGTTCTATGGCTTGAAAATCATACCAAATCGAAGTTTTGAACAGTACACATCGATTGCACAACATATCATTTCAACTCGATTGAAAAGCTAATTGCCACGAATGTCCGAAGTTGATAGGGGTAGGGTTAATGCTCTAATTATGCAGAGCCAATCGCAACGTCTCATTGCCCAGCAATTTTTGATGGGCGTCTCAGAGCCACAAGAAGATTGGCTGACTGTCCCAGGAGCGGACGTCCGCTCGTTACGACACCACGTCAAGATAGAGACATACGTCTCTCATACCTCCGTAACTGATTTCAGACGGCGACGGAGACGGCGAGTCAGGTTATAGGAACTCATGGTCGCAGAGTGTGTCCAAAATCAGTTAGGAATCAGTTGCGTTGCGGCAGTTCAATTTAAGGCCACGGCGTCCCTACGTTGGTCCGCAACTTACATCCGGGCGACGCCAACGTCGATTGCAATGGCTGCGGTAACATGCACCTAATCGGTTTCACTTGGCCCACTGGAGACGTGTGTTATTCACCGATGAGTCTCGGTTTATGCTTTATAGGTCAGATCGACGACAACATGACTATTGGCGTTGAGGTGAGCGATATTTTGACGCGTTCTTTACGGAAAACGACAGATTCGGGGGAGTATTTTGTTGGGTAGTTTGTGTGTTTTGTATAAAAATATTTTCGGGTTTGTGGAGGGAAATTTCTTATGGTGTGAAAACATCTATCGTGGTCATCCAGGGCAATGTTACAGCCGTCCGTAAGATATAGGGATCAGGTCCTCGTGCCTCGCGTTCTTCCACTTATCCACGTACGTAACCTTACGTTGCAGCACAATAGTGCGAAGCCGCACGTTGCCAGGGTTTATCGTGACTTCCTCAACCAAAACAATGTCCCCGTTCTCGATTGGAAACCCGACAATCCAGATTTGCCCCCGATCGAGCATTTTTTGGACAGGGGGTGGGGGCCAGGAAGCGCGTCAGCGTTACAAGCAACGTCTCGCAGCTCATACAGGCGCTTCTTCGGGAGTGGAGTAGCATCCCACAAAGGACCATAAACAACTTGTTGTCGTCAATGGTAAGAAGAGTTAGAGCAGCGATTGAAGTCCGGGCTGGGCACATGCGCTATTGATTTTGATCAGGAAATGGCGTAGGGTAGCTACATTTGACCGTTATCCATGCAAACGCCGTCTGTTGTAAGACAACGAAAATTCAATCAGTAACGAAGAAATACCACCAAAATCCAAACAATGAAATAACCATTCATAAGAGATTTGAAATATTTACCACAGAAAAAAAAACTTGCGTTTCTTTTTTTCCGCTAATATATTAAAGTAAGAGTAACTAAATGTGATGTGTATCTCTGGCATACGGTATTTGTTTGAATGAGAACTAATTATGTGATATACCTAGCCGACTGGGATTAAAAAAAGAAAATGCAGGGTGAAATATCAGCAACGCAAAAGAAAAATTATGTTTTTTTAAGAAATAAGACATGAAATCAACATAACTTGTAAAGGAACTTCTAAAGTGTTAAATCTTATTATAACTTATTCTTCGTCAGCCTTGAACGGATGATACATTGTTTTCAGTTCAAATAAAATACCACTATCAATATTTTGTTTTCTTGCGTAGTTCGAAAATCAAATAGTACCTTGACTCGAGTATTTTGACTACACAGAAAAGCTACAGAAAACAGTTCCTTCGCGCATATATTTCATATGTTTTGATTTTTTCACAAAATGTTGAGAAATATACACCTGACCTGTAAATTAATGGGTAACGATCGCTTCATTCTTCCTCCTTTACGCAAATTGTTTTCTGACAGTATCATTCTGCTGGGCTGAATTATTTACAAGAATAACTCGTGTTTTAAATTCACTGTTTACGATTTTAATTAAACGTAATTAATTAAGCTGTGCTATTAGATAAAACAGGCTAATTTTCAGGGGAAAGGGTGTCATGATCTTAAATTCCAGATTAATCCCCTACATTGGCATAGCTTGGGGGCGGGGTGGAGGGCTGGGCCTTTGCCCCCTCCCCTAAACTTTTCGCTGGCCCACAAAACATTGGCCCAATGCAACTTTCACACAGCATAGAGATCCAAAATGATCATCAATTTTGTGGCTCCTCACACTACAAATGCCTCAGATTCGATCTTAGAGCACTAAATTTTGGAAAAACTTGCTCGGTGGCGAAGGGGGTGGCTAATCCTAACTAGCACCTTGAGGTCGTCACCCCTCTTTCCACGTCCGTTCAGGAGGGAGGGTCCTAGTTAGGATTATGTGATGTCCCCGAAACCCACACAAACGACCTTTGAAATATCATCCCATACCCCTAAAAAAAACCCAAACAACTTGTTAGGGCATCCCTTATTATAGAATCATGGCTACGTGCCTCATCTCCTATCAGTATAAACTGTGTTGGTACTTTCCGACAATTATCCAAGTCTTCGTTAGCAAACATGATTAATATTGTAATAAATCGAATTGGTATGGTTTTTGTACAATTTCCTTCTTAGGATTCATTGGGAATTGAAGGGTTTTAACCCTTTACCCAATGTAACGGCCAAAACCGGCCGTTCCAAAGAGAGGTCATAACCTATGTTTTTGAGACCAAAAATAAAAAAAAATAGTTATTCAAGAATTTTGTTAGCTAGTGTCGACTACTTTTCATGTTAGGTAAAGAGTTAAAGATGTAAGTTGAAAAATCCTATGTAAAATATTTTCAGAATTTCATAAGTACTTTGGATTCGTCAACAATTCCGTTTTGGGTGTTTTGTTGGGCAGTTTGTGTGTTTTGCATAAAAATAGTTTCCGTGTGTGGGGTCAAAATTGTTTTCCAGGAATGTATGGTGGAGAAAATGATATAGATACAGAAACCATCCCTGTCAACATTTTTAAACTGTAGCGAATACCGAGTAGGACTGTGAATACCTATCAAAAAGGGGGAGGGGATGGGTTTGTCAGAAATTGGTTGGACAAATTTCGAAAATGGAAAAATTGGGGAAAGTAATGGATGAGTAGTCTAACATGTCGAAATTTAAAAATCAGGTTGACGAGGTCTTCGACGAAGCATATTGCCTATAAACCTTCAACATTGTATTTTCTTGATAACGTAAAGAAGCTGAGGACTATTTTTTTTCAAAATTAAAATACCGTTTTTAAAACTGAAGGCTTATTGACAGATATATACTGTATTTCGTCCTGTGATCATAAAAGTGGATATCGTTCTTTGTGGGATTGCGATCCGTGCGCGACTCAATTCCATCAGCAAGTGTGAATTTCTTGAATAAAACACTGCGAATTCAAACCAGGGGCCAATACTATAAAACTTTTACAATTGTATTTTCTAGAATTGTATTTTCTTGTTATGATTCTAAATGGAATGAAATAAACCATTTGCGTTTTAAAAGATGTGGCAATTTGCCAGTTGGTAAACTGCCATGTCTTTTAAAATAATAATGTGTGATTTTAATCAGTTATATTAATAGGTAGAAAATCTAATTTTGGAAAATGCAATTGTAAATGTTTTGTATTGTTGGATTCTGGAAAAAGACAGAATACAGAAATGAAATGTTATAATCAATGCTGTCGCATTTCCTTTTCGACGGGTGACACTCAAAAACGTTGGGGGGGGGGGGGGGCAAAGAATTTCGCCCAGATTGTGACCCATTCGCAATCCGGTCCAAATGCGCTAACCATTTTTATAATCAAAGTACTGTAGTACGAGCGAACCGACATACTAAGAATGAACACAAGACGCAGTAAGGGCCACTGGAATCAATGATCCGAGTTTGGTGATTTTCCTGTACTTTACGTAGATTGAATGCACGCGTGAAATACAGAAAAAAACTCCTCACAAGGGTCGTTGATTCTTATCTCCTTTATTCTACGTGAGTTGCGTTTTGTATTTATACCACGATTAACCCTTTACCCAACGTAACGGCCAAAACCGGCCAGCGCTATTCTCAAAAATCGCCAATTAATTTTCAAAATATTTTCATTTTTTGTCTCAAAAACATAGGTTATGACCCCTCGTTGGAACGAGCTCGTCGAGCTCGTTCCAACGAGGGGTCATAACCTATGTTTTTGAGACAAAAAATGAAAAACATTAGTTATTGAAGAATTATTTTTGCATGTGTCGTCTGCTTTTCATGTTAGGTAAAGGGTTAAACGTGAATTAAGTGAATGAAGTTGATATTTTCAAACAAAAATATTACTTTCGGCAGCCTGTTTGCTTTCTTATTTGACGATGTGTTGTGTCAAATCGTTTTATCATGAAGTCAGATACGTGACGACCAACAGGTGAGTTCCTAAATGACATTCACACACTTAGGTTGGATTCCACGCATAGTGCATCTTGCAAATTTCTCAATGTATCTATTTTATCACACACCAATTAATGTAAGCACAGGATTTCCACTGTTCTGCCTGTACGATAAAAATAAAGTTGTACCGCATATGTGGTGATACAATATATCATATAATGATGGAGTGCGCTAAACTTATTAGCTATTTAAAACGTTTTTGTTGTGTTATTCTCAGCAGTTTAGTCAATATTTGAGGATCGATCATCGTGACCGTGATACTGATTTCCACCAAATGAATGCCGTAAAAATTAAAAAGCAAATTAAGTTTGATACCCCACCATCTAACAGTGGTGTCTCGTTGGCAACGAATGAAACGCAGCAATTATCCGGTTGAAACAGGTGGGGAGGGAGGGGGAGGGGGTAGGAAAAACTTTGCAGACACCGATGCCGATTTGTTTTTGTTTTTGGCCGGTCGGAGGACCCACCCACCCACCCCATGTAATTTTTTCCCAGTTTTACAATTTTTTTTCCGGGGTTATCTGAACCACCCACCCCCACTAAATACATGCTTCTTCATCATCCTTCCCACCATACTGCACCATAACCAATTTTATCATACAGTATTTAGTGATTGACCTCGTACAGTAGGACAGGTCTTGAAAGACATCCGTTTTATCAGACCAAAGTGGTCTCTTAAGGCTAATAAACCAACAACATTCAAAGTGGATTATATATCCAAATATATCCCACAATAAAGCCACACAAATATGGATAACATTAGAACAGACTCTTCGAGCCAGTTCTAATGTTAGCCATACATGTGTTTATTTCAAGTAACCTTATTGAACAGTAATGGTTATATGACAATTTTTATTTTTTTTGTATTTTAGAAAAGAATGTTAGGTAAAGGGTTAAATATCATAAATTACTCAACCCATCAAAACTCATTGCGTTCTCCATTCATATATACAGTGGAACTTCTCTTGAGAGACCACCTTTTTGAGGAACCACCTCTTTTGTGCTAGAGCGTGTTTTATGTGGACAACACAGGACAACATACCATTTCGGCCAGACAAAAGTGGTCTTCAAGACAGGTGGTCTTGACAGACCACCTGTCTGAAAGACCCCTTTTGTCTGGCAAAACTGTTGGTCTCTCAAGAGAGTTTCCACGGTATGTGTGTGCAAAAAGCAATGAGTTGAGTCATTTATGTATTTGTTTATTTTTTTGACGAAGGTTTGGGTGGGGCATGGCTGGGTTGGGGGAGGGGATTTATTACTTATTTTATGTCCAACCCTAGAAGGTCTGGTACATGATTTTGTTGACACCTGTGTTCTCAGATGTGTTTGAAATAAATTAGCAGTTCAATCAGGTTCAATATTTAGTAGTTTTTGTGTTACACACTTCCTACAATGGCAATATAAGAGTCATTGGTGTTTTCGTAATAGGTCTGGATACATCGTTGTACATAATTGTTCCTGCAGCTGAAATCTGTAACTGTTCCTGACTTCACATAATTGTCTTTGCTCCTCATCTAAGCCAGCCGCTCTCACCAGGGTGAACATATTAGAAATTTAATCAAACCGAACACCCTCAAGGTAACTTATCCTTAGAGTGCAGTGTTTGATAATTGCAATTAGTGATGCATTTTAACTTGCATTATTCAATATGTCAAACATTGTGTCACTATAAGCCGCGAATCATAGCTCAGTCGCAATAACAGTTTTATAATCGTATATAACCCATGGTAGGTACCCCCTGATAACTTGAGTGTCTTTTTATTGGTTCTTCAATGATACTTCACTGATTATGGTATACACTTTTGCCCAAAAGAGTCTGAGGAAAAAATTTGCAAGCATCGAAAAACATTTTTTTTTGTCCTCCTGGTTGAAAAGTGTTTTAGTGCAATTTTCATGTAGACTGATTGTTACATGGGAGGTGTGTGATAAACACAGAACCGCACATACGTTTCAATGGGTTAAGAATTCTCGCACTCGATTGCTTTGGCCCAGGATAACACTGGAGCCTCCGGCTCTCGTGATATCCTGGGCCAAAGCAATCGAGTGTGATAATTCTTAACCCATTCAAACGTATGTGCGTTTCTGTATATGTATCGGTTAACGTTGAATACGCATGGCAATCGTATTTATAAAATCTGTGGCCAATGGCTCTGAGTTTCAAACCAAGTTTTAACCAGAGCAATAATCCTGAGTTTTTCAACTCGAACGCCTTAGTAGTTTTATGTCTTTCCATTCATGTGACTTAAGTTTTCGGGTGTTTTTGTAATAAAAGTTATCATCGCATTTTGATTAAACTACAACATTTAATGATTTAATTTCATATTCATATTCAAATAGAAGGTACAAGTAAATTCAATTTGCAGATCCTTTGTATTGATAGTCCCAAGATGAAAATAGACATTTCACCCGAGGACGGAATCTTATACAAACTAACGACTTATCTAATGAAATTTAAAACATAAAAATCACTTTATGTAAAGGAAAATTTAATGTCGATGATATGACCTGAAACATGAATCACAATTCCCTTTAGCCATGCAGACATCAGTGTTCACAGCAAATACTAACCCATTGTTCCCCCTGACACAATGTGTGCGACAACGAAGAAATTATGTCCAGTGATTACTTTATTATTTATGTCTATGGATCTGTATTAGGTGTTTTATTTCTAATTGAATCGAGAGGTTAGTTTTAAGAAAACTATTGCATTTATCAAATAGAAATATGTTTTGTTAATTACAGAGTGCACCTTATGCCTATGTGGGACTGAATGACATCAGAATTGAAAGTGCATTCAAATGGCTGGATAACTCAACTTTGTTCACCAATCTTTGGGCACCTGGTGAGTACAGAAGTAAAATCAAAGTCCCAGTTTTAATAAACGATAAACTGAACCTCATTTCTAATATCATGTTCAATCCTCAAAAATTATATTGCTCTTCTTCAGATTTAAAATTAGCAAAAGTAGAAGCATACCGTGCAAACCAGGCATGTCAAAGTACCGCCGGCACCAACATAACCGGTACCGGGACGGGGCAGGACAGAGCCTGTCCCGCCTAACCGGTACCGGTACCAATAATTGGGTGACATATCACAATCAGATGGGTTAAATTCGCAATTAAACCGACCCAGTCCCCAAGATCGACTAACATGGCATCGTACAATTATTCTGCGGCGATATCAAAGTAATTATAAAGCACGAGAATCGTGCTTTATGATTACTTTGATGTCGCCACAGAATAATATCTTGGAAGTAACCGATGACGGCGCTTTCATTGTATTTGATGCCACGTTTGAAAAGTCAAAATGTTCGACCTTTTCGAGGTTGCTGTGCAGACAGAATATGCACCTTTAAAGTGTTTTGATATGTTTATTCACAAATAAGTTGAAAGTATGTCGTGCAAGTGTGCCATAGACGATTATCAGTCAGTTTACCCTCGTTCAGTTAGGAATTTCCGCATAAAATAAATTTGTCCCGGTACCGACGGGACAAAAGCCTCAGTACAGTTACCGGTTGAAGCATGAGGGAATCGGCGGTATCGGTACAGGTACAGGGGTACTGGTTGACATGCCTGGTGCAAACACCAGTAACAATATGAATGTTGAGAACTAATCTGAATAGTGGCGAGCCTGTATATGCATTTTTTATTTTCGTTTTACATTACAGTTTGTAATTTGTGATTTGCTGTAGATTTTATTGACTAAATAACCTCTCCCTACAATACAATCGCCGTGGACTAGACGTACTCCACACGTGGGCAGTGACGTCCACGCATGTGTTTACCAAGTAATAAAAATCGCCATCAGGAAAATTTCCAATAATAAAACACAGGGTTGTACCCCGTGCTTCATTAATTAAATTTTTGATTATTCTTCCAATAATTATTATTCGGAATCTAATATTATTGCGTCCGTGGAAATATTGCCCATCTGTGGAAAGTGAGGAGTCCACGGCGGCCGTACAGAAGTGAGCTGTATAACCCTTATGTGGTAGCTTTAGCGTCAGATTTAATGGCACTGTCCCTGCATCTGAAGCTGTCGTGTGATTTGACCAAGCTCTTCTGTAAGGAATTCGGCGTTGTTATGTGTTGTTTGTTTATCCACTTTTCATGGAGTTTGCGCGCAGACCACCGTTGCTATTATGTGATGCTCCTTCACTAACAGAGATGCACAAATTTTCTCGTACCTCAGTTGGACGAAGAATTCCAGTTCGCGTACACACCACAGTGCGGTACTGAGATCGCTCTGCTTCGCGGTTGATCAACAGACTTCATGACGCACAAGACTGTGCCACAAGAATTGTTACTCTTAATAAGAAGTCCTGCCACATCACTCCAGTTTTGCAAGATCTTCATTGGGTGCCCGTGACCGAGAGAATTGAATTTAATCCTTCCAACCTACAAATCGCTCAACAACATCTCTCCTTTATACCCACCGAGCGTGAGTGAAGGTTAGGTACCATCAATATATCTGAGACCAGTCACTGCAAACAGTCTCGTTTACACACCTGAACCCCTGGTAACAGCAGGCGAAATAGCAATCCCCGTAGCTGCACCACAGCTGGGCAACAGACTGCCTGGTCACATCAAGGTGCCACAAAGCTTAGACTCTTTTGAGACGTCGCCTGAAACCCACCTTTCAGGCGAGTTTTTGATTTCGCACCCCTTTTTGTGTTTTGTCGAACATATACGTTCACAGTGCTGGACAAAACACAAAGTAGGCCTTCGTTGTAAAGCCCGAGAACACCATGTGAATTTTCGGCTCTAAATTGTTTTATTATTATTATTATTATTATTATTAATATTATTATTATTATTATTAATATTATTTTATTATTATTATTATTATTATTATTATTATTATTATTATTATTATTTTATTATTATTATTATTATTATTATTATTATTATTATTATTATTCCAATCAATAAGTATTTAATTCAATTTGAATTTATACTGATAATAACACAATTTATAAGACGCCTGTTCTTTGTAATCCCCATCTACAGCAACACTAAACCACGCGGAAAATGAAAATCCGTTCTGTACATACGTGTGGAACGGAAATCATTGACGGCCTATCTTTAAATAGAAGTGAAATTTCACCGGAATTTCCTACAAATCGGGCACCGAAATTACAATCTGAATCCCTAGCGATAGCTAGAAATCGTCCCCTGAGGTCCAATGTGTTCTATGTGCCGGTCGGCACATAGAACACATTGAACCTCAGGGGTCGAAATAGTAACACGGGTTTCCCTCGTAATTTTGTTTGGCGATAAAATGTATTCTTGTTGTTAATAAATGTCAAATGAATTGCTGAGTGTCCTAATAATTGTTCTTTATAGGCGTGAAGGCGTGTAATGAACACAAAACGATCGTCATGGCACATGCGCCATCGCGGAAGGATGGCCAGCTCGGAAGGATGCCAGCTCGGAAGGATAGAACGAGAGGCCTACGGCCTCTCTTCTACCCTTCCGAGCGGGCACTCGTGCCATATCGATTCCCCCATTCACACAAGCGTGTCGTTCTGTCTATTTGTGGAACTACTATGCGTAATCATAAAATTACGGTCGTGGTAAATCATTAAAATTCGGACAAATCAAATCTGTATGGAGCAATATGTCGCGCGCTGAATGGAAAAAATGAATGTGTGTGGTATTTATTAGATTTCGTTATATGTTATATATCAGTTGGTCGGAAAATCGCTGTAGAGTATCAAACTGAAATATTGTAGACAAATGAATCTTAACATAGGGGTGGACAAGTTACGGGTTTGTCGGGTTCCAGTCTATAACTGCGTGGAATTCCGAATTCCTTATAGAATTAGTCTGGTGGCCTGATAGCTTGACTTTTAACATGACTGCTGGAATATCAACAACAGTGCAGAGTATACTGTACTGACGACTAACGAGTAACCACTATTTAGAAACACAACTATTTTCATAAACGATAGTTTTTTTGTTAGAATAATACACTACCGTACTGACGAGTAACGAGTAACCACTATTTAGAAACATAACTCTTTCCATAGACGACAGTTTTGTGCTGGAATAATACACTCTAATGCCATAGATCCCGCACTTCATCGGGAATCCATTGCGGTTTCAGTTTGTAACAGACAGTTTCTCTGGAATTGTGCTTATGTATTTCATAACCAGTCCCTTCTGCTGACAGTTCCTTTGGCGACGTTTTCAAGAATACTTTATGAACTATTCATGAAGCTGTTCGCGATATATGATGAAACTCACTTCCAATGTAGTGTCGTACAACAACATGTGTACAGGGGCATTGGACCTCGTGTAATCAAGTCTCAACATTTTGAGTGAGATGTTAGGAAAAGTACTGAGCTAAGTCAGAAACGATGATACTGTCGTTCTCCTATACGTATCTCTAACATACGAGCATCTCGTGGTTTTCACTTGTAAAGTTTATTAACTGGTAGCGTGCTAAATTATTTTTGACCATCAAACCTTGTACACCTGTCTTTGCCTTGTTATAATTTATGGGAGAGTACCTATAGGCACTCTCCCATAAATTGTAACAAGGCAAACCCATATAGACTAAATAATATCACTTCAAAGATAATACAAAGCACAGGCACAGAATATGAGCCTTCAAGTTGTGGTACCTGCACTTCAGAATAAACCCTAATATGGGCTTCAGCACTCTTCCAGTTAACACTGAAACTTGTCATTTATCTTTCTGGATTAAATATATCTATTATTGTTTTCTGTTTCTGCCTCTGTGGTGCCTTCCTCCTTCTGTCCTGGTTTTTATCTTTGGGCAAAATATATTCTTAGTTCGATGCACAGATAATTTCGTTTTCCCTTTTGTCTGCATATCTGTCTTGAATTTCTTGTTGATTCCTGTTGCTTTTTACTCCTGAATCTCGTTGCTTTTCTTTCTTTTATCTCAAATGTCTGAATGGGATGCTCGTGTTTTTGCTTCATTTCTACTTTTGTCTGTGTCTGTGTCTTGTTTCTTAACATCCTCCGGTTTCAAATTGCATCTTTGATCAACTCTGTAACGTGTTTTTGCTCTATTTTCTTTACCCCAAAATAATTAAAACAATAGATCGCCCATTCAAGATCCCCTTTTCTCTAGAACATAATTGCGATCTTAAAACGCACCCACAAAACTCGGCAACCTTTCTTAATCTGCAGCCAACCTTCTCGTAAAAGATTTACTCTCACATCTGGTCCAACAACGTATTTTGTCGTAAAACATTGCTCTACCTCTCCCTTGAAATTCCCACCCATGCATTTTATCATATTATCATATGGGTTCTAGCTCATTTCTGCTATTTGGTCATCTCTGTGTTGGACTGGATGTTATAATAAACAGTCCTTATCTATAAGTTAAAACCTGGAAAGAAAAGAAGCCTGCATTTAGTTTTTTTTTCTTTTTTGATAACGACATGTAGAATAAATAGGTACTAGGGCTGGTAATCAGATTTAAACCACGAGTAGGATAAGGGTTTTAACCACGAGGCTCTGCGGAGTGGTTAAAACCCTTAGTCTCCCCGTGGTTGAAATTTGATTACTGGCCCCTGGTACCTATTTGTTTTATTTATACCAAGACTTTAACAAATAATTGGCTTTCTCACTTAGAATGGAGAAAAAAACTATGCTTTCTATCGCAAACACTTGGGTTTGTTTTGTTTACATCTGTGTCGGTGAGCAGTACTACCAACTGCAATTGAATGCTTGATTGAAAGCTCGACACATCGTTAAAGTTGATTGAATTTACCTTGCTTTTTCAGTTAAATTATAATTAACAATTCTTAAATTTTATTTTAAATATTTAATTGTAGATATTTTAAACTTAATAAGTCGTTGCATGTAGTAGACAGTGTCGCAAAACGCTGTATATTTGAATGAAACATCGCGAGATGTGAATGTACCAAAGTGGGTAAATTGGGTCATGTCAAAAGTCAAGATGGATGTACTTCCTTCTATAGGTGTAATATTGTTAACCGCAGTAGAAGCTTTCCATCGATAGTGGGGTGAAAAGTTAAAATTTAACATATGGGCTTTTCGCAGGTAGTAACATTGGTGAGCATGGTATAAAATTATTTCTATGATCCAAAACTTGATGCGTTCTATACAAACCAACGGAGCTCACTTGTTTTAGAAAACGTGATACGAATGGCAAAGGGATAAAATGAGCGTGAAAGTACGACGTAGAGAAGGGATTAAAGGACTATATACGTTTTATGCTTAAGAAATGTAGCCATAAACAAAATGAAAGATCACCCTCAGTTATAGGATAATGTAAACAATTATCATGATGGCAGCAGCTACACCAGCTTAATATTCATGTTTCTCTACAGCCTCAGTTTATTCGTATATTGTGACTCTATAATGTTCCAGCCACTTGTAATGTCTACTGTATTTGAATCTGTATCACAGTATGTATTAAACATTCGAACGCGAAAAGCTGCTTTCTATGTCCAGGGTTGTGATTCGACTTGAATTCATAAAGTAAACAACTGTCCGGTGAATTTGTGTGGTTGACAAATCAGGATTTTCAACGTGTAGCCCAAAAGGGTGCACGTTGAAAATATTGATTGGTCCTCCCCCAGGTAACGAATACAGTCTTTACCAGTTGATGGCTCCTAACTGGCATAGGATATGCCATTGGGGCCCAAAATGTTAAGAAAACTAATTTCTGTTTAATTAATAATCTTTCCAAATTGAAACTTAATTCCATATATTCCACTAAATTCTTCTTCGATTCAACATTGTTGAGAATGATCATTGATCTATGCATTCCCGATTTGGCGCAGTGTTGAATCGCTGTCGCAACATGTGGTCTGGCTACATTACTTGAGCATAACTGATTATTGTTCCAGAATCCCTAAACATTGATACTTAATTACTAAATAAATTTCGATTAATTCTAGTCATTGATTCAGTGTGATATATTCAACGCGTAAACAGTATCAGATTGGAAGAGCCTTCGTCAATGCGGTCTTGGCAGCATATTTATTCGTTGCGATTGGAACATAATGTATAACATATAGCTAGCTGTGTGAACTGTTCCCGACCGGAGATGATAGAGCCCCGTGCTTCAAAAGTCGATTCGTTGAGGGATGTCATCAAGCAGTTCGTCTCCGAGTGTTGGGTGGTGAGAATCGTGGGAATAGGGAGGCAGTTGGGAGTACAGGGGTGGCCAAGGCCTTCTCGTCCGAGAACCGCGACAAATCAGCGGCTGGCCATAGTGTTATTGTTATATTGATGATTCGATTCAGTCCGAGTCGCGCAGATTTGGAAAATGTCGAATTTCCGAGATGTTTCCGAAATCCCGCTGAGTATCTGATCTTGAACGATTCTGCTATGATCAGGGGACCTGATGATAGAAGAAGATTCCAAGAAGGTAACCGCTTCCGAAACCATTCCGATTTCGTTTTGTAATACTCCTTGATTGATTTGCCCGCACCGACAAATATCCGTCGTACAAAATACTTGAACGGAGACACACAATATTTACGAGTGCAATATCAACTTGCAGAGTCGTGAGATTCCATTCGAAATCCTTTGTCTAATTCGATTCGAGATTCGACCGACTTGAAGTTTGATATTCGCAGGTCATAGTCTATAGTATATGTAGATCAACATAGAACTAAAGAGGATGGAGATGATTGCTGATATGTAAAACAAGATCTGTCATTTATTTCTTTTTTTAAATATCCGTGAAAGGTGGAAATACACCCTTAACCCTTTGAACACTTAAGGCCGATTTTTCGGTCCAAGGCACAATTTCGTCCCATTTTTGTCCTATCATAGGAGGTCTATTTACGTGGCATTCAAGATAAAATAATAATTGAAGTCTGCAGCCAGACGGCTGCAGACTGCAGTTATTATTTTATCCTCTCTGTATGTTGGTATTGTACTGACATATTTCCCCGTTAGTGTACAAATAGGCGATACCATACCGGGAAACGAGGGTTCAAAGGGTTAATTCTTAGGTCAAAGCGAAGCCAATTCCTCTTCATAACATTAGCGATTCACAGGATCGACACATACGAGAAATTTTGCGCGTCCAGTTATCAAAAGAAGCTGTCCATGTCACTGATCTTAACACAATTTATTAAGTATCTTCCCGAATTTATTTGTAGTTTACTCGTCATCATGTGTTTGTTTGTGCGCGTGTATATGAATACTCGAGGGAGCAACGAAACACTCATTAAATTCAAGCCCTTCTTCGTTAAATACAAGCCCTTCTTTGTCTGGAAAAATCTATCAATTTTCTTGTAGAGGAGTGTTTGGTCCTCCTGTCTCCTCTTCATCAGAACGATATTGAAAATATTTAGTCAGTATAACAGAAATCTATTAAGATTATCCGTACTTGATATTTATCCTGTTCCCGTTGTGAAAACTAATATACGGTATCCCCATAGGTTTGTTTGCGTTGTGTACATCTTTTCACCATCTTGTGTTTATGTTTGTAAGGTCTGTGAAGTTAGTTTGACGATGAGTGTTGGACATTCGTTTGACATTCGCCTGAAGTCAGTTTGACGTACGGCGTTTGACATTGGCCTCGTGTCAGTCTGTTGTTGGACGTCGGACATTCGCCTTTAGTTATTTGCGCGTTCGGCGTTTGACATTCATTTGCCATTCGCCAAGAGTCAGATTCACATTCCGTTTTTGACATTCGTTTGACAAACACAGTGTATAATAATACAAAGTTATTTTTTGTCATAACCATTTAACTAACAGAAAAGGCCAACATGGGCGCACGACGACGCCGTGTACTAAGGCGTACTGCACGTCGAAGGTGCACATGTCTTTAACCGCTGTAACCCTTCTTGAGAGGAGCTTGGACAGAGTAAGAATGTTGAGGAGCTGACTGTTGCTCGTCGATGCTCGTGGTTCTCTCCGGGTACTCCGGCTTCCTCCACCCGTAAAACTGTCACGGTCACGATTAGCCATTGTGCATAAGTATGTGACCTTAAACACCAATAAAAAAATAAATAACGCGAAAGGCAGACAGCATTCGCAAACAAAATTCTTGAATAACTATTTTTTTTAAACTTTTTGCTTCAAAAACGATCTCGTTCCAAAGAGGGGTCACAAACTATGTTTTTGAGACAAAAAAATGAAAAAATAATGAAAAATAAATGGTGAGATTTGTGAATACCGCTGTCCAGTTTTAACCGTTAGGTTGGGTAAAGGGATAAGTATTTATACGAACTTATTTGGAAAGCACAGATTGGCAATCTCAGAGAAGAATAACGAATTGGTGCAAATTTTTTAACATTACAGGGCAACCTAATGATAATCTCGAACATGGAGAGCTGAACAGTGCATTTGGCTTTGGACAAGATTGTGTGGTATTCTCAAATGGTGGAATGTTATACGATATACCGTGCTGTACGAAATGGGGCTTTGCGACTATCCGTTCAGTTCTTTGCGAATACGGTAATTATGATTACGGTTATTAGTAGGTGGAAAGTGAGAGTTCTCACTCACTTTTTGTGTACATGTACATCCTGTACATGTACATATACCCATAACGTTCAGTGTTGAAATGTACACAATTTCGAGAATTTTACCAAAATCTTTTTTTAATATATTTGAGTTAGAACTCTCAATCGTTCATCATCGCCTTCTAGATGGTGCGACCAGTCGTTGACGAACGATTGAGAGTTCTAACTCATGATGCGCGGAAGAAATCGACCCTTGAATTCTCCCAACGTTCATCGTCGCGTTCTAGGCGGCGCGATCAGTCGTTGACGAACGCGTTGAGAGTTCTAACTCACAAAAATATAAAAATTAAGATGTCGAAAAAAATTAGAATCGATGAAATTCTCGACGTTCGTCATCGCGTTCTAGATGGTGTTGGGTGCGATCCGGTCGTTGACGAACGATTTAGAGTTATAACTCAGGTTGCGCGGAAAAATAATCGACCCTTCGAATTCTCCCAACGTTCGTCGTCGCGTCCTAGACGGCGCGATCGATCGTTGACGAACGCATTGGGGTTTCTGGAACAGAAAATATAAAAAATTAAGATTTTGAAAAAACTAGAATCGATGAAATTTTCGACGTTGAACATCGCGTTCTAGACGGCGCGATCGGTCGTTGACGAACGGTGAAGAGTTTTAGAGCAAAAAAAAAAATAAATCGCGAGGCGTCGTGAGCATTCGTTGCGAGAAATTGGCTTGCGTGCGGAAGGAGCCGAGATGGATTGTAAACAAAATAAGTTTTGTCGAGTTTCTTCATTTCCACCTGGTCTTTTAATAACGCGGATGGAAATGGTTAGAACAATGTACTTCAAAAAAACCAAAAGCTCGAAGAGCTTGAAATAAATAATCACCCAATCACTTCACGTTCCTGACGCTAATTAACCAATCAGATTGCTTGATTCTCATAACTTGAACTTAATCATACAAAGTTATCTCCCCTTATTACAAAGAAGTCCTATTCGATTCGTATCACCGGATTATTCAAGCAGATTACGAAAAATAATATTTTTAACCCTCGTCGTTTGGGTAGGGTCACGACCAGAGCCGAAAAACGTCTTCCTTTTTACAAAGCCGGGCATGTGAGGTACTAATATGAAGGGCTCGATGAATACATTACGAAAATGACATTTTTTCATTTTACCTGAGGATGGGGGTCACGCCCATCAGAAAATCGAAAGTTTCGAGAAGGTGGTCATGTGACCTATCAAATTGAAGGTATCGTCGAGTGGATTAAGAAGATCGTATTTTTAACCCGTGTCGTGGGGTTGGGGTCATGACCAGGGCCGAAAAACGTCTTCCTTTTTACAAAGCCAGGCATGTGAGGTACTAATATTAAGGGCTCGATGAATACATCCCAAAGCCAGGCATGTGAGGTACTAATATGATGGGCTCGATGAATACATTACGAAAATGGCATTTTTTCATTTTACGTGGGGGTGGGGGTCACGCCCATCGGAAAATCGAAAAGTTTCGAGAAGATAGTCGTGTGACCTATCAAATTAAAGCTATCGACAAGGTTATTATGAAAATCATGTTCTCCCCCTTTTTCTAACGGTGGAGTTGTGACCATCTTGAAATCGAAAGTATTAATAAGGTAGTTATGGGACATATTAAATTGAAAAAAATCAACAACTTGAATCTGATGCATCATTCATTTTGATATCTGTATTAAAACACGGAAGTATGTTTTCAATATATGATTCTCATGCTAATTAAAGATACACTCACCTGTTAACAAGTCACGCCTTCAGATGTTTCATTCAATAATAACTCTGTTTACTGAACCATAGATTTGTCAATAAAATTATAAGTTCATCTTCTAGCACGGCACGTTTCTACATTTTGAGGATAGCCTATTTCACCATTTCCGAAAAAGTGTCAATCCAGACAAACTATTTTTTTTTAGGAAAAATGTCCATGAGAAGACATTACATAATTGAACGAGTATAACCTTGACTAAATTCAAATAAAACCATCTATCACGTGTTAGAAAAAGATTTGTAAACAGTCCAAACGCACGTGTGGAAAAGTTGTTTTGTTTTTTACAACAGGAGTTAAAATGTTTTAAGATAGGTGGTGTTATATAAATACAGAAACAACAAAAAACAGTGTGTACAATGTGTCAGAGTATGACTGAATGAAAATGAGAAAAAGCTCTTTTTCTAACCACCTGCTAGCGAAGCATTACATCGGTTTACTGCAATATTTATCACAGGTGTTCAACACGTGAAAAACTCATGAAAAATAGTGTATCAAACGTTTTTTGTTTAGAAATTATGTATTGTTTTCCATATATATAAGAGAGAAAGGTACGCAACTTCCTGGCTTGGAACATTTCGACCTGTCTTATTCATACTCGCAAAAAAAAAAAAATAAATAAACTCGTGAATTTGTAGTCGCGATATTGATGTCATCCAACAACAGCCAAGACATTAAGCTTTTACGTTGGTATACCACTTGTCCAAAACAATTCTCTTTTAACGCTAAAACGGGTGAAATACTTTTTTTCTTGATCATACACGGTTGTTGGCGGAAAGTTGATTGGGGAGTCATTCAAAACAATTGATCAAATATGTCGAACGAAAACGATTCATTTTCTAACTACGATTGTCGCCGTATTCTAAACGTCACCGCACTAATCATACAATTATTATTTTTAATTATTATAAATTTACGATTTGTATTGCCTTCAACACAAATCGTAAATTCCTTCCCGCGTCACCATACTTGTACTATACCGCATCGAATTTGACCTCGTCATCACCCCCTTGCTAGATAAACCTAACTCGTCATCCGAATAGTGTTGCGAAGTGAGCCCATAGGGGTTAATTAAGCTCGCAAGCTCGGGTAAGAGCTCGAGCTCTTGAAGTTTTATTTTGGGGACTCAGTGGACTCAGGTTTATTCACTGAGCCTGATATCGTTTGGTAAGGAAACAGAAGATGCCAGAGCTGGTGAGACCTCACAGAACTGCCAGTAATCACAACGTTTATAGCCCGATCTTACGATCTCTGATCGATAAATTTTCCCTAACATTCCGTAACACTGGTTGATGATAGAAATTAGTTTAGAAAATCGGGTGACTTGTTCTCTGAAAATTGCATTCCCTTGTGCAGTATTCTCTTATTTTTTTACAGATTGCGTTCAGGGTTCAGTTTAAAAATATTACCATATTATGAAGTGCTTGAAAAAAAATCCAGTTTTAGGTTATGTTCAAGGGAAGTAACTCTGTAACAAATCATCCGAGGTTTATTATGAGGTCCTCAGGAGTCATGATACAGGTTAGGTTCGAGGGAAGTAACTCTGTAGCAGCTCATTCATCCAAACAAAATTAAAATTCGATGCATCATACTAAGAAGTGCTTAAAAAAAACATTTTAGGTTAGGTTCAAGGGAAGTAACTCTAACAACTCATCCGTTCAAACAAAAATTAAAATTCGATTCACCATATTAAGAAGTGCTTGAAAACCCCCCAGTTTTTTAGGTTATGTTCAAGGGAAGGGAAGGAAGGGGAGGGTTAGGAGAGGGGGTGGTGGGGATTAGAGGGAGGGAGAATTAAGGGAAGGGGAGGGAGAGGGAGGGGGTTCTGGTTAGGGAGGTGTACAGGAAATATATTTTTTGTGTTGGACAATTTAGTTGAGGGTTATAATCATAGTTTTCCATAGTAGTATTCAGAGAGATAACTCCCGGTTCAGTATCATTAGAAAATGAAGTGGAAGTATCTCAACTTGAGCGTTTTATCTCTGGTAAAATCTGTCAGAGTCTCAGAGATTAGGTTTTATTACTCTACTGCGTAAAAAGATAGGGATAATGTCGAGGATTTGAAATTCTGGGCGCCCGTACCCCTACCTAATGTAGGTTATAAAATCCTTACAAAAGCATTGTCCTTACGATAGCGCGATGTGTTACAATATATTGCTCACCCGGATCGGACCTGGAAAAGATCAATGGGTTTTCGTGAGCGAAAGAGGAGAATTTGAAGTTCCTCTTGACGGTAGAAATGATGAAAAATCGTTCGATCCGTTTACCAAACACATATTCGATTTTCAAGACAGATTGGTCAAAAGCAAACGATTCTTACAACTCGAAAACGTGAGAAGCAAGAAAGATAAACTGCGTTTGATATCGTCGTCTTATCAAGGAGAAAATCTAAAAGACGTTTCTGGGTTCAACAAACTCTTAGTCATTATTTTTGTATAAAAAATTAAGCAAACAGCAAGAGAAATATATATTTCGTGAAGTTATAAACCGTTTCCAAATCTGATGACGATTATTATTTAATTTATAATTTTTATTGTTTTTTCTTCTTAGCTTTTTTAAAAAAAAGCAGAGAAGTAGAAACAAGATATCCTAAAAACATGTTTGGAATAAAAAAAAATGTTGCCAGAGTGCCTCCAGGATTGTCCATGGGGGAAAATCCGTGCTAAGAGGTGATGACACTATGGCGAACTAAGATAAAAACTCTCCATAGACATTGTTCATCAGATGAGGTTAACACCTCTTGATTTGAATTAAAAAAAAGACTTCACGCAAAGGGACTCGAGTGAGGGAATGGCATATAGCTGTCCACCTTGATGTACTCGTAATAAAAACCCTAACCTATCAGTCATAACAACAACACTATTATCAGTTAAAAAACTGATTTTTTTTTTAAAAACTGATGTACTATTAATTACATTATTAATTTTTTTTCTATTATTAATTTTTTTAATAGATATAATTTTTTTTTTTCATTTTTTTTATTTATTTTTTTTTTAAAGAAAAAGGGACAATAAATACATCGAATTATACTTTATATTATTTATTTGTTTTGCCCAGAGTTACTTTTCCCTCGAACCTAACCCGTATCGTGACACCTTATGACCTCATTATAAACCTCGGATGAATTGTTATACAGAGTTACTTCCCTCGAACCTACCCTGATGACTTCATAATAAACCTTGGTGTTACAGAGTTACTTCCCTCGAACTTGTTACTTTGTCCTCGAACCTAGCCCGTATCGCGACCCCTGATGACCTCATAATACACCTACGATGAGTTATTACTTCCCTCCAACCTAACCTGACGACTTCATTGTAAACCTTGGTGTCTCTCGAACCTATGGATGATAGAGTAGAGTTACTTCACTTAAACCTCACCTGTATCGTGACTCCTGATGACCTAATAATAACCTCGATGTTACAGTGTTACTTCCCTTGAACCTACGAATGACAGAGTTACTTCCCTTGAACCTAACTTATATCATGACCCCTGATGACCTCATAATAAACCTCTACCCATGGTGTTACAAAGTTACTTCCCTTGAACCTACAGATGAGTTGTTACTTCCCTTGAACCTAACCTGTATCATGACCCCTGATGGCCTCAACGTGGCATCCAATGTACTCATCATGACCTCTGCTGTACTCATAATTCACCTCTACCTACGGTGTTACAGAGAGAGTTACTTCCCTTGAACCGAACCATTTTGACGGATGATAGAGTTACTTCCCTTGAACCTAACCCGTATCATGACCTCTGATTACCTCATAATAAAACCTCTACCTACGAATGAGTTGTTAGAGTTACTTCCTTCGAACCTACGGATGAGTTGTTACAGAGTTACTTCCCTTGAAACTAATCATTTGACAGAGGAGTTGAGAGTTATTTTCCTCGAACCTACGGATGATAGCGTTACTTCCATTAAACATCACCTGTGTCATGACTCCTGATGACCTAATAATAAACCTTGGTGTTATAGTGTTACTTCCCTTGAACCCTCGGATGACAGAGTTACCTCCCTTGAACCTAACCCGTATCATGACCCCTGATGACCTCATAATAAACCTCGGATGAGTTGTTATACAGAGTTACTTCCCTCGAACCTAACCATTTGAACGCATGAGTTGTTACAGAGTTACTTCTCTTGAACATAACCTAAAAAACTGAGTTTTTTTCAAGCACTTCTTAATATGGTGAATCGAATTTTAATTTGTGTTTGAACGGATGAGTTGTTAGAGTTACTTCCCTCGAACCTAACCTAAAAATGTTTTTTCAAGCACTTCTTAGTATGGTGCATCGAATTTTAATTTTGTTTCGATGAATGAGTTGTTACAGAGTTACTTCCCTCGAACCTAACCTGTATCATGACTCCGGGGACCTCATAATAAACCTCGGATGAGTTGTTATACAGAGTTACTTCCCTCGAACCTAACCATTTGAACGCATGAGTTGTTACAGAGTTACTTCCTTTGAACATAACCTAAAACTAGGGGTTTTTTAAGCACTTCTTAATATGGTGAATCGAATTTTAATTTTTGTTTGAACGGATGAGTTGTTAGAGAGTTACTTCCCTCGAACTTAATCATTTGATGAACCTAACCTGTACCATGACTACTGAGGACCTCATAATAAACCTCTACCTATGGATGAGGTGTTACAGAGTTACTTCCCTCGAACATAACCGTTTGACGGATGAGTGGTTACGAAGTTACTTCCCTTGAACCTAACCTGTATCATCACCTCTGATGTACTCATCATAAACCTCTACTTTGGGATGAGATGTTACCGAGTTACTTCCCTCGATCCTAACCTGTATCATGACCCCTGATGACCTCATAATAAACCTCTACCTACGGATGAACGGAGTTACTTCCCTTGAACCTAACCTGTATCATGACCATTTGGTGGACGAGTTATTGCAGAGTTACTTCCCTTGAACCTAACCATTTGACAAGGTTTTTCTTTTAAACTGAACCCTGAACGCAATCTGTAAAAAAATCATAGAATACTGCAGAAGGGAATGCAATTTTCAGAGAAGAATTCACATGATTTTCTATACTAATTTCTATTATCAACCAGTGTTACGGAATGTTAGGGAAAATTTATCAATCAGAGATCGTAAGATCGGGCTATAAACGTTGTGATAACTGGCAGTTCTGTGAGGTCTCACCAGCTCTGGCATCTTGTGTTTCCTTACCAAACGATATCAGGCTCAGTGAATAAACCTGAGTCCACTGAATCCTCAAAATAAAACCTCAAGAGCTCGAGCTCTTATCCGAGCTTGCGCGCTTAATTAACTCCTATGGGCTCACTTCGCAACACCATTCAGGTGACGAGTTCAGGTTTATCTAGCAAGGGGATGATGACGAGGTCAAATTCGATGCGGTATAGTACAAGTATGGTGGCGCAGTAAGGAATTTATGATTTGTGTTGAAGGCAATACAAATCGTAAATTTATAATATTCAAGAGGTAGTGCAGTTCAATATCGTATTGTATGATTAGTGTGGTGACGTTCGGAATACGGCGACAATCGTAGTTAGAAAATGAGTCGTTTTCGTTCGATATATTTGATCAATTGTTTTGAACGACCCTCCAGTCAACTTTCCGCCAACAACCGTGTCTGGTCAAGAAAAAAAGGGAGTCGTTCCCGAGATGTGTTTCACCCGTTTTAGCGTTAAAAGAGAATTGTTTTGGATAAGTGATATACCAACGAAAAAGCTTAATGTCTTGGCTGTTGTTGGATGACATCAATATCGCGACTGCAAATTCACGAGTTTGTTTTTTTCTGCGAGTTTGAATAAGACAGGTCGAAATGTTCCAAGCCAGGAAGTTGCGTACCTTTCTTTCTTATATATATGGAAAACAATACATAATTTCTAAAGGAAAAACGTCTGATACACTATTTTTCATGATTTTTGCACGTGTTGAACACCTGTGATAAATATCGCAGTAAACCGATGTAATGCTTCGCTAGCAGGTGGTTAGAAAAAAGAACTTTTTCTCATTTTCATTCAGTCATATGCTGGCACATTGTAAACACTGTTTTTGTTGTTGCAGTATTTATATAACACCACATATCTTAAAATATTTTAACACCTGTTGTAAAAAAACAAAACAAAACAACTTTTCCACACGTGCGTTTAGACTGTTTACAAATTTCTTTCTAACACGTGACAAATGGTTTTATTTGAATTTACTCAAGGTTATACTCGTTCAGTTATGTAATGTCGTCTCATGGACATTTTTCTTAAAAAATAGTTTGTCTGGATTGACACGTTTTCGGAAATGGTGAAATAGGCTATCCTCAAAATGTAGAAACGTGACGTGCTAGAAGATCAACTTATAATTTTATTGACAAATCTATGGTTCAGTAAACAGAGTTCTTATTGAATGAAACATCCCAAGGTGTGACTTGTCAACAGGTGAGTGTATCTCTAATTAGCATAAGAATCATATATTGAAAACATACTTCCGTGTTTGAACACAGATATCAAAATGAATGATGCATCAGATTCAAGTTGTTGATTTTTTCCAACTTAATATTTCCCATAACTACCTTTCTTAATACTTTCGATTTCAAGATGGTCACAACTCCACCGTTAAAAAAGGGGAAAAAATATGATTTTCATAATATCCTTGTCGATAGCTTTAATTTGATAGGTCACACGACTATCTTCTCGAAACTTTCGATTTTCTGCTGGGCGTGACCTCCACCCCCACGGCGAGGGTTGAAAATGTCATTTTCGTAATGTACTCATCGAGCCCTTCATATTAGTACCTCACATTCCTGGATTTGTAAAAAGGAAGACGTTTTTCGGCTCTGGTCGTGATCTCACCCCCACGACGAGGGTTAAAATGCGATCTTCTTAGTGCACTCGTGCCGTGGACACCTTCAATTTGATAGGTCACATGACCACCTTCTCGAAACTTTCAATATTCTGATGGGCGTGACCCCCACCCCCACGTAAAATGAAAAAATGTCATTTTCGTAATGTATTCATTGAACTCTCCATATTAGTACCTCACATGCCTGGCTTTGTAGAAAGGAAGGCGTTTTTCGGCTCTGATCGTGACCCCACCCCCACGACGAGGGTTAAAAATACAATCTTCTTAATCCACTCGTCGATGCCTTCAATTGTATAGGTCACATCACCACCTTCTCGAAACTTTCGATTTTCTGATGGGCGTGACCCCCACCCTCACGTAAAATGAAAAAGTGTCATTTTCGTAATGTATTCATCGAGTCCTTCATATTAGTACCTCACATGTCAGGTTTTGTTAAAAGGAAGACGTTTTTCGGCTCTGATCGTGACCCCACCCCACGACGAGGGTTAAAAAATTTATTTTTATTTGTTAGCTCCTTGAATAATCCGGCGATAAGAATCGAATAGGACTTCTTTGTAATAAGGGGAGATAACTTTGTATGATTAAGTTCAGGCTATAAGAATCAAGCAATCTGTTTGGTTAATTAGCGTCAGGAACGTGAAGTGATTGGGTGATTACTTATTTCAAGCTCTTCGCGCTTTTGGTTTTTTGGAGTTCATTGTTCTAACCATTTACATCCGCACTATTAATTGACCAGGTGGAAATGAAGAAACTCGACAAAACTTATTTTGTTTACAATCCATCTCGGCTCCTTCCGCACGCAAGCCAATTTCTCGCAACGAATGCCCACGACGCCTCACGATTTATTTTTGTTGCTCTAAAACTCTTCACCGTTCGTCAACGACCGTTCACGCCGTGTAGAACGCGATGACGAACGTCGAAAATTTCATCGATTCTAGTTTTTTCAAAATCTTAATTTTTTATATTTTTTGTCCCAGAAACTCCAACGCGTTCGTCAACGATCGATCGCGCCGTCTAGGAGACGCGACGATGAACGTTGGGAGAATTCGAAGAGTCGATTTTTCTTCCGCGCATCCTGAGTTAGAACTCTCAATCGTTCCTCAACGACCGGATCGCACCCACCACCGTCTATAACTCGATGACGAACGTCGAGAATTTCATCGATTCTAATTTTTTTCGACGTCTTAATTTTTATAATTTTCTGAGTTAGAACTCTCAACGCGTTCGTCAACGACTGATCGCTCCGTCTAGAACGCGACGATGAACGTTGGGAGAATTCGAGGGTCGATTTCTTCCGCGCATCATGAGTTAGAACTCTCAATCGTTTGTCAACGACTGATCGCACCATCTAGAATGCGATGACGAACGATTGAGAGTTCTAGCTCAAATGTATTAAAAAAAGTTTTTTTTGTAAAATTCTCGAAAGTTTGTACAATTTTAACACTGAACTCTATGGGTACATGTACATGTACATGATGCACATGTACACAAAAAGTGAGTGAGAACTCTCACTTTCCACCTACTGTTATTTAATTTAAATTCACAAAACCTAAATGATTACCCAAATAAATCATTTATCTCTTTGAGATGGCTGTGATCTATTCACTCTTAGGCTTTCCCACACGAGGGGTGTGGGATGAATGATTATATTTTTACAGGACGCATGACTTATGTAAGGCACACGTCAATGTGCACTTAATTGTGGAAGACTTGAAATCCGTTTCATTCAGTACAGAACTCATTTTATGCAGTGTATTGCTCGTGGACTTTCAGACCAAAGCAGGGGGTTCCAATGTGTAGATAATATCTCATATTTTGTAAACAAGCATACAGGCCCATACCTCGCGCCAAAATATAATCCGTCCGTTGACAAAAGCTTTGATACTCCCATTCTTCTGAATTTTTAAAATCATTTCTCGATGAAAAAGCTCTGTAAAGGTGCACGTGATAAACCATCATCGATATATCGTTCCCTAAGTTCCAATGTGTTCTATGTGCCTACTGGCACATAGAACACATTGGAACTCAATGGACGATATATAAAGGAAGGTTATTGGTAGCTTATTACGACCGGGAGTGAAGGTTCTTATACTCGCACACCACCACCACCATTACAAAGTTGTCTCTTCAAATTAATTAACAATTCTTTTATCGGATATGAGAAAATTGATAGAGTTTCTTCCAATAGAGAGCATGTATTTGACCCATTCAACATTGAGTACTTGAATGGCGAATTTGTGTTGCAAATCCGCTTTACCTTGATGAGTCTTATATCCGCAAGTGTCTGTGGGACGAGATGGTTGCTCACCGTCTTGACGAGTGTGTCTATATTGGATGGGTGACGGCTGAAAAAAGTTATGTATACCGCGTTGAAAGGGTTATTAGATTAATAGGATAATGACACGGGAGGAAATAAAACTGGTGAGAGAGAGAGAGAGAGAGAGAGAGAGAGAGAGAGAGAGAGAGATTCCCATCCACATGAATAGTGTATACACAGCCACTCCCATGGATATTGGAAACAATATTTCTATTTTTGTGTTTATACTTTGTACCATGTAAACGGATAAAGGTATAAAGGTATAGAAATAAAGAAATAAATGGCATGAGTTAAATGAATCAACGCACAGTACAGCGATACTACTTTTATACCACGGTTGATGAATATATTGAACGTTACCCGACACAGTACAGACATTGAAAGACTGTTCTAGATACTCCACAAGTGAAGTCCAGCCTATGTGTGAAAATGCATCTGATTAGATGACTCGTCTAAGTGACATTATGACGCGAATAAAATGCTCCGACACAAAACAGCGTTATGCGAGAATTAATAGCAGCTCCATTCACTCAATTCAAGCTTAGTCGTGTTATAAATTCAGAATTCAAACCCACTTCTGGTAGAGTATAGGGGAAGGCTCCAACGACATTTGTTGATGTTTACCTTTATTTCACGTTCAGCTTCGACTCGTGATATACAGGAAAAAGACTCAGAGTTCGGGGTCCCTCGTACTCCACTCTAAGACACCTCAGTGTAGATTTCCATCGGAATCCATGTCACTACCACATATTCAGTGCATCAAGTGGCTGATGAGCTGAACCTTTTTCAATGGATCTTGTGACTAGTTCTGCGAAAGTGTCAGCATAAGTCAGATGGAAACTTAATTGCAATCCGTCAGATTGAAAAATTATCCACATAAATTAAATTCTACGGAAACTGTATTGTAGTAACCATTATAATCTCGTCATGATGTGTTGTGAACGTTTGCCTAATGCGCATTCCGTGATATTTGTTCAGTTGAACGCACAACGCACACCAAAAAGCTAATTAAATCGCATTAGTGCTGTAATCAGGAGCGCAGTTCACATGTGTATCCTTCTGGAAGTCAATGAACAGCAGGTGTTGTTTTTGTAAGAGTTTTTGCACACTGTCGAGTGAGAGGCATATACACTCTAGACATTACACGAATAACTGCTGCTGTTAACCCTCTATCCAACGTACAGTTTATCAACATTTATTACTTTAAATATTAATCTTTCAATTTTTTCATCAAAATTTTGACAAGACCACACGATGGGATCCCTCATGGCCGAGCTCGTTTCAATGAAGGGTATTCACGTGATATGGTTTTGTTGAAAACTTTTGAAATTCCTTTTTGAACTGCGCAATTTCTAAATTACGCAATTTGTAAATTACGTGTGTCCGTTTTGTTAGGCAAATGGTTATTAAGTGTCGCTGCAACACGTGGACATAGAATATACTCGAAGGATAAGTTTTGCTATCAGACTGGGATGCTGAATCCGTAACTTTCAAGCAACTGCACTCAGCGACCTGAACGAATTTTATTTTGTCGAACACTACTATTTCTGTCACTTTCAATTTCTTTTTAGCCTATTTAGACATTTTTCGCCATTAATCCTACCGCGAAATCTGTTCACGTTTAAATTCTGGCGATCATCTAAGTATTTTAGGAAGCGTTGGAACCGGCTAGTAATGATCTGGTAGATGCAAGTTTTACTTAGTCATTTCCCTGCACCAGTAAAAGCGAATAACAAGCCTTTAGTGGCACTATCCCATTATGGGGGCACGTAGCCACTAGCTAACCAAATCCCTGACCATTTGCTAAGTTGTTTGCGGTGTTTGCGTGTTTGGGTGTGAAAACCGTTGTTAACATTAAGACCTTTAGACATCAGTGTTTCTAATTTCCAAATCAAACAGCATATTCATTTGCAGCAAAATATGGTGAAATTATATTTATATAATTACATTGTTAATGTAGTTATACGTTTTGGGTCCAAATACTCAATGGATGAATGGATGAAAACGTCATTATCAAATGTAATTCATTTTCCTATGAATACATTTGGTCGAACTTTGACCCGCAATTACGGCAGAGCTCAGTTGACAGAATGTAATTCGGGCGGTGTTTGGGCGGGTTTATAACTTTTAGCGCCTCTCGCAGTGATCAGTGATTATAGTTTACTGATATGTTAAATAAATTGTTTTGAACATTCCAAGTTTCGTTGCGCGGCAATTTGAAAATTTGGGTCAATGCCGAAAACCGGCGCTGAACTCAGAGTTGTGCGCTTTGTCTTTTGTGTTAGGGTGGTTTTTCGCCTCGTTCGTTCGGACATGTTTTATTTCGTCTTTCTGCTTTGTTGTTTGGTAAAAAGTAGTTTAAACAGTTACGGAATGTAATTATAAGAATTGAATGCAATTTTTATAATCTTTATTGGAATATGAACGTGTATCCCGAAGGGATTCATACAATTTGTACCCATTCCCACACGTTCATACTCCAATAAAGATTATAAAAATTGCATTCAATTCTTAAATGGATGCAAATGAATATGCTGTTTTTCTTCGAAAACTATGTAATAATTCGTTTATTCATTCATTTATTGGTGTTTAAGGTCACATACTTATGCACAATGGCTAATCGTGACCGTGACAGTTTTACGGGCGGAGGAAGCCGGAGAATCACCGAGCATCGACGAGCAACTATCAGCTCCTCAACATTAAAACTCTGTTCAAGCTCCGCTCAAGCAGGGTTACAGCGGTTGAATACATGTGCACCATCGACGTGCAGTACGCCTTAGTACACGGCGTCATCGTGCCCCCAAACTATGTAATAAAGCAAGAAATTAGGGAACAACTTTGTCTGTCATAATAATGAAACAATAGTTTACTACGGCCTCGGTGAATATTACTTTTCTCGGGTTGATAATAACCACGGTAGAAAAACAAGAATACGCAATAGCAAGCTATATGACTACAAACGTGCCCTTTTTTAATTATTAATTCATACCTTCTGCTCGGTTATGTTAGAATAAAAAGAAAATACAGAAAATTTAATATTTATGTGCAATGAAACATTACAGATATCAATGTCACTGGAACTGGCTAATTGAGCCTGTTCAATGACATCCATATTTGCCTGATTTTATTAAGAAACTTACAAAGTAAAAAAATTTCTGTCAGTTTTTTCCCACAGTGTAGATTGAAGTATTAAGTACACCAAAATTCTTGGAAATAAATCCATAATCCTTCGCCTCAGGGTTATGAGTTCCCAAACCTGTGTAAATTCCTATACACCCTGGAAAACACAAGGATAACTAATAGTATCAAACTCAAGGAAGGTCAATAATTGTATAATGTCATACCCCCACCGGGTCCATAAGGAAAATGGAAGGAGATTATAGATATACACTTATAGCCTTCTGACAGGAAACTTTTACTTAGAATTCAGCTTTCATCCACAAATGACACTTATCTGCAAACTCAAAAGTTGATCATTTTTCATCGAATTGCTTTTTTTGCAAAATGCAAAGCTTTATAAATGTAAACTTTCGGAAACGGAGCTGTGTACACTTTCCTACGATGCAAGGGAGACAATTTCACTTCTCTTCTTGAATGTTCTAGAACTCTTCCTCTGAACTTTCGAGAACAGCTACGTGAAAAGTGTTTCAGTCAGTCCCCAATAACCCGGGAACCTAATAGCACAATTGTTTTTTGTATGTTAATTTACGAAAAATCCATTTATTTCTGCAAAGTTTGAAAAGGTCAGCCAACCAAAGTGGATTTTTTGAACTGATGTCAATCTGTTCTTATCCGACCAAACGGGGAAATCCGATAATAGAGGGATGGGCTTCAATGAAGGAATGGCGTATTTTAAGTTCTTGGCATTTTAAGGTAATTTGCAGTTTTGGATATTACTCGGAATAAATGGTGCTGACATTTCTGTTCTCTTATCCTGACAAATAAACCTCCGGGGTTTGCAATCGGTACTGGACCCGATACAGATACCGGCGGTGCTCGGCCTTTTTAATCGGTACCGATTCTCATACTTCAGAACCGACGGTTCCGGTACTCGTAGTTATTATATGTGAATGTGATACACGTGTAATACGATGAAATCTACACGGGCAGTAAAGTGTTAATTGAATGTTTCCATAACGTTGGAACTTCAAAGACTAGAGTCCCACCACCCTGTGGCCTGAGTTCCAATGTGTTCTATGTGCCTACTGGCACATTGAACACATTGGAATTCAGGGGAGGACCCGTTTGAAACAGGCTATAGGGTGTTGGATAGGTGAAGTCTATATAGTCTACTTCAAATTATTACTGTGTCTTACTATTAGGGTGCCCATTGATTCCAAGTTCGAACACGCGGGGTTGCAGACATTGACGAAAATTGCTGCAAACAACAAACTGAAAAATAGATTTTCACTTTCTCAGCCTAAATAACACGTGTGTATTGATTGAATTTGACCCCCAAAATCACTGTTGACTGTTTTGCTACTGATTAGAGTTTACACAAATCGACTGCGATCGACTTTTCACTTGCATTATCGGAATATTAGATGTGCCATTCTCAGTACCGGTACCGACCCGGTTCTCGGTTTTGGACCCCAGTACGGTACCGGTACCGGTGCCGACAACAGTGGAACCGGCAGTACTTTGCAAACCCTGTAAAAACCTCAGATGAACCGTAAGTGACATAAGCAGACTGAGCCTCATTACTCCCGATGCGAAGGTGCATGTTCATGAGTGTAATGCGGATATACACTTCACTAAAACAGCGTTCCCATAGGAACAGTACGCTGGCAGACACATGCGTATTTGTTAACGGACTATTTATATGTTTCAGTTTTATCCTTTAGACAAAATATATGAACTGTAATGGAAAATAATTGTGTTATTTTGTTAACATTATCTTGATATTTGACTGAATGGATTGATTTGATGATAGCTTGATGATTTTATTCTACGGTATGCGAATAGTACAATAGATTCAGAGAAAAGCAGATAGTAAAAATACATAAAACAGTAGAAAACTACAACAAACTATTATCCCATAAAAAAGAATAAACATGTATACAGTATGCAGGTGACATTGCCAGACTGGATGTCTATCTGTCACCCACTCCGCCCCTAAATTCAGATAAAAATTACTTTGTGTCAGACCACTGGTTGGACCACACCCAAATTAAATCATGCGTATTTTTCAACATGTATACAGAAGACCGTCGATTGTTGAAAAAGTACTTCCTCCTTGGACCAAATCTCAGAAAATACACTAACCTAATTAGGAAGATAAGGACTAGGAAGTTAAGGACGTGCCTCACGGATGAAGTCTACTTATTGAATAATATAAGTAATCTTGTAATTATTATAATAAAGTAACTTTAACACAGAATCTCGAATTAATCCTAAATTAATTGGTCGGGTCCCCAACTATGTGGACGATCGAGAAACAAAGTTCTATATCGAGAACCAAAACCACAGTACGTTATTGGGCAGGCCTTTAAATTCTTCCTAAATAACGACGGTAAACGCTGTGTCCAAATAAGATAATTGCGCCCAAATTATACGGAGTTTGAAACTTTTTCCAAGGTTTTGCAGTGTTTCGGCAATATATAGTTTGGCCAGGTTTCCCTGAAGCTTGCAATACAACTTAGCGCTTTCCTTCGAATCAAACAATGCAACAGATAAATAATAAAAAAATCCCACAGAGTTCGTCATAGAAAAGCAATCGGCGTCGACAGTGTCGTATACGACACTGTCGACGCCGGTTGCTTTTCTTTGGCAAATTCTATTTGATCATCTTAAAGCTGGAGATCTTTTGTATTCATGTTTGTGGCATTTCCTATTAAACGTCATGCGTAATTTACATTCAAATAAGCGTTTGGCTCGACACAGGGAAACTAAGAAGCCTTCTCGAGTAAACTTACGTCAAGGGGTGGTGGGAACAGTGATAATGGTGAAGACCTGTAACAAGGGATTGTAAACTATCATTTTAAGAGGGGGACCTGAAACCTAAAACAGGCACCAAGAAGAAGAAAATACCGGCGCCTTTTCTCCAACCATGCAGGCCACAATACAGCTGAACCATATTTGCCGCTGTACCCAAATTAAACTGATCTAAAGGTCTTTTGGTGGGTCTATAACGAGATAAATAACGCGTAAGTGTCCTATACAATGCCAGACTTATATTATACAAGAGCCAGACTAGCAAGCATACATTCTACATATAAAAAGAAAACCAGGTTCGTTCAATAAAAAAACTGACTGTGTTTTCCAATGAACCAGTAGTGATCACCGCTGAAAGTATTGGGGTGCACGTTTACAATCTGGCATCCCTTGCCTCCGGGCAACAGATTTCAGATCTCAAATTGACCACCCTATTCGCTATTAAATCACTGAAAACTACTCTCCACTAGCGACAGATTTAACATGAGTAACCAGCAGTTATCGCTAGAGCAAGCTGCACAATATTGGTTATTTCAGTGCTCACTATTAAAATAGGTGTTAAAAAGTTGGGATTTTTTTCAATTCATTTTGAAATTTGAGCCTACGTGTGATGTTTCGTAATCCTTCATCTAGTCTGTTCCAGATTTTGGCGTACGCTTATATCGGAAGGGCTTCTAGTGTTTCGATTCTCGGTCTTACTTCATGCAACATGCAAAACATTACTGTCTAGTGTGTCTTCCAGAACTGTTGCCTACAGTTCTGAAAGAGTTGTTGAAGGATTCTGAAAGACTTATCTTGCCAAATCCTACATTAGAAGAGACACTTGGAGCGTAAGAAGATCGCCAATTTTTAAGATTTTATCCTTTAAAAATAGAGGGTTGGTGTGTGAGTTGTATTGCGCATTGTTTAATTATTCTGATGGAGCGTTTCTGCTGCATAGATATTTTTATATAAGGCTCTGTTATTACCCCATACATGAATACCAAATATCAACTCGGACTCGTCATCATTAATACAACATATCGTAATCTATCAGATAGACAACTTTTAAGCCAATTCAAGCTAACTCCAAAAATTCCATAGTATTCTAATTTATTTAATAAAGGATGAAAAAGAAAACGAAAAGCCGCCCAGGTACTCAGCAGGAAGGCTTTTTTATTAGTATGACCACAGGTTGGTCGTAGGTTTGACATAATTCAATAGTATCACAATTTAAACCAATGTACGCCTTAGAACAAAGTATTCCGCATACCAACCGGAAGTAACTATACTAATCTCCATAGTGTGGACGAATTAAAGGAACCAGGAACAGATTGCTTGAACGATAACTCGTGGCCTTTAAAACAACAAAAAAAGACAACTAAAAAAGGAGACCCATGCCATAAAGTCGGAAGAAGTTAGTAGCGCCTTCTGAAAAATGTCATGATATAAATAATATACTTTTCATTAATCTTTTTATTCCTATAGAAATTACATGCCCCTTTTTCACGTTTACCTGAGTAGCAGCTTTGTTTATTTGAGATCTATTTAAATTTCTGAAATGATCATGTTTCATGAGAACGTGTAACAGACTTGACTGTGTTGTTCTTGTTCGGAATGTTTCACAACATGTCTACTTGATACCATTCCAATGTGAGTTTAAACTCGCAGAATTTCTGAAAAGGGTCCCTTCATGAGAAACACAAACATACTATTAGTTACCCCGTGTTTAATCACGTGGTACGGGTTTTTACCTACCCGAAGCCAGCCGTATCCCATGAGGCCGAAGGCCTCATGGGATACGGCTGGCTTCGGGTAGGTGAAAACTTGTACCACGTGATCAGACACGAGGTAACGAATTTATCTATTGACTTTCCGTTTTAGAAGTACAATCTATTTCACGTGTGAACACACACAGCATGAGATCTTTTATCTTCCATTGTTGAGCCATACAGGTTTCTGTGGAATTTTTGTGCAAAAGAGTTTTTTTGAAAATATGCCGATATGACTAGAATAAAAAAATTATTGAATTTCTTTTTTTCTTTTTTGTCTCAAAAACATAGCTTCTGAACCCCACATTGGAGGGTACTCGACAAGCTCATTCCAATAAGGGGTCATGAGCTATATTTTGGAGATAAAAAATTAAAATATAGTACATGTACACTGTAAAACTGGAATGACGCGTCTTCTACGGGGTATGGACAATTTGTAGATTTCGGTACGAGGCTTCCACTGGGTATGGGAAATTTGTCAGTGGCTGGGCGGACGTATCGTGGGTTTCAATGAATATGGTCTCATACCACGTATCTATCAACCAATCAAATCAAAAAATCCACTTTAGTCAATAGATAAAGTTTGTTTTGTTCCATTTCTTGCTCCACTGAACTGAATAACCGATCAGTAGATTTCGTTTTCTAAATTTATATTCTTTCTGGGCTGTTTCCTAAAAAGGGTATGTTTTAGACAAACTTGAAAAAAATTATGTAATTAAATCTTGAAATTTATTCGATCAATAATCATAATGAAAATCACTTAACTAATTTAACCCCTTTTCAAACACAGACGATATCAAAATGTACTATTTTAAATATTATTTTTTCAAATGTTTCAAAACATTTCAACAAAATTATATCATGTGACCCCTTATTGGAACGAGCTCGACGAGCTCGCTCCAATGCTGGTTCGCATGATATGGTTTTGTCGAAACAAATTGGAAAAATATTCTTTTCTGCTGCAGAAGTTTTATAATAAGTGGGCGCCGTGTGAAGGGTTAACCAAAATTTCTTGAAGCTAAGTTTGTCTGAAATACAAAATACAAATATTTTTGCTACAAGATGATCTAACCTTTCCATGTACAAGTCACTGATACTCGAAGATTTTTACCTAGAGATAAAAGCTGTATACTGCAGGAGCATGTCAAATATAGCAAGAGGCCAATGATGCTACCCAGCTACCGGTATCACCAATGTCAAAAAAAGCAACGCCTGATCCCAGACATGGCGGTTGTGTTGTAGATGACCTATTAGTTTAAACAATAGACGAAAATCCTACAATCTAACTTTGACAGCAAAATGAAAATAACTGCCCAAAACGAAGAAAAGAAAAATATGTTATAGAATCAATACAGTACGTGGAGAGTGGATTGTAACTAAATAACCCGCGGAGTGGAGTTGTCACCCAGGCTATAATTTTCAAATTTTGTACATATCGACAAAAAACACAAGCAATGTTTCAGCCAATGGACCTCCGGGTTTAACCCGGAGGTCCATTAGCTGAAACTTTGCTGGTGCTGGTTATGCTTTGCAACAAAATTGCAATTATTCCTCGGGTGGAATCTCCACTCTGCGGGTGATTTAGTGATAATACACTCTCCACGTACTGTATAAATGAATATGAAATGGCGGCTGTACTGCAGTTGATCTATTAATATCACCACTTATTGTCTTAAGTATACACGCATCCCATCGAATTGTGCAACTGCGCAACCTGTATGAAGTAAAGAGGTGTCATCTCATCGATATAGATAAATCGACACCGTGATTGAATAGAGTTCTTCTCGTTCACCCAAGAGAATATGCGAACACAGCCTCAAACAGTTATGGCCCAGTTCATGGCACAGTGTGGGCCAGGGCATTGGTCTGGGCTCATTTCTGACCTTATTTCGACTAATCTGCTGGATAATTCGTCCCCTGAAAGGAGAGAGATGTAAACCGCAATGCTAAAGCAGTGCCGTTGAAACCTTTATACTTTCAAAGGACTGATTGGCCCTTGGAAAGCCGACAAACACAATGTGTGAAGAACAATCGTCTCGTCATATGTCTTTTAAATTACATCGCAAGTTAGATGTGTGATCTTGCTTCGCGGAACGCAGTGTGGCACAGCGTATATTCAATTGAAGGTTATGCGAATAAAGTTCAACGCACTCAACAAACAGCAACCACCCTTTGTGCTTTATGTTCACTGATGCAAGATTACTACATGTATCGCGTTAACGTACTTCAATAAGACAGATCAATAAACATCACCAATAATTCTAACACGAGCATAGTTTCTTTTTATTCCTTAATATTTAAAATGTGTTCATGTGTTTGTAGATCCAGAGGAAAATGTAACCGAGGATGTGTTCCAGATGAAATGTGGTTGGCATGGTATGTGTCTCTCGTTTAACTATAAGCGAATTAAGAGTGTATTTAGTACTTGACGTAATCTGTCGATTATTCACGCAAATACGACAGTTTATAGAAAACAGCATTTTCAGTTGAGCGGTATCTGGAGATCGAATGTTGTTTTTCGGCACATGAATAACTCATTCAGTGTTATGCAGTTCGGGAACGGCTTTCGCTTCAGAACACCACTGAAAGGCCACATGAATTTCGCTACTGTATCATTCTCTCGGCCTTTGTCATATCAAAACACTTTAAAAATCTCAAAAACACCATTAGTCCTTGTTTACTAGACATTTGACGTACGTCTGCATCATCAACACAACCAGAACACTGACATCTGCAGGGTCTCCCATTTTCTTTAGCTACATAATGATTTTCGAAAAACATGGACTATTACAGTCCTTCAGTTTCCAAATGGCATGTTGGTACAGGTCAGTCGCCGTAGACTAGTCGAAATCCACGCGTGAGTAGCGGCTGTATTGTAGACGCGCCACTAAAAGTCTCCTCAAGTGTAGGTCACAAATTATCACAATTTGGAGTTGATTTCTTCATATTCCGCTGAGTGAACGAAACCAAAACAGCCAAACGAAATAAGACAGGGAAGGCCCACCAAACAGATCGAAAATGACCCCCCCCCCCCCGGAGGGGCAGTATCATCTCTCGTAGTTAAGTGGCCTGAATACCCTGTCAGTTGCATTTATGTGAGTAATTTCATCGTCATTAGAGAGGCCTAATTCCGTGGCGGATTGGGACATGGACAGGTTACAATGAACTGGTGGCTTTCGGATTTGGTTTTCGTCCCGGTGTAAAAGGAATGGAAGTCCGTAGGAACGTTAGGCCCTCTGGACTATTATTCCGCGGAATTATAGTCCTAGGTCTAACATTTCTAGGAATAGTAGTCCGCCGGACTGCTATTCCTAGAAATGTTAGACTTAGGACTATAATTCCGCGGAATAATAGTCCAGAGGGACTAATTTTCCTACGGACTTCCATTCTTGTTACACCGGCTTTCCAATTTTTATAGATTTTTCAGAGCAAGTTCTCCAACTAATATTGATGCCTCTCATTTGCTCAGTGGTACGGGTTGGTGCGATGTCATTCGAAGCCGCAACTTCGTGGCTTCGTATTTTTGAATACCACGGAGGGATCTCTACACCGCAAGTAGTGTTTGCCCCACTCGTCCCCAACCGATGGGCCATTGTGGTGAGACAGCATCAAACCCTCAAGTGAGTTTTGGGACACCTCCAGAAAATTCCGACAAAGGATCAATCCGGTTACCCATGAGACGGGAGACCGGCACACCTATAGAAAAGGACTTTACTCCCCCTCATAGTGGTGCCCGAAAAGGTATCTCATTACCATTGAGTGACCATTGTAACATTAAACACAGCAAGACTTGCTGAGTCAAGCACAGTCTATGCGGCCCTCGTGCCCTGCCATCTGTGTTTCATTTTTTTTTTGTCTTCATCATCTACTTATCAGTACCGAACATGGGATTCGTTCAAACGCAAGACCTATCCCATCCTGCGGTAGACACTTTGCATTATGGAAAAAGTGAGCTACACCATTTAACGACCGCCGTTGAGTCATGTTATAGTCATTCGTGAAAGACCGTGTAAAGCAAAATCAACAGACTGTTGAATCAACATCCTATAGTATATGAAGATATGATCTAGCATGGTTGACTTGGCAAAACCGGAGTATTGTTAAGAACCATAATAAAGTGATACTGCAACACACAGTAGATGGAAGAATGTCTGTGTTCTGAACACTAGCAACCTGAATAGGTGAGACACATATTAACACTATAATTGTCTGTCTCCAATTATTCCTTATATCTCAGAATCCACACATACTGGGGAGGTATAAACCCCAGGGAGTTGATACAGCAAGTTCTTGCTTTACTAAATATTGCAAAACCTTTGATGTGGTCAGGTGACCATAGCATTGCACGACAAGGATGCGTCCACACTCCACAATACTGAACGTCCGCTATTCCGATGCTCCATCAACTGTTGTCACACCTGCGTCTGTGCAGTAGATAAATATCCAAAGCACCGGAACCTTGGCGCAGGCTTCTCTCGCAGCAGCACATTGATGCCATGGTAGCTATGACTACCTGAGTCGAGATTTTGTGGCCGCCACATATCATTACAGTACAGTTGTCGTGGACAGCTCGTAATCCATGTGTGGGCAGGGATGTCCGCGCATGCCTTTAGCAGGTAATAAAAATCATCTTCAGCAACATTTTAATTAATGAAGCAGCGGGTTGTACCCGGTACTTCATTAATTAAATTTTTGATTTATTGATTATTATTCCAAAAAGTTGTGCTAAGAATCTTACATTATTGCGTCCGTGAAAATATTGTGCCCTGTAGAAAGTGACCAGTCCACGGCGGCTGTACACTACGAGCAGAACGTTTGAAAATCGTTATCGATGTCTGTTTTTATGTCTGTATCATATTTATATTTGATTTCTTTGAGAGAAATGCTCATCCCTAAATGGAAGTATAGATCATTAATTTATTCATCAAAAGAAGTTTCGATGTTAGTGGAGACAACACAACCAAACGTACAATCAATTAAACCGAGTAATCAATTAACTGATTGATGCTTGTGACTGCACATTAAATTAACAGAAATGATATTAACCCATTACATACAATCTTAGTTTGAACCATCTTGTAGGCCGTGTGTAAGATCAAATCTGACGGGGAAAAGATATCCACACAAGACTGGAGAGGCTAAAAATGTCATTTTATTTTTTGGTATTATTTTATTATTTTGGTTTCAAATATATAGATTCTGACACCTTATTGGCGCACGTTCCATTTAGAGATGGGCCGTGTTGGAATGTTGAGTTCGGTATTGGTTTCGGTATTTTATGTGGCAATATTGCGGTATCGGTTCGGTATTCGGTATCACACCTGACTGAGATTTGTGATAATACCAGAGGGAAATTCACTTCTGATAAATTATGAATAGACTATTGTTATATCATTCTTCCACAGTGCTACAAATACGACTGTCAGTGAGCTCAACACTAGCATTCGTTTGCCAACAAAAATCAAATCTACAGTAATTTTGTGATTTGTTCTAAACACATCTTAACCGGCAAAAGCCTATATTTTGTGATCTCTGAACATGTTTCATTATAGTGCCATCATCAGGAAGTCCTGCTGACGGTACATAAATAACTCGGGCAATGATTTCAAGTCAAGTCTTGGCTGCCTTCTCAGACTAGAATTCACTGCTTACATGTAGCTACCAGATATGTACAGGCTGTAGTCTTGTGGGAATCCAAGACAATTTTCCAGGACCTCAACGCTTACCAAAACCGAGAAGAAAATCAATCGCTTCTTTCATGAAAATGGACCCTTCAACTTCTAACAAGCCTCAACAAAGACTTATAAATAGTGAATGTAGGAAATATGAAAATTCAGACAGTTTCGGTATTTAATGATGAGTTGGGCTCGGGTTTTTCGGTATCCTCATGATATGGGTGTCGGTTCGGTTTTTCGGTATATTGCCCATCTCTAGTTCCATTCAGTAGCCATAAGCTATATTTTTAGGCAAATCGTGAAAATTTTTAGATATTCAATTATTTTTTTACAAGTGTCGTCTGGCAGCTGTGTGAGGAAAGTATTTTGATTGATCAAAACAAATCCGCTAATTGTATGAAAAGATTCATTTTGTTTTAACAGCACGCCTTTCGTTGTGGAAATTTAGTGTAATGTTTGGGCAGTCAATCAAAAATCCAGTCATAAGTGAAGAAAACATAATAAATAGATAGATATTTTATTTAACCCCTTACCCAACGTAACCGCCAAAACCGGCCAGCGCTATTCACAAAAATCACCATTCAATTTTCATTATTTTTTTCATTTTTGTTTCAAAACCATAGCTTATGACCCCTCATTGGAACGAGCTCGTTGTGCTCGTTCCAATGAGGGGTCATAAGCTATGGTTTTGACGCAAAAAGCCAAAAAATAGTTATTCAAGAATTTTATTTGCAAGTGTCGTCTGCTTTTCGTGTTAAGTAAAGTGTTAACGGTATAGTCTACATGCAATTACATATCTAACAACATAATACATATAGATAATTAGAAAATTATACTTAGCATATGCCATTGGGAGATAAGATAACCATTTTGGCTGTCTACCTGTCACTCCCGCAATACATTTAACTCCAACACTGACTACATGCTTTGCGGAGTAGGCTGTCACGAAAGGATCTATGTGTAGTTGTGAGTAGATCTGCAACTTTAGACTTGGCGACAGGCCTCATTACACTATCTCATTAGATAGACGAGTTTCCAGATTCATAAAGGTAACTAATAATAAATTTATTCACAGAAGCACTGCACGGAGACAGTGGAAATACACAGATATTCTTTTGTGATAATACCCAGACAAACTCCGCACATATTCGTACTATATTACCATAACACTTTTGTTTTGAATGGGAATAAAATAAATGTCGTTTCTTCCAGGTAACTGTCCCAATGGCTGGAATACGTCGTTCAGTGGATCTTGTTACAAATATCTCAAAAACGCCACACGTGCTGTTGATACCGTTATTTCTGCCTGTGATACATGTAAAGCGGCGGATGGCGTACTGGCTTCGCTACGGACTATTGATGACGTTAATCTGGCGAAGACACTTCTTGATGAGGTACCGTACATTACGTATTAATGTTTCTCCAGCCTCGCTGGTAACGTTCACAAAAGCATAGCAACAGGCACTGATGGAACAATTTTGAAAATCGTAGTTTGGAACGACAAAGATATTTTCAGGTAAAAAAAGAACAAAATATGCAGCGCTGTACTGTGAATGTCAAAAATCATACTGAGGAATTACAAAATATATTTTTCTGCCAATGAATGTATTTTTAATTCTAGTTTGTTTTGTTTTGCAAAAATCTACCCGTACATGTTCGAATTTGCCAAAATGATTATTATGTAGATTAGCCTGCAGTTCATTCAGTTCATTGACACGTTTATTGAGAGCACTGACGTAGCGAAGATGCAGCATTAGGATGCCGAAACTCCCAGATCTAAAAACAGGCATTTTACCTGTGCTATCCGGTGGTCGATGTTTGATAATACGGCGATGATATCAAAGTACTCTTACGTGATTTAGTTGAATAAAATCGAGAACCCACCCAACTCCCTTCTACAGAAACAGGCCTGACTTCCATTGGCGGGTGAAATTTGTTACTATCAAATCCCATTTTTTCAAATTAAAATAGAAATATTGTCCACCAACTCCGCGTCGAAACATCTTACTGAAATAAATATATATGCCTATTATTTTGTGATAGATGATGCGCAATGTATGCGTTTCGATAACATTACACATACGGAGTAGTAAGAGCGTTTGCGTAGTGATTTCTCCAGGCGCCAATACTATAAAACGTTTAAAATTGTATTTTATAGGATTACATTTTCCACCTTTTAATATAACTTAATATAACTGACTAAAATGGATCACCGCCATTGTAAACGATATGGCAACTTTCCAACTTTAAAGTCATAACTAGAAAATCCAATTCTAGAAAATATAATTGTAAAAGTTCAAAAGTAATGGCACTTGTCCAGTGACGAGAGGCATCGCCGTTGAATTGTGTAAACATCGTCAGTGCTGTATTGTTTTAGTAAAATAATCTTATATGTAGCAATATATGTACCACATTGCAAGTTAACTTTATATAACGTGAACTAACACTGAAAGAATGAGGGATATACCTTGTGAACCGGAAAGCGTATCTACAAATGAGCATATTGTGCAAAATTTTAAAACTATAACTTCTTCGTGGGAAACAAGCTTTGTTTTACTGGAAACATAGTACCCGGTCACCAATGCCTGGGGTTGAAGACCTCTAAAATGGTCAACATGGTTATAAACGATTGGCTGGACTTCATACCCATGTTGTGGACTCGATTATCCATTTGTGTGCAGAAATATCTGACCTTGAACACCAACAAATAGATAAATGGTTGAAAATTATGGCTGTCTATCTTACAATTCCCATCCGCTCAACCGACGATTTATAAACTTAGGTCGAGGAATCGACAGTAATAAATCGTAACACACTGTTTGACACCACAGTGCTGAAAATTACCAAAAAAAAACCCCAAACGAACAAGACATTTCTTAGATTCAAAACATACACGACTAGCATGGCGAAATAATCTCATTTCAAAATCTTTCAGAATGTAGCCGGGTGAACAACCACTTGCGACGTTCCAAATCAGCTTATGTTCCAATAAGAGTAAAATCCTCCCCCTCTGACTGGATGAAAGCTGGCGTAGTTTTTTTAGTTTCCAGTGAGAGTAAAATCCTCGCCCTCTGATTGGATAAGAGCGGGCGTACTTTCTTTTATGTTTACGGCCCCAGTAGCGAATGTTACGATTCTCCACGCGAAATATTTGAAATGACGGCGCCTGTTTCGTAATTGCTTCGTCAACGCAGTGACTAGCAAGCCGCTTCATTTTTCTGGATTTTTCACTCGTGCCGTAGACGGTGTTCCGGATAAAGTGTTGTTTAAATTACAAACCGATTTACGATTTGAACTAAGATGGACTGAGTTTAGCTGGGTAATTGATTACCTTTTCAGTGCCGTCGTGGGTACACAATAGTTTTATTTACTAAACCTGTAACAACGAAGTTAAGCAACGTCGAGCCCGGTTAGTCCTTGGATGGGTGACCGTCTGAGCGATCAATTCGGATTCCCGCGTTGTGTCCTTGGGCAAGGCACTTAACCCCGATTGCCCACATGGGGGCACGATGACTCTGAGCACTAAGACGTACTGCACGTCGATGGTTCGCATGTCTTCAACCAATCTAACTCTGCCTGTGCTGCAGTGTGGAGTTACGATGTTGGAAAGCTGACAGCTCCTCGTCGTTGCTCGGTGGTTCTCTCCGGGTACTCCGACTTCCTCCACCCGTAAAACTGTCACCGACACGATATGACCTTGGCTGTTAATGTGTCGTTAAACCTTAATAAATAAATAAATAAATTTACTAAACCTGTGATCGTTAAAAGTTGCCTTGCAGAAGGCAACTTTTAACGATCACAAGTTTAGTAAATAAGCCTCTATTGTTTCGCAGTGTAGGTTTTGGGCTATGGGTAGTGTCTTATTGGAACATATACGTTATTGTGATGAGTTGACGGAAACGTGGCCTGAGGCCTGCGGCTCGTAGCATATGTTCAACCGAGACGCTTCGTTCAACAGAGACAAAAGCTCCGAGTCGCAAACCTCCGACCATATTACCGTCAATTCATCACAATAATTTATAATGTTTGCATTTAAGTCTTCGTCCTATCGCTGCATTTTACTAGCAAATAGTGTACGCACTATGAATGCCGGGACACCCCTAGAAATTGCAAAATAATTTTCGGGAATTATATTTTCTTCGGTGCTCGAAACTGAATAAAAACGTGTGAGCTGTAATTTGACCGTTTCCTGGTCATGTTGTACTATTCAAATCTCGTGATTTGCGGGATCCGAAGGTCTTGTCAGAAGGCAAAAATAGCAACTGTTTTTGTTGGTAAACCTCACTGACGTGTTAGCATTGGAATTGGAGGATTCAACCATTCTCCGGCAGTTTCACGGTATAGTTCATTCAGACGCGAGCATCGGTCTTCCGTTGGCATAGCTACAGCGCTTCATTACTAACTTAGATATTTTGCATGGCGATGATGCTTCAGAGATATTTGATTGAAAACAGAGTTTCTTGCATCTCAACGTGTACTTCGCAACAGTTTAACTGAATAGAATAATACACTTGCAAAAACAATTCTTGAAATTGTGTTTTTGACGCTGTGTTAGGGTGAACAAGAAGATATATTAAATGTTGCACTAGCGGAAGCCGCGACTGAAGGTCCTCATTCACAATGATCGAACCAAAAAAGCAGAATGTTTGGATATGCATCATATTCGGTCTGAAATATTTTGTTCATATAAAAAGTGAAATGAATTAGCTATCGCTTTGTTGGATTTTGGACGATGTACGCAGCATCGTCATCGTCATCACTTCCATCTCACATTCATACTCCGATAAAGCGACAAATAATTCATTTCAATTCCTATAAATGAACTTGGAATAGTTGATCACCTTGTTTATTAGGTTATTTTAAATTAGTGGTAAACAGACGTATATAACCCAACTTAACAGAAAATGCATAAACAGTTAAAACGTTCATTATTCAGCACCTGCACAAACACCCCCCCCCCCCCCCCACACACACACCCGCATCAAATTATTTCTTATATATTTGTCATCGAAACCTACCTCTACATTAGGTCTTCACAAACTACAGAGGTCGAAATATACTTGAGTGGGTTATGTGGAACATTGGTGACTTTTCGCTCACCTCAATGTAAATTTTAATAAAATTGTACACGTTTAATTATTTTATGAACATTCTGTGGTGCGCCAAACCGTTACTGCTAAAGTCACTGCTCGAACAATTAAAACGAGCTGCAAAACCATGTAGTTTAACCCTCTGAACTCTAGCAACCGCTTTTCCGGCCAGGAACATGATACGTCATGACGTCATTAAATAGGATAGCTGTTCAGTAAATGTGTAGGAGGTAGACCAATCAACATTTTCAACGTGCAACCCTGAGGCTGCACGTTGAAAATATTGAATGGTTTACCCCAAATCATGAATATGGGCTCTTCCAAGTGCTTCCACTGAACTGGCATGGAAGATGCCACTAGAGTTCAAATCAAACACTCCGACAAACATTCCACGCGTTCTGTGATCCATGGGCCGAACTGTTTTGGAGAGATTTCAGACGGTTTGACCAACGACGGTCATAGGCTTCATATGAATTGTCGAATATTACCAGTGAGTAATTATAGAAGTTCTCCAGGTTTTTTAAAAGGATGATGCGTTAAAAAATGTACTGTAAAGAACGAAAAATGTACGCTGAGGCGGCGGAAGTCACTGACTTTTATACCAGGGAAATCTCAAATAATGACGCATATTACAGTCAATGAATGACATGTTCTATGCGACTCACTGATGAAAATCAACCCAGAACCCCCCACCCCAATCATCCGAAGAAAAGTGTATATATCAATATCACCCACCAGCATATATTAAACAGGTCCATAGCAGGCGCGTGCCAGGCTTTTATAACAAGAGAAGGGGTAGCCAATTTTAGTGGCGGTGGATTAATATTTTGAATGTCGTTGTTGGGGTTCGGGGTCTCCATGGTCTTAACCCTTCACCCAACGTAACGGCCAAACCCGTCCAGCGTTATTCTCAAAACCGATAGTTACTTTTCAATATTTTTGTTATTTTTGGTCTTAAAAACATAGGTTATGACACCTCTTTGGAACGAGCTCGTCGAATTCGTTCAACGAGGGGTCATAACCTATGTTTTTCAGACAAAAAATGAAAAAAATTAGTTATTCAAGAATTATTTTTTTGCAAGTGTCGTCTGCTTTTCATCTTAGGTAAAGGGTTAACTGGGACCATAATGGCGTTACCTCCTCCTCTCACTTCCCTGAGGGGAAGTGGGAGCAGGGGGGGGGGGGGGGGTAACCGGAGGGTTTTACTAAGAACCAGACCTCCCACCCCAAGAAAAACGTTTCAAAATTCACTTCTCCCAGAACGAACCTGGGGCATTTTACAACGTGTGTAGCCCCATATTGGAGACCAATTTAGAGCGCTGTATGTTATGTGAAAGTTGCATTGGGTCAACTTTTCTTTTGGAGGGGGGGGGGGGAGGAGAGGGGGGGGGGGCAGCGGAAATTTTAAGTGATCAAGTACCCAGTCAGTCTTCATCCCATCCCTTTCCTGGATACGCCACTGTAGAGAGTTCTTCCCACTCAAAGACATACATGCTCAGTACACCTGGACCATAAAGAGAAAAAAAATGTATCATGAACGGAAATCGTTTGTCAGACCATAAGATATCCGCAGAAGTTCAACAGTCTGGAGACGGCACTTGGAAGCAAAATTTTTGAATAACTAATTAGTTTCATTTTTGGCGTCAGAAACATAGCTTATCGCCCCTCATTAGAACGAAATCGTTCCAATGAGGGGTCATAAAGTACGTTTTTGCTTCAAAAAATGAAAAAATAATGGAAATTGAATGACGATTTTTGTAAAAAGCGCTATCCTGTTTTGGTCTTTACATTAGGTAAAGGGTTAAAACAATAAACGTTGTTTAACATACTGGGCCTGATCGTATTACAGAAAAAAATGATAAACGACAGAATAATTTTCGACATGTCGAGGAAATTTATTCAAAGTATCTTTGTTGTACAGTGGTTAATGATACGGGGCTGGATAAAACAAAGGATTCTGACCAACGACAGAACAGAACTTTAAAAATTAAACTCGTCTGTGATTCTAGAAATATATCATTTTTGCGTTTTTACCGAGTTCATCTGTTTTTCTTCAAGCTTCGAACTCCCGTTTACGATGTTATCCAGAAAAAGTACTCTGAAAATTGAAGACCGCAGTGGATACCCAGTTACGAAGATGAATGCAGAACTCAAACCTCGGAATCCTTTCATATTGTAATAATAATAATTCTTCGGCCTTCCGCTGATTTGTCGCGGGCTCTAACGAGGAGACCGACATCGCCCCAGTCACCAGTTATGCATCTTATCAAGCTTCGTCAGTTTGAAAGTTTTCTGCTAATACAATACATTGTTGTGTTTAAGACAACTGCCCGGTTCAGCAAATCTTAAGCAGCTTTGTTTGTTACAGGCAGGTGCAGATTACGCCTACGTGGGACTGAATGACATTCGAGCAGAAAATGAATTCAAATGGCTCGACAACTCGACCATGTCAACTAATTTTTGGAAAAGTGGTGAGTACATTTAGCTTCTCATAAAATTGACAGAATATATATAAGGTTTGGATCAAGTGGGGCAGATTTTTTACCCTCCACTCATTGCAACTGTTATTACATGTTCTCTTTCAAACCGGAATATAGCAGTGACGAGAGCATGCAGTGCAAAATAAATAACTTAACCATTTGAAACCGAAAGGCCGTTTTTTTCTGTCTTGGTATAAGATACTTCATAATGTCATTTCGTATGCTGCTGCTAAGTGAATGCTGCACGTGGAAAATATTAATTGGTCTATTCCTAAATAATGAATATGGACTCTTCCAATTCTTTCCATTGAATTGACATGGAAGATACCACCAGAGTTCAAATGGTTAAATGCTACCAACTGAATGAATTTGAAAGAAAAAACATTAACTGCAACTGTTTCTGCTTACATCCTGTGTTACACTTGTTAAATTATTTGTTGGATCAGTTGCTTTTACCATTTGCCCAACGTAACGGCCCAAACCGGCCAGCGCTATTCTCAAAAATCCTCAATTAATATTCATTATTTTTTCATTTTTGTCTCAAAAACATAGGTTATGACCCCTTATTGGAATGGGCTCGTCTAGCTCGTTCCAATGAGGGGTCATAACCTATTTTTTGAGACCAAAAAAAAATTAAAAAATTAGTTTTTCAAGAATTTTTTTTGCAAGTGTCGTCTGCTTTTCATATTAGGTAAAGGTTTAAAGAAAGAAGCTGTGTACTATCTGCGTTCTTTAACCCTATATCCAAATTATGCTAACATGTTCCAGCAGAACCAAGCTCTTGGTCCATCAGTCTAATTTGGTTCGGACTCCGACCTCTTGGGGTCGCGGTGGCTCAGTAGTTAGAGGCGCTGGCTCCTCGGTTCGAATCCCACCTGCGGCAACCGCGTTGTGTCCTTGGGCAAGACACTTCACCCTATTGCCTAATTTAAGATACGAACACAATTTGTGGAACTACGTAGCGTGATCATAAACGTTCCAGAGAATAACGTGTGGGCACGGTGGCGTTGTGTACCCAGCGTACTACTCGTCGATGGTGCACCTGTCCTCAAACCAATGCTGGCCCTGTACGTGTGGAGTTAGTATGCTGGGGAGCTGACAGTTGTTCGCCGTTGCTCGGTGGCTCTCTCCGGGTACTCTGGGTACTCCGGCTGTCTCCACCCGTAAAGCTATCTTGGTCATGATTAGCCATTGTGCATAAATATGTGACCTTTAACACCAGTACATAAATAAATACTCCGACCCGTTACATACGTTTTCTTTGCCCACTTTTTGCGGAAATGGTGCGCAGACGAACTTTAATATATTGTGCTTTACTCTACTCACAATGATATACAGATATTCTTTCGGACGCCAGTATAGATATTCCAATTCATAGGCATTTAATTCAAAAAGAAACATTAAGATATTAACACAGTTTGTGGAATCATAAAAGTTCCAGAGAATAAAATCTCGAATTTTTGAGATAAGATAACCTACTTACCGTTTCTCTGGATATAATAAAGACGACCGATTACAGTACAGCCATCATGGACGGGTCAAAATCTATGAATGGGCATTTTCCACGCATATAATTCAGAGATGATCCGCTATAACACCTAGCTAAATTTCCACCAATGAAACATCGGGATTATCCCGGTACTTCATCGGTGGAAATTTCGCCAGGTGTCATAGCTGATCATCTCTGAATTATATGCGAGGAGAAAATAACAACCTGTGGATTTTGACCTATTCACGAAGGCCCTACTGTATGGCAGTTCACAGATTTCAAAAGCATAAGCGGCAAGCACAGGTCTTGGGAGGTTTGGGCATTGAAGAGAGAGGTCTTCCCACCGAAACATTTTAAAACAGTGCTGTCAAATAAGGTGATACGACACAACTTTTTGACCAACTGTTTGTAGTTCTAGACGAACAACTTTTCGGTCATGTTTTTTTCATTTAGATAACCAGCAGAGGAACGTTAAAATCGTTCCGCTGAAATTTTATGGCCTGTAATAAATAAAATCTACGGGCGTGGTAAGTCTTCATTTCTCATGGTTTGTCATCCAAAAATCTGATAATTAAAGTCTCAAAGGGTTAATATATCAGTTGGTCGGAAAAACGAATCGTAGGTTCACGTTTTCAGCCAACTTTGAATATTCCGAACGAGTGAATCAAAACATAGGCGATGTACTTTTTAAGTGCTAGACTGCTTTCAGGCCACACTACCGTCGTATTACTAGCATAATTAGTCTGACGACTTGAGCGCTCCAGGCAAACATCTTGGTTTTGGTATTCGGCTATTCTTTGAGCAACAAGGGCGTGTGTAGAAGGAGATGTGGAGATTCGACCAATTCAGGGGGGAGGAAAAAGTGGAGGGAGAAGGGAAGCTGTAGGAGATGTGGAGATCGGAGCAATTCAAGAGGGAAGGAAAGTTGAAGGGAGAAGGGAAGAAGTAGGAGATGTGGAGACCGGGCCAATTCTGGGGGTGGGTGCGGAGAGAGAAGCGATGTATTAGGAGATGTGGATGTCGAGCCAGTCCATATGGAGGGAAAGGTGGAGAGAGAAGGGAAGTAGCAGGAGATGTGGAGGTCGGCCAATTCAGGGGGAGGGAAAGGTACGAACCTTAGCTAGAACCTCCCATACAAATCAAACGAAAACAGACTAGTCGGCTCATGCCATTAATGTGAAATTAATTAGGATTCAGGATAATAAAATGAAATATTATGAAAACCTAATATGCTCTCTTTCCTACATTATACACATTGGCCAGCATGTTGTTCTTTTTCACTAAATGAACATGAAGAAGGAAAATAGAACAGAAATTGTCGCGTCAATAGTGAAGTATTCAAGAAATGATTATCTTTGATTTGTGCGGAATTCCTTTGCCATTTAATTTTTAACTTCTTAGTTTCACATATTTCTTCCAACAAGGGCATTTTTTTCCAGATCACTAGTGCATCAACGAAACCTGGATGTTTTGTTTTTTTTTCATTTCACTGTCTGTCCAGACACAATAAAGAGAAACAACGCAGGTTTGCGAAATTTCAAGTATCACGGAAGAACAAATTTGTATACTAATTTTATGCTATATGAGTTAGTAATATTTATCATAAGCTATCCAACAAGGTAATATTAGTTACCCCGTGTCTGATCACGTGGTACGGGTTTTTACCTACCCGAAGCCAGCCGTATCCCATGAGGCCGAAGGCTGGCTTCGGGTAGGTAAAAACCCGTACCACGTGATCAGACACGGGGTAACGAATTTATCTGTTGACTTTCCGTTTTAGAAGTACAATATATTTCATGTGTGAACACACACAGCATGAGATCTTTTATCTTCCATTGTATACTAATTTTATGCTATATGAGTTAATAATATTTATTATAAGCTATCCAACAAGGTAATATTAGTTACCCCGTGTCTGATCACGTGGTACGGGTTTTTACCTACCCGAAGCCAGCCGTATCCCATGAGGCCGAAGGCTGGCTTCGGGTAGGTAAAAACCCATACCACGTGATCAGACACGGGGGTAACGAATTTATCTATTGACTTTCCGTTTTAGAAGTACAATATATTTCATGTGTGAACACACACAGCATGAGATCTTTTATCTTCCATTGTTGAGCCATGCAGGTTTCTGTGGAATTTTTTTGCAAAAGAGTTTTTGTGAAAATATGCCGATATGACTAGTATAAAAAAAATTATTGAATTTCTTTTTTGTCTCAAAAACATAGCTTATGAACCCCACATTGGAGGATACTCGACAAGCTCATTCCAATAAGGGGTCATGAGCTATATTTTGGAGATAAAAAATTAAAATATAATACATGTACACTGTAAAACTGAAATGACGCGTCTTCTGCGGGGTACGGACAATTTGTAGATTTCGGAACGAGGCTTCCACTGGGTATGGGAAATTTGTCAGTGGCTGGGCGGACGTATCGTGGGTTTCAATGAATATGGTCTCATACCACGTATCTATCAACCAATCAAATCAAAAAATTCGCTTTAGTCAATAGATAAAGAGAAATGTCCCGTAGATGTTTTCCATCCCTGACTTTTCCCGTCATGAAAATCGCCTTTCGATAAAGGTATCTGAAACTATTAGATCAGCGAGTTAAGTTCAGATAACCCTTTACCTAACATGAAAAGTAGACGACACTTGCAAACAAAATTCTTGAATAACTAATGTTTTTCATTTCTTGTCTCAAAAACATAGGTTATGACCCCTCGTTGGAACGAGCTCGGGGTGCTCGTTCCAACGGGGGGTCATTACCTATGTTTTTGAGACAAATAATGATAAAAATAATGAAAATTAATTTGCGACTTTTGAGAATAGCGCTGGCCGGTTTTGGTCGTTACGTTGGGTAAAAGGTTAAGAAGTAAGCAATTGTTGAGAAAACTTCTATTATATCAGTAGAAATTACATCCACGTTTCATGTTGTGACTTTTAATGAACGAAATCAACAGACGTGGGGGGTCGATTCCGAGAGCTGTCTGTGTTTCTGTTTATTAAAAGTAACAAAAGGAAACTTGGCTTTTAATGGTGAGCCAATTAGAAGCAATTAATTCAAAGATAATACGTCATTACGAATATCTATCAGTACCACACTGACCAACACTAAGGTTCACTTTGACTCTTTGTTCAGCGAAGGTGTTTTTGCTGTAATTTACAAGTTTTTATTCTTCGCAGGAAAAAACCCCGAATCTCACCTCCATTACGTTTATATTGATGGAAAGAACAGTGTTTGTATAGCGCCATTTTCTTATTTTTAACCGTTTGAAACCGAGCGGCCGTTTTTTCCTGCCAGGAACATGATGCGCCATAACGCCATTAAATGGGATGACTGTTGAGTAAATGTGTGGGGTAGACCAATTAATATTTTCAGAGTACAGCCTCGAGGCTGCACGTTGAAAATATTGTTTGGTCCATCCCAAATAATGAATATGGACTCTTCTAATTGCTGCAATTGAACTGGCATGGAAGACACCACGAGAGTTCAAAAAGTTAAATGGATTTCAAGAGAGAACGATATAATCATGTGCATGCAAATATGATATCATTAAAGATAATTAAATTATAACATTATGATATAATTTTCGTCATCTGTGATAACTGTTTTATGGCTTCCTCATACAGTAACTTCACCTACGAAGTTCCACCTGAAGATGTTTAACAGGGTATCACAATTGATTCAAAGGGATGGAAATGATAAAAATTGAAAAGAACGGTTGCAAATACGTGGTTGTAGTCCACACCTCGTTCAATTTACCATTTTTTTTTGCATGAATCAACAATCTACTATGCCTTCGTGAATCAGTACGTCAGATATCCATTACCCGTCTGCAATAGCAAATGATACTTGCAAGCGTAGTTTACGATTACTCCTGAGAAAGGGATCGTTTCAAACCAGGGACCGTAAGGTATCTTTCTGGGGGCAAAAGGGACAAAAAAACATTAAAATATGATGGAAGATTGTTGTGTAGCGTGCTGTCTAATTTTGCCCATTAGAATCGGTAAAGGGTTAACCCTTTACCCAACGCAGACGATATCAAAATTTATTATTTTAAATACAATTTTTTGAAATTTAAAAAAAAATTTCAACAAAACCATATCATGTGACCCCTCGTTGGAACGAGCTCGTCGAGCTCGTTCCAACGAGGGGTCACATGATATGGTTTTGTTGACATTTTTTGAAAAATAATATTTTTTCAACTACTGAATTTGCATATTACGCGGGCGGATGCGGGCGATTCGTTAGGTAAAGGGTTAAAGCACAACAAAAATAGCTGTTTAACGCTGTTGTCTCGGAAAGCTTTGATATTTTCATTTGATTATATATTTCCATACATAGTGATAGAACAATTATTTTGCTCTAGGGATTTTTTTGTCCAGTTTTGGGTATTTACGGCATACTGACAGACAGTGACAAGTTCTCGGCACCCTATGTTTTCAGATTCCTGGGGCATCAGGGGTGTCTGTAGGGGTGTTTTGAACGCGGGTCACTCCCATATCTCAATCATGGTATGACCTATGGACCTGGGACCAACACCAAATGAGTCGACACCCGTTGGAGATTGAAAATATGGGTCAAGCTCACTGAGGCCACCTAGGGTCATTGAGTGCATTTCTTCGAATTGCTGGAAATCACACTTTTTGACCCCCTAATGCATTCCTGAAGTTCATTCATGCGATTTTGACACGAAAGATGGCGTGGCCAAAAAATTTGAAAGTGTGTCACGCTCATAACTCAAGCATGGTGTGACGTATGGATCTGCGACCAACACCAAATGAGTCGAACTCGATGGAGGTTCAAAATATGGGTCACGGTCAATGAGGTCACCTAGGGGACATTGAGTGCATTTTCCAGAATTGCTAAAAATCGCATGTTTGGCCCCAAATTTTTTCCTAAAGTTCATACCAGCATTCTTACCCCCCCCCCCCCCCGAAAAAAAAGAGTGCGTGGCCAAAATTTTTGAAAGTGGGTCATGCTTATATTTCAAGCATGGTATGATGAACGGACCTAGGACCAACGCCAAATGAACTCGATAGAGGTTCAAAATATGGGTCAAGGTCATTGAGGTCACCCAGGGATCATTGAGTACATTTTTCAGAATTGCTGGAAATCACATTTTCGACAACATAATACATTCCAGAAGTTCATACATGCATTTTTACACGGAAAAAGTGGGTGTGGCCAAAAATTTTGTATGTGCGTCATGCTCATATCTCAAGCATGGTATGATGTATGGAGCTGGGACCAACACCAATTGAGTCGACACTCGGTGGAGGTTCACACTATGGGTCAAGTTCACTGAGGCCACTCTGGGGTCATTGAGTGCGTTTTCAAAATTGCTGGAAATAACATTTTTAGACCCCCTAAAGCATTCCCAAAGTTCATACATTAACATTAAATTTTATGTTGAAAAAAGTGGGTGTGGCTAGAAATTTTGAAAGTGGGTCACACTAATATCTCAAGCATGGTATGATATAGGGTCCTGGGACCAACACCAAATTAGTCGACAGTCGATAGAGTTTCAAAGTATGGGCCAAGGTCACTGAGGTCACCCAGGGGGTCATTAAGGGCATTTTTCAGAATTTCTGGAATTTATTTATTGATGTTTAAGGTCACATATTTATGCACAATGGCTAATCATGACCGTGACAGTTTTACGGGTGGAGGAAGCCGGAGAACCCGGAGAGAACCACCGAGCAACGACGAGCAGCTGCCAGCTCCCCAACATCGTAACTCCGCACTGCAGCACAGGCAGGGTGAGATTGGTTGAAGACATGCGTACCATCGACGTGCAGTACGCCTTAGTACACGGCGTCATCGTGCCCCCACGCGGGCAATGGAGATGAAGTGTCTTGCCCAAGGACACAACGCGGTTGCCGCAGGTGGGATTCGAACCGAGGACCTCTCGGCTTCAGCCTGCACCTCTACCTACTGAGCCACCGCGCTCCCCAGAATTTCTGGAAATCATATTTTTGACCCCCTGAGCATTCCCGAAGTTCAGACATGCAAATTTATGTTGAAAAAGTGGGTGCGTGCAGAAATTTTGAAAGTGGGCCACATTCATATCTCCAGCAAGGTATGATGTATGGTCCTGCGACCAACACTAAATGGATCGACACTCGATAGAGATTCAAAATATGGGTCAAAGTCACCGAGGTCACCCAGGGATCATCGAGTGCATTTTACAGAATTGCTGAAAATAAAATTTTAGACCCCTTAAAACATTCCTAAAGTTCATGCATGCATTTTGCACTCAAAAAAGAGAATGTGGCCAAACATTTCAAAGTGAGTCATGCTCATATCTTAAGCATAGTATGGCTCGTGTACCCGGAACCAACACTAAATGAGTGGAAACTCAATGGAGGTTCAATTTATAGGTCAACATCACTGGGGTCACACAGGAGTCTTTGAGTGCATTTTTCTTCAGAATTGCTGCAATCACATTTTTGACTCCCATGCATTCACGAAGTTTATACGTGCATTTTCAAACAATAAATAATGAAATACATCCATTGCTGATTCCTTTATATAACACCTTTAATGCTATACACAGAAGTTATTTCCAGTTTCTTGAAAAAAAAACATTTTGAATCCTGTATGAAAATCTTTAAATGCTGTTAACAACAAACTATTTCTAAATTCTTTAAAGATATTTTAGTCCTGAAAATAAGTCCCTGTAACTTCTTTTTCTATAACATTTAGTTCTACTGCCTTGACCATCTTCACACAGACTCGAATTTACTGGTTGCAGTAATTCTTCTTCGTCTACTTCTTCTTTTTATTTTCCTGTCTTCTAAGCACTTCCTTGTCCGTACGATAACTCGAAAACGAATTGTCCTAGCTCGTTGATTTTTTGGCATACTGAGAGATAGTCACAAGTTCTCAGCACCCGATGTTTTTGATATTCCTGGGGCATTAGGTGTGTCCGTAGGGGTGTTTTGAAAGTGGGTCATGTCCATATCTCAGGCGTGGTAGGACCTATGTGCCTGGGACCAACATCAAATGAGTCGACGCTCGATAGAGGTTCAAAATATGGATCAAGGTCACTGAGGCCACCCAGAAGTCATTAAGTGCATTTTTTCAGAATTGCTGGAAATCACATTTTTGGACACCCAAATGCATTCCCGAAGTTCGTACATACATTTTTATACTAAAAAAGTGAGCGTGGCCAAACATTTTGAAAGTGGGTCACGCTCATGTCTCAAGCATGGAATGACGTATGGAGCTTGGACCAACACCAAACGAGTTGAAACTCGATGGAGGTTCAAAATATGAGTCAAGGTCACTGAGGTCACCCAGGGCTCATTGAGTGCACTTTTCAGAAATGCTGGAAATCACATTTTTGGACCCCCTAATGCATTCCCTTGATCGAACCCTTTGAATGCTGTGCACATATATGCCTTTTCAGGTTTCTTGGAAAATTTATCTGATTCCTGAATGAATATCTTTACATACTGTTAACGAAAACCTATTTCTAATTTCTTTAAAACTATTTTATCCCCGAAAATAAGCCTGCAAAGTATTCCAATTACATTCATAGAGGGGACGCGGAGGGTCAGCAGTAGAGGTGCAGGCTGCAAGCCGGGAGGTCCTCGGTTTGAATCCCACCTGCAGCAACTGCGTTGTGTCCTTGGGGAAGACACTTCACCCCCTCCCCCGCCCCACTGCCCACATGGGGCAGGGTGGCATTGTGTATTAAGGCGTACTTCACATCGATGGTGCACTTGTCTTCAACCAGTGCTAAGCTTGCTTGTGCGGAATTAGTATGTTGGGGAGCCTGACAGTGGCTATCCGTTGCTCGGTGGTTCTCTCTGGGTAATCCGGCTTCCTGTACCAGTAAAACTGTCCGACACAACGCGAACCTGGCTGAAAAAGTGTCAGTAAATCACCAAAAATAAATAACATTCGTAGAAGGCATGCCTTGATGGGGTGGTTGGAATATTTCTGACTTCTATGCGCTGTTTGTCAACACGATAACCCGAATACAATCAATCCTATCTCAATGATTTTTTGTTATACTAATAGAGTGCCACTGGTACTCGGTCATCTATGATCTACTAGAGGCTAAAATGATGTTCACAGCTTCAACATGTGCTGGGAAATGAGTTCACTGAAGCAATAGTCATTATTTAAAACAGGAGAGAAACAAAGCGGTCAGAGAGAAAGCTGCAACTGCTGCATAGAATAACATTGTGTATTTATTTATTTCATATCATGTTACAAAATTCATTCTCAAATCATGTTGAATGAAGAACCAACCCCTCACTTTTCAAAGCATTTTTAAAATTTATTTTTTCTCAATCATAACTCAGGATCGACAGGTTTCGGGATGGAGTGGTGTGTTGCTTTCTCGATGCACCTGTCACAGTTATAAATCGATGGAATGGAATATTTGAATGGTCTGTTTTTACCCCTCTTTTAACCCTTTTACAGAATGTTTTTACGCTTTCTTTTCCGGAACATTTCATTCTATGTGGAACGGGGCACCCTTTTAGTGCACCTTCCAAGGTAAGGCATTCTTAACACTTTATCCAACATAATGGCGAAAACCTGCCATCGTTATTCACAGAAATTTCTGTCGTGTGATCAAATACTATTGTATTCACCCAATACTATAGTCTTCTACCACCCTTGCAATCTTGTACCACTACTGTCATGTACTATTAACATTAACTACCGCGGGGTTCAAGGACGCATTCTCCAGCTGAAGATGTACAGAGTGAACTTAGCCTGGGAAACATTACAACAAAACGTGTGCCTATGGAGATAGGCTTAAATCAGGGGTGTATCCTTTCGCCAATCCTGTTTGCATTGTACATCGAAGGTTTAGGAGATGAACTCCTGCGTAGCGACGAGGGGGTAGCAGTTGGGGACTTGAAGATCCCAGGGCTATTTTTTGCAGACGATATGGTTCTAGTGTCAGAAAGCGAAGAGGGGCTAACGAAAATGCTGGGAATCGTTGGGAAGTATGGGAGCAAATGGAGACCCGAACTTAATGAAAGCAAGAGCAAAGTTATACCTGTGGGCCGCAAAGTGGACCCCACTCGAAGGTGGAGAGTGGGTGAGTTCTGCATTCCGGAAGGGAGCAGCAAACTTCTCAGTGTAGGAGAGACAGGTGATTACGAGTATTTGGGGGTAAATATAAACATTACAGGAAGAGGCATCTACCGAAACTACACAAATAAATTAATTCTGAAAGGGAAGTGAATCCTTAACCAAATGAAACTTATAGGCAGAAACAGTTTCAATAAGGAACAACATTTGGGAAATGGTGGGGCTGCCAAGCATAACATACGGTACGGAAGTGGTACCCCTAAACCAGACGGCCGTAAAGAGCTTGGAAATCCTGCAGAACGATGCAGGCCGATGGATAACGGGGTCGAGTAATGCCGCTGCGCTAGAAGTAGTCAGGGGTGAGCTTGGGTGGATGAGGATCAAGGACAGGATAGACCTGTTGAAACTCGGTTATCTTAATTATTTGGTAAATCTCCCCGACAGCCGATGATGTAAAGCAATGTTCCTGAGAATGTTCAACTCAAATATCAAAACGGGGTGGATGGTCCAAGTGAGGGAGCTAGTAGAGAACTACTCATTGGAGATCTCGGACCTGGACGTTGGGGCAAACCAGCGTAAAAAAATCGCCAGAGAAAGGGTCATGGAGGATTGTAACCGTAATTGGCGAGAGGGGTCAAATCAAAGAGGTCTTTGGGTGGCCTGCGTGATAAAGAGAAGCCAGGTTTTGAAGAGTACCTTGATGGCACCTTTGGGGGGTCACTGTTGTTCAAACTGAGGTCGCGATTCCTGGAGCTGAGAGGAAAATTTGGGAAAAACGGTGAAAGGGAGTGCCAGATGTGTAACTTGGGCATGGTGGAGACCCTGGAACACTTTCTTCTAGAATGCTCAAAGTACCAGTCTAAAAGAATGAGATTCACTGGGAGTATAATGGGGAAGTGGGATGGGAGAATGAAGGACATGTGGTTAGGGGGAGACTCAAAGGAGAGGGTTAATATGCTAATCGGAGAGATTGGGAAGAATGGGGGCAAGGGATGTCATCAAACAGTTCGTCTCCGAGTGTTGGGAGGAGAGGAGAAGCGTGGGAATAGGGGGGCAGTTGGTAGTACAGGGGTAACCAAGGCCTCCTCGTCTGAGAACCGTGACAAATCAGCGGCTGGCCAAAGTGTTGTTATTACTCCATTGTTTGATAAACTCACTAACAACAATTGTCAGTTATGAAAGTGTCTATTATACGCCGCAGCCACGTAACCTTACTATTCTGGTGTATATCATTCTTAGAAAGTCGAAATATTCCAGCGATACCTCGAATATGGGGAGAGGTTTATACTTTTATGCCTTTATTATTCACTCACACAAGGCAGCCTGTTGAAACCCCCGAGTTAATTAATTCTTACATCCTTACATCTTCTAGCCCATTTATCCCACTATTTACTACACCCATCCACTCACCTCGGTGATTAACAGACTCAAAGAATACCCGTAAATTTTTCAAATTCAAAGCTAAACAATCCATCGAGCAATGGTCCCCCCAGCAATTCACGAAAACAGTCAATCAAGTGTTAATCAACAAACCCTCTGATAGTACAAATGGATTTTGTTATTTTATTTGTACTTACTGTGCATCATGTACGATATTTATTTTGTGTATTCGTGCAGGATATTAAAATACGGTCCTCGCGAGATTTTTGTGTTGGAATATCTTATATAAATACGCGAATAAAAATTCGTTCAGTTAATTTTTCCAACGAAATTGGTTCAACCGTTAAGGAATTTATCGTGAATTAACCCTTTAACCAACGTAACGGCCAAAATCATCCAGCGCTATTCTCAAAAATCGCCAATTAATTTTCAAAATATTTTCATTTTTGGTCACAAAAACATAGGTTATGACCCCTCGTTGGAACGAGCTCGTTCCAACGAGGGGTCATAACCTATGTTTTTGAGACAAAAAATGAAAAAAAATAGTCATTCAAGAATTTTTTTTGCAAGTGTCGTCTGCTTTTCATGTTAGGTAAAGGGTTAAATGTATTTCTCAATCAGAGACTATCAGTCCCAGGTACTGATAAATTCCTTCAGATTCGGAACCAGTCTACACTATACCAATATATCGCGGCATTTGAATCTCTATACATAGAAATAAAATATAAACATAATTCCAAAATTATCAGCATCATATATTGACCCAATACTCCACCTAAAGCTGACATGAACCTTTTCTTATCAAAATTAAATAACATATCGGATGTTTTGAATGCCGAAAATAAAAAAAGTTTATATTATGGAAGATTTGAACATTGACCTCTTAAGAGCAAATATGCATTCCAAGACAGAAGAATTCATGGATCACACGTTTAGCCAGGGATTTTTACCTCCTATTACTAAGCCAACTAGAGTCACAAGTCATTCTTCTACTCTGATAGACCATATCTTCTTAACAATATTTCAAGAACAGCACTACCGAGAATAATTTTATCGGATGTATCAGATCATTTTGGCGTTTTTTACATTGAAGTAGCACCCAAAATAAGTAATACACCACGGTTTACTCTGAAACGAATTATAAAAGCAGAAAGAATTGCCGAATCAAAATACTTCTTTCAGAAAGTGATTTTAACCCTGAAATGGGGTAGAATTGTCCTAATGAGTCATACGAAATATTTCTTAGCATCTATATGAAAGCCTACGATAAATCATTTCCGTAGAAACGCGTTCGCCAGAATAACAAATTTATTCAAAAACAACCCTGGATGACAAGAGGACTTTTCATATCCTCTGTCAATAAAGAAAAAGTTTACAAGAAAAAACATACGGCCCCCAACGAACGGAACTCAATAAATTAAAAAGACTATTCTAGAATCTTCAGAAGGCCAAAAGGCAGTGCAAAACAAACTATTACAGAGACATCGTAAGCGAAAATAGAAACAGCATGCGAAGAACATGCAGACCTTAAACGAAGTTATAAACAAAGGAAAGCGAGAAATAAGATTACCATCGTCCTTTATGCAGGACGTTATAGAAATATAAGAGACCAATAAGATAGCAAACGAATTCAACAATTTTTTTATCGGCATAGGAAAAACTATTTCCGACCAGATCCAGAAACCAAATAAATCCTACTTAGACTACATGAATAGCAATGTTTCAAACAACTTTTATCTATTACTCACAAATCCCACTGAAGTCATCCGAGTAGTAAACAAAATTAAGCCCAAATTGTCTAAAGACTGCCATAGCACAACAAGCAGTCTTCTTAAACAAACAATAAACGAAGTATTGGATCCACTCACACATGTTATCAATAATTCTTTTATTAATGGCAACGTACCAGATACGATGAAGATCGCAAAGGTGATACCTATATTCAAAGCAAGCGATGAGCACAAATTTGCCAATTACAGACCTATTAGTATACTTCCCGCGTTTTCAAAAGTAATGGAAAAGCTCATGGAGACGAGACTTACACATTTTCTGAATAGGTTCAACATTTTATACCCCACCAGTATGGGTTTAGAAAACACCATAGCACCTTTCTCCCAGTTCTCCAACTCCTTAAAAGCACCGCAAGAGAAAACAATAAACAGGAAAAACAGCACTTTAGCACTGTTCTTGGACTTATCAAAGCCCTTCGACACGATAAATCACGAAATACTGTAGGTAAACTCGAAAAGTATGACATCCGAGGCCTCGCCAATAATTGGTTTAGCAGTTACCTGGCTGGCAAGGTTCAGTATGTAATGTACGATGAACATAAATCAGATTTAGCTGAACAGAGCTGTGGTGTTCCACCGGGCTCAATTTTGGGCCCCGTACTCTTTCTTTTAAATATCATTGATATAAGTAACTCAGCATCACTCAACTTATTATCGTTTGCGGATGATACTACTGCATACTGCTCATGCTGAGACGGGAAAGCTATAACACAGTCCTTTCACGGCGAAGTTAAAAAAATACTCAAATGATGCTCGGCGAACCAACTGCTGTTGAAAGCTAAAAATGGCCTATATTATACGTAATCCAAACAAAAGTAGGAATAATAATTTCTGTTAAGAGGTAAAAATAAATAACCAAACATAAGCAAAATCGCGGGAACTGAGACAAAAAAATCTTTAAAATGTCTGGGAATAAACATTGATGAACACTTAACCCACAATGCTCATAAATCTCGACTATGCTCGAAAACAGCGCACGCAAATTATAGTCTCAATAAAGTAAAAAATGTTCTCCCACACGGAGTCCTGAAAACACTGTACTCCGCCCTGGCTCATAGCCATTTGGTATACGGAATTATAGCATGGGGCAATTCACGAGCAATTAATAAACTAGCTATCGTGCAGAAGCGTTCATTACGAATAATAAATAACAAAAACATACACTTCCCATACATACCCCTTATTTTAGAAAAATGAAATACTCAAAGTAGATGATTTGTGTAAATTACATGCACTACTGTTCGCGCATAACTGGCAAAGTGACAGATTACCGGCTTCTTTTAACAATATACTTAAGGTTACTGAAAATCCATTTGGTAGGACAATCCGGCAGTCTGGACACCTATACGACACTAATAATAGGCCTACGTTTGAGAAAACAAATAACTTCTACATTCATTTCGTCATATTCGATTTATTATGTCCAATGCGATAATCCCTACTGTCCAGATTGCACTTAGTAAACTTCAAAATAATCAAGGATAGCAGACCATAACGAATTTAAACAGACCTGCATTAGAAACATACTAGTGGTACGATATGCCTTAATCTGGCATCCTCGTCCAGGGCAACCTGTTGCGTTTTTCTCTAGTGGTCCCAATAACCTCCACAGAGCTTCAAACAATTAAGAAGCTGCAAACAATACTTTTGAACAAAAGATTCGGAGTCCGGAGCATGTATTTGGGCAAGTACTGGATCAAGTCGGGTGGCTAATCATGGGGAGTCGCATGCGGTGAATTAGCCCACACCTAACTGGAGTGAGCTGGTTCATGGTAATCGGCGCCCTATGGTGCGCCTGCCGAGATAGACCCCTCGCCCAATCTTAAAGATTATGTCCTTCTCAAGTCGGGGCAATTCTAACCACACGATGGGATTGGTTGTGGTTCTCGAACATTACTCAGAGTAATGTAGGTAGTTCAAAAAGCAGGTTGCTCTCTACCAATACTGAAACACTGCTCTCCTGCTGGCTTTCTATACTGGATTATATGCTTGGCCCAAGAAACGAAAAAAACGACACCCCTATCATAGATTAGATGATGCGCTCCAGGTTTATCCATTTGGTCACAGTCTGTTCGCGATTCCTCCTTCCCCCCAGGGGGTGGCAGGTAGACAGCCAATCTGGCTATGCCACTTCTCACGGTATGCTATTTATTACACTTATATAATGTGTACCGTGAATAAAGAATCTGAATCTGAATCTTACTGACTTGTAGCACTACTACATGCTTAATAGATACTCCCGATTCTGGCTCGACGTCTGCCTTTACCCATATCTAGGGTCAATCAGATCACCCCATTCATCCAAGCCTGTACCAGTCTATACAATGCCTAGTGCAAACTAGGGTGCCTTACATATAAGACACTGTATGTTGATCGTTCTGAGATGTGCTTATGTGTTAGTAGTGTCCATAGTCATCACATCTGCCCTACGATCAACCGGTATTGTATTCACCTTTAGTATGGTGTTCTACCTTTCTTGAAGTCTTGTACCATTACTGCATTGTACCATTACTATTGGTTACCACTATTCTGTCCTGCACTAAAGTATCTCAACCAAACTAACGTGTGGCACTACAGCTGCCCTTAGAGCCCAAATGCCGCTACGGATCCCAAATTCATATTACTATCAAAGTAAATTGTCTTTTTTACTGCTTGCTCGAACAACGTTTTCATACCTAGGCTAAGTTCCCCTAGTGAACTATCAAGCAATTACTGAAAAGTCATTTTTTCAGACGACTCGAATCTCAGAGAGCAAGGGAACTATCGAGCAATTGCTCCATGAGCACTTGCCCGAACGACTCAAATCTTATCGAGCAAATGAGCTATAGAGAAAAACAAGCTCGATCGAATTACTCATCATACTGCTCTGCGACTCATCTGGTTATTCGAGTATACGTATGACATGGTACTGTATCATTAGAGGATATCCTTTGAGGATATCGTTTATAGGATACTTATCTGAGGATATCTGGTCAACCCATTTCGCAGGGTAGTCCCCTTCCACGCAAGTAAGAAAATACAAAACAAGAAGAAATGTCATACGGTTAGACAATGTTACAGACATTTCTGTACACTGTCTCTGTTAACCCGTTATCCAACGATCCGGCCAGCGCTATTCTCAAACAATGGCCAGTTAACTTTCATTATTTTTTCATTATTTGTCTCAAAAACATAGGTTATGACCCCTCGTTGAAACGAGCTCGTTCCAACGAGGGGTCATAGCCTATGTTTTTGAGACAAAAAATATTTATTCAAGAATTATTTTTGCAAGTGTCGTCTTCTTTGTATGTTAGGTAAAAGGTTAAACTTCATATTCTATCTTCTCTTTCTTCATTTATCTTGGTTGTGTTGGTTCGTCGTTCATTTCGATCTTTGTTCTGTTCCGTTCTCTTTGCTTCGACCTTCATTCCACCTTTGTACATTTCGAACTCCTTTGTCTTCGTTCATTTTGTTTCTTCCATTGTATCTTATCGTTATCGGCTGTGAAGTTTTGAGGTAGAATTTTATGTATCTTTGGATGATTTGGTTGTACTGAAGAATCTTCTCGTTCAGGGTTTATGATCTCTGTCATGTCTCCATCCAGGGCCATCTCAGCCTGTTCATTTGGATCATTGCGCACCGAATGCTGTTATTTTAGTAAGCTTTCCAGTAAACTCGGTTCGGCCAATACGTATTTCTTCTCTTCTTGCTTATTCGTCGATTGTACACTCTGTGTGTTTTTCTTCCATTGTTGAATTTTGCTGGTAGGGTGGTTCCACCAGTTGTTTATTCTCTATTGGGCACATTGGTATCCACGGGTTCTGGTTGGTTCATGGTTATTCACCTGGTATGGTTTTGACAGTTCCGTTGGTTCCAATGGGTTTGTTCTTTAAAGTTCTTCTCTTTTGCTGGGATGTTCGTAATTCCCGTGGTGAGTGGTGCATCTGGTGTTCTCTTTGTTTGTCTTTCTGTTAAACGTTTTCGGACATCTAGTGCATTGGTAGATTCCGGATCTGTGGGTCTTCTTAAGATTACATGTCTTTGTGAATATCTTCTGGTACTCTTCACAAGTATGACGTGAAGCCACTGCTGGTCTAAACAAAATGATGAAGTTGTGGAGGTATCCTCCTTTTATACCCGCGAAATGGATTTACCAGATATCCCCCGATAAGTATCTTTTAAAAAAGGTATCCTCAAATGATATATTGCCAGGTCAAAGGTATCCTCAAATACCCAGATGAGTTGTTGAGTCGTATGTGGAATCACTGGATAAAGCAATTGCTCTATAGCTCATTTGCTCGATGAGATCCGAATCGTTCGAGCAATTGCTCGTGGAGCAACTGCTCGATAGTTCATTTCCTCGATAAGATTCGAGGCTTTCGAGAAATGACGTTCCAGTAACTGCTCGATAGCTCATCGGCAGAACTTGGAATAGGCATGAAATCGTCGTTCGAGCAGGCAGTAGTAGAAGAAAACTTTCATAGTGATCTGAATTGGGACTCGACATTAATGTACTAAAGGGGCATTATAATGCCTCACGTCTGTGACATCAGGCGGGATTGGTTAATTTGACTGGTAAAAGTAATAGTACTGGAGTTTTTGGACAAAACACGGGTACTATCGGAACGTTCTTCCCTGGAGACATGAGAACAAAGAAATTGTAAGCGCCACTTCCATTGATCAGCATCGATTACGCACGCTCTCATTGGAATTTCTCGGGGGGCGCGGTGGCATTGCGGTAACCGGTTCTCGTCAGATCACCGAAGTTACGCAACGTCGAGCCCAGTTAATCATTAAATGGGTGACCGTCTGAGTGATCAATTCGGAATCCAGCGTTGTGTTCTTGAGCAAGGCACTTAACCACGATTGTATACATTGGGGCACGATGACGCCGTGTACTAAGGCTTACTGCACGTCGATGGTACGCATATCTTCAACCAATCTAACCCTGCCTGTGCAGCAGTGCGAAGTTACGATGTTGAGGAGCGGGCAGATGCTCGTCGTTGCCCGGTGGTTCTCTCCGGGTACTCCGGCTTCCTCCACCCGTAAAGCTGTCACGGTCATGATTAGCCTTTGTGCATAAGTATGTGACCTTAAACACCAATAAATAAATATTGGAATTTCTCAAGACCAAACACTGGCGCCATGTCTGTTTAACCTTTTTCGTCACCGATAGACACACACTTACCAACAAATATGGCATCTTCAGTGAGTGTGTTTTCAATTTTACCTGCAAACAGTGAATTCAAAAGAATCAGAAATATTAAAAACTAACGTGTTGTTCACCACTTTAGTGAACCATGAATATGACTTCAAATAATTATATTTCCACAAATTTAATCTTACTCCCCGACATCACCGAGTCTCCGCCTCAAGTCCAAAATAAATTGTTTCAGTCTAGTTAATTCTAATAACTGTCGTCGTCCAAGAAACATGACTTTATATTCCATTATACCACTTATCACACAAGCATTAATAATGAATTATAACATGAATAGCTCGATGCACTTGTAAACACTGGCATTTGGTGATAAAGAAACCCCCAAAGCGACGGCACTCGTAACAAGTCATTGTCGAATGATCTGGTGATCTGGAAACTCCTAAAGAGACGTCATTCGTTCGAAATGACGTCACTAAAAGAATGTTTCTGGATTCGACATTGTTACAAGATTGATGGCATGTTGCAGTTAACGCTTAATAATGAAAGCTATTTTTTGTTCGGCATAATAAAATAATTAGAACGTTTCTTTTCATGTTCTATCAGTCGATAGTACCTGAGTTTGTGTGATTTCTGAGATAAAACCTTCAGCAGCTATCGACCGATAGAACATTAAAAGAAACGGAGACCAAAGTATCAGGTGAATACAATAGTATTGGATCACGCGACAGGTGGTAGTGATCAAAAACAAGTGATGGCCCTGGAGCAATAAAGGTTGTGGAGGTGGCCTACTAGGAGCCACAACTATCTTCAAATATATATCCTAAGATAAGCATCCTCAAAAGGTATCCTCAAAGGGTACCCTAAAATGATACATTGACATTTCATAGGTATCCTCAAATATTCATGTGTGCCTATGTGTAAGGAGATCAGGGAAGTCATAACACAGCTTGTAGATACATACACAGAAACCAAGCAATTGGGAAAATTCGAGCCAGTACTCCAGTTCAAAAGAACGCGTCTTATAGCACTATGTACTACTACTATAACCCCAAGATGGGACTTCTCCAAGTCCGTTTCGGTAGTTTTTAGTTGTTTTTGGTGATATGGGGAAATAGTCGTTTTTTCTGGTAATTAGATTTACTCCTATTCAATCGAACAAACCCTCTAAACATACCTAGGCTCCACGTGCTACCATAGAAACGAAGATGACGGCCTCCAATGTATAAAATGGACAAAGGAAACACGTATCATCCCAACAACATGCGATCTGACAATGCTTATCACTATGGTAATTATGTCACAACATGGCCGCTCACGAGCGCTACCATGACAAAGCAACATAACGCCACTGAGGCACGTGACATGATGCCACTACCTATGCCATGTAAATTACAAGTCCACCAAAGGTGTCACCTGGGAGCGCGGTGGCTCAGTGGTTTCGGCACTAGCTTTCAACCCGAAAGGTTCACGGTGCGATCTCCACAAGAGGTCACTGCATTCTGTCCGTTGGCAAGGCACTTAATCCCGATTGCGCACGTGGGGCGGGGCAGTGTGGCGCTGTCTGCTACAGCGTACTCCACGTTGAAGGGGCGCTTGCCTTCCACCCGACAAGTGTTCTACCTTGCTTGTGTGGAGTTAGTACGTTGATGAGTCCGACAGTTGCTCAACGCTGTTCGGCGGTTCTCTCTACTCCGGCTCCCCTCACCCGTAAAAATGTCCGACACGAGGTAACCCTGGTGTCGAAAGTTTCGTTAACCCCTCAGTGGGATAGTTGAATAAACGTCAGTCAAGGGCGGGAGAAGTATCGTGATTACGATTATGCAAGCCTTGACTCGAATATAATTTGATTGAATCACAACGCACTTGGTTCGGAGAGAAACAAAACGTCGTCAAAAACATTTTGAAATCAGGTGAATGTCCGCAGGTGTGAAAATTCATCCTCTCTCTATTTGACTAAAAGAATAGAAAACAAACTCTATTTATAAATGCTCATTTCTTATGAAAAAATCTAATTTTAAAATGGAAACATTTGGCCTACAGGTATACTCTTACAGACGAAGCACATTCTGGGCGAGAATGGCTCCAAAATTAAACATAAGAAAAGGAAAGGAGTCTGTTATTTGTTTTAAAAACAAAAAACCCGCTACTTGACACTTTACACCCAGCATTTAGCCACTCAAATATTAACGTTATAGGGCCTCGACTCCATCTAAGGTGTTCCATATTTGTTGGAAAACTAGTGGGCATGATGGAATATAAACCTATAATTACGCAAAACGCTGCACAAGTCGAAAATGTTGAATGATGTCTCGTAATCCTGATGTTAACTTTCAAACTTGTAATCTTTTCTCCATCATAACCTACCATGAATATGCCCCAAACGCGATTTTGCTCTCCCCCCCCCCCCCCACACCACCCACTCCCCGACACCAAGGTTTTCCTGCAGCTCATTAAGACAAGTGCTATTAATGAAGCCCATACGTGTTGTCATCATCGTAAAAAAGTAGAACTGATAGGTTATAACAGCTGAATGTAACACGGGGTAGGACTGTATGGGCCCTCCTGGATATATGGGCCCCGAAATTGTTCATGGTTTCTTTGACTTTGGACACCTGATGGGTGGTGGATAGATGCCCTTAACATAAAAATCAGCAGGAGGGGTGCGGGGGTGGGGGGTGGGGGTGGGGGCAGAAGTCGTATGTAAGCATATCTGAGGTTCAAATGTCGTGTCAAATGTCGTGTTTCACCATTTTCAGAAGATTGATACAGGAATGAAGATTTTACCGGTGGGTCGAATGTAGCTGGAAATGGGTGTTCGGTGAGGAGTTGCATTGGGTGGTTCATGTAATAAATGACAACTCTTTGCCCATCCGCTGGTGTGCCGGACGAATGAGAAAGCCCTGATTACCCTTATATTTCGCAATTGTTGGCTTGCCCAACATTTTTCTTGTTTTGTGAATATGGTATTTAAAGAACATGTCCAAGTGTGTCAACTTAACTAGTTGAGTGCTAAATTATTTTGGTCAGCAAAATTTGTTTTCATGTCTTTGTCTTGTTACAATTTATGGGAGAATGCCTATAGGCACTCTCCCATAAATTGCTAGAAGGTAATTCCTTACAGACTAAGTAATTTCACTTCAAAGATGACATGAGCACATCCACACAGTATGAAGCTTTTAACTTGTGGTGCCCGCACTTCCAAGTAAAGCCCAAATTTGGGCTTCCAGCACTCAAACAGTTAAAGAAAGAAAATTGAACATCTGTTCACGGATTTCGAAATCATAATAAACAAGAACTATACAATATTGTAATTCATCAGTTAAATTTGACCGCGTTGTTCTTTCAAAACCCGTAATTTGATTGGCTGAGAGTCGGTCGGCTCCGTGCTCTAATCTCAGGTAAAGTCTCTCTTACTGTGCTCTAATTGCCAGATGCGGGTCAATTAGGACATGCCTGTATGCACGCTGCGCGTGGGGAACGGCAATAACCCGCCCCTTTTGCAGATGGAACACACGCCGGAGTTGTTTCTGTGAATTCGATCATGGCAAATGGACTAAGATCGAAATGACATTTGTTTTGTTTTTTTTCAAATAAAACGGGTTATGAGAATTGTTTTCACTTCAAACGATGACAGGATTTACAATGGAGATAAACTTCTCTTGTTTCGTTAGACATTCGGGAATTTGACTATGGAAAACCATTTGTTAACGAGACCCGAAGATGTCTAACTAAACAAGATACGTTTTTCTCTTAAATATTCCTGGCTTTTATAAAGGAGATCTGGAGGAGAAAAATTGTTCTGTGTTTTGAGTTTCAATTTTGAAATCAGCAAGTCGTATTATTGTGATTCCCCAAGGATTGCGACAACTCAGACAGTGTCGCTATTGATCAACATTTTACACTTTGTCTGTAGGCATGCAATTTAAATAATTTTGTGCTTAAGTTTTAAATTTATTTTGGCGAGATTTACAGAAATTGGCCCCGAGGTTAACTTTTACATTTTTTTTTGTCAGGGCAAAAAGTCTAATGTAATTGACTAGGATTTGGAATGGAGAGATTACGTGCAGCTTTATATAGTAGTACATATACGTGACGATCGGCTACAAATTACCACTATGATAGGAGCGTTGATATATCGTCGCCTGAGTGCTAGAATGTCCTATGTCCCCCATGAGACGAGACATAGGACATTCTAGCACTCAGGCGACGATATGCATTTCTAGGTGTGGTATTAACGAGCATGTGAACGCACATATTTTTTAACATATAACGTTAACGTTGGAAGTCCTTCTAGTTACAACTCACCATCCAACGAGGCCTTCAGTGTGTTGCTTTTAATTGTCGCAAGCAATAGAAAAACAGATGATTTTAGTGTCACAAGTCATGTTTGCGAAGCCAACAAAAAAAAATAGTTATTCGAGATAACTTTTTGAAATGACGTCCGTTTTTTCGTAGGTAAATGGTAAATGTCGTAATAATATTCTTTCGTCATAAATAAATCTTCCTCATTGCCATAGATTTTCCTGAAGAATATGTAATGGGTTCCAAAATACATTCATCCCCAATTTTAAACATCAAATATTACCACGGTGTATTTGTCATATTTACAGGTCAACCCAATGATGATATTACCCACGGAGAGCAGAACAGTGCATTTGGCTTGGGACAGGACTGTGTGGTATTGCAAAATGACGGTAAATTAAAAGACGTTCCGTGTTGTATTGACTGGCCCTACTCGACTGTTCGTTCAGCGCTTTGCGAATACGGTCAGTATAATTGATTCGTTTTAACGGACGATTTCTCCACACGGAGCAATATAATTCGCTTATAATGAGTGCATCAGAACTTCTCCATCGAGTATTTTTTAAAATAATCTATTCTAGGTGCGCTGTTTGCAACGTCGCACTTTAAATACATGAGTGAAGTAAGGAGAGTGTGGCTTTCAGAATGAAGGGACAGGGAAAGGAATTAAAGGAGGGATGAGCGGGAAGGATACTTTAATAATTACAAACAGTATTATTTCTGAATTGAAACATTCCAGTGTGGGATAGTGTAATGATGATCAAAGTGAGAAATCAAGTCTGCTTTATAGGGCTGGGGCTAGAAGTGGAGAGGCGGGGTTGGGGTGGGCTAGAGGGGGTATTATCTTATGTTTGGCACACCATAAGGTCAATTTAAGTCTCATTTTAATGGGAAAATAGAATCCGTTTCAGCATATTTCTTTACAATCTGTAATCGATCTTCTCGGTTGGAAAAAAGCGGTCAACCGGTTATATGCATTACCCATAAGGATAGGCATTCCATTAGTGAGATGCATTACGTTAATGGTGCCGGCACTACGATGTTGTCACACATCAACCTTGCACACAAAACCGCAAAAAATCCTGCTGAGCTACGTAGTGCACTCTTTGGTCGATTCGTTGGTTGCATGATCCTTTCGGCGGCTTTTTTATAAAAGGACTCTGACTTTGTCTACTTCGGGGACGTCACGAGCACGTGTGAAGTTCACTACTTATGCGTATTCTCAGAAACTGACCCTAGTGTGTATGCAGTTAAAACTAGAAGTACTGTCATGAAATGCGCACAAATAGCACGTCGATCTGCGCGTTAATTTACGTGTTATGGCCATAGTAAAGCTATCAAATTCTGTACATATGGCCTGTGTACAAGCAATGTTTAGCCAATGGACCTCCAGGTCACCCGGAGGTCCATTGGCAGAAACATTGCCTGTGTTTGCTATGAGTAACCAAAGGAACCTGCCGTGCTCTGGATACCATTCGATATGGTAATTGCGCACAATTCCTACGTGCAATTAAGCTTAGATAAGCGCACATTTTGTGACAGGACTTCTAGTTTTAACTGTATAAACGAAAGTTGTCCAATACTACTTGAGAGACTTTCGTATGTATACGCACTCCGAGCTAGAACACTTCTACCGTTTTGGACTCATAGTCAATGTAAGAATGATCGCGGATAACCGATTATTGTCCGGGTACAATCTGTGTTTAGTCAGTTACGCAAATACTTCAACCGTTTCAACAACTTTGATGATGTTGATGGTGACGTGAACGGTTAGGAGTACGTCGTCTTCAACGACAGTGGTTCTCTAATCACTCTTCTAGAGATGCGGACCGCGTCATTCCACCCATTGTTGTCGACTCAATAAAGTGACCCGGTCCGCCGATATTAGATAAGCTAACCGATTATCGGATTTCGTGTGTGCATTGAAAATTATTTTGAGTATTCGGTCACCGTATGCACAACATAATGCACAATGCATAAACGAAACACATTACACAGTTGACCACTGTATCATATTTAGGCAGCCAACCAAGGCTATGCTGAAGGTAATATGGTAACGTACAGTGCTAAAATTCAGAGGGTCGTTAAGCACGAATCCCATTTAATTCATGGATGGTGACCACTAGTCTCGTTTCCACCATTTCCCCTTGTCAGTATGAGAAGTAACACACCAAAGCCAGTGATTTCATGCACAAAAAGCATCTGCATGTTTTTGTCGGCGTCTCGAAGCCATTCTTTCATAGCTAATTGAAGAAATGCATAGCCCAATTATGAGGGACTGGATTAACCATATATGAATGTGGTTTATACATGCTGTCATATGTTTCGGTCGCGTGAAAGAAAATCACTTATTACACGTCTATTACCTTGTGTTCCATACGGATATTCGATGGTGAGCTATTTTTCCACTGGACTTCATGTATCCATCAAACAACTAAACGGCGCCCATTTTCGTAATCGGTCAATCGAAACAACGCATTCGGACCAATTCGGAGGTTGCGATGGGAGCCGATAAATCGAATGTCAATTGGAAAAATAAAGATTTTTTAAAGTTTGAAATTTTCTGGGTGTGATGTTTGGATTTTTGAAATAATGGATTCTATGTCAGAGAGGCGTGTAGTAAACGCAGAACATCGCGATCTGTGAATACGTTCGTCAATATGGCATTCAAGCCATCGCGGAAGGTTGCGCCTCTCGTTCTGTCAATCCGTGCTGACACTCGTGTCGTATTAACGAACGCATTCCCACATAGTAACGTGCCGTGTATTGGTTACGAAATTTTCCACAATCGAAGTTCATATACAATCCAAAAAGAATTGACCTTATAGTTATTTATGAAGGGAACGTCATTACGTTATGCGCCCGCGTATCACGACGTCGCATTCACATTGGTCAAAGGATCGGGCAGTAGTTGTTGTTAGATTTTGTGTTGAAGCCGTGAAGATACCTTGTCCACTGTCGGAGAATCCAGTTCTGTTCTTTGATGAGGAGTTCTTGTTTCCCACCCAATACCCTTTTCGCGACAAATACTATAACATTGTCTAGTGAATAGCTAGTTGTGTTTAAATGCACATAAATTAGTTCTGAATGATGTCTCTCAGTTCTTCAGTAACCCATTCCTGTTCCCATACGTTCCGTTTCAACAACCGAAACCTTCACATGAAAAGTAATTGCAGATCGGAACATATACTACATGTCTCATCTTGTGTATTTGAATATGTCCTAACAAGAGAACCTCTCCGGGTTCTCCGGGTTCTTTCACCCGCATAACTGTCGCCGACATGATATGACATTAGCTGTAAAAGACTCGTTAAACCCTAATAAATAAACAAATAAATAAATAAATGAATAACAAGAAGAACACTCTTGGGATCATTTACCTTCTTGCTATTTGGTTGAGACATGATGTCGCCCCTGTTCAGTCTATCCATCATGGATACATACATTCTTTCGTAGTTTGTTGCACGGAGTGTCTTAAATATAGTTACTTTGTGACAGCATGCATCGTAATTAACACTTCGCAAAAATAAAAAAAACGATTACAAAAGTTAACAACAAATTGATGTCAATAATCACGATAGGCAATGATCGGCAAACTTCGAAAAGTGAATCCCACCGAATAGTACCAGTCCGGCACGGTTGGATCGGTTCAAACCGTATACAGCGATGGTGGTTAGATTTACCCACCACTGATCACAGAACGGAATAGACCGGTCCAAAGCGATCCTGTCTACACCCTATACTCTTTCTTACTTACATTCCCACTATACCGAACATTTCGGAAGTAATGTTGGGTAATAAATGGTGATGTATCACTCTGTCTGTTCTTCATGTGAGGGCACGCAGTGCACAGGGTGGTTATACAGATAGCCAGACACATTTGTACAGACAATACACAAACTGTCCTTTCTCCTGTTGGAAGGGGTAATTATGTAAGTCATTCGCTCTCTGACTAAGAGGATAAAAACTCGTGTGAATAACCCACGCGAACACTAACAGCCCACCTCCAGCGATTACAGTTTAATTGTTCCGATGGAGGCGTCCACAATTTTCTTTATGACAAATGGGCGGGACAAAAGCAAAATTATTCATAGGATAGGGAACTTATTCATCGAGTTATGAAGAACTCACTTCGACGAATCAGATGCAAGTAAACTGGATATCATTAAAGAAAATTAAATTATTTATATGTATATATACTTATACATTTCTTAAAATGCCGTCATACTCGGGAGTTTGCTCCCTTCATTTATGACTAATAAAAATTATGTTGAAATGCCGTACTAAAATACGCCGCCTCACCGTTAAAATTCCGTTCCATTTTGATAGTTTATAAGGCTGGAGTCTATTTGTGTTTTCAACAGAAATACACAGTCAAACAACATGATAGCCCCAGGCCGCGTTCTTATTTTTCTTATTTTATTTTCTAAAGATAGGGCTTGTGTCTTCCTTGGGTGACATGCCCTTCCCGTTTTAGCATCATCAGCTCCAGTTCATTTTATTCATCCGAGAACCCCCCCCCCCCCCCCCCAACAAAGAACAAAGGCAAGTTCATGTGTATTGCCTATCTGCAGTCTACAATGTTTTATATCAGAACTTCCGAATGGCAGCAGATAGTGAGTTAGCGCCCTTTGAATAATAAATTCATGTGTTGGAATGCACATAGATTGGTTTTGAATGATGTCTCTCAGGTCTTCAGTAACCCATTTCTGATCTCATACGTTCCGTTTCGATAACGTAACCTACACATTAACAGTAACTGCGTCTCGGAACATATGCTACATGTCTCGTCTTGTGTATATGAATATGTCGTAACAAGAGGAATCCCTCCGGGTACTCCGGCTTCCTCCACCCGTATCTCTCTTGGATGGCAACACGTGAAGATATGGTTCTCGCAGTTGGTGTTTTTTATTCAGGAGGCAAACTCGTGTGCAGTCCGTTTTTTGCAAACAACAACTTAGAACTCCCAATGGTAACAAGCGGTGAGTTCGCATGCTTAAAATTTTAACCCGTCCCCCAATAAAATCCCCTCTCTTTTAAGTCTAAAATAAATCTACTATCATGAAAATTCCAGAATCTTGTTTTTCATATCTGCGAGCAAAGAATTGTAATATTTTAAAACAACAGCTCTCTTCGGTACCATGATTAAATTCTTACTGGTTCCGCTGCCCATTTGTTGTCCTCTGCGCTATCTCATCGTACTCGAAAACGAAATTTCGTACCGTGTTTAGAGGGTTGTCGTGAAGACAAACTGCCAGATAAAAAGTGTTTCAAGTCCAACATTGGGAGAGGTGACATTATAATTTATCTCGGGCAACATCCAGGGTACATGGAGATTTAATACCTGGATGTCGGTTTCCAATCAAACCATGAGGCGCAGGCGAAGTGTTTAAATGAGACATTCCTTTCTCCAAGTTAACTCAATGCTCATTGTCGGCGTTGAACCATAATATCCTGACCACCATTTTCGAACATCGAAGTTGAAGTGTTTTACCCAGAGTTCTTGTATATGTTTGCTTGTTTGGGTATAAGTAAGTGTTTCCTTGTTATATATTTAGTAATTAATGAAATATGATGTTCGAAACAGTGAAATTTATCTTAAGTTCTTACAAAAAGGTGAAAAATCACACTTTTCCCTTTGGAGACACAAAAACATTTCTTCAGACCCACAATGGTATTTGAAGATAGGACACTTTTGTTATTACGGATGGTTAAAAACGGAGAACGCACACTCGAAAATCATTTGAATTAAAAATTAACCCAAAATAACTGCGTTGCATGAATATGAATCGAATCGGGTTCATATTTACTCAACTCCGTTGATTTGGGTTCATTTTTAACCCAAGTGATTTTGTAGTGCACAAGCCATTGGTGTTCCTGCTTCTGTAACGGAGAAACTTATTGCCTTCTTTTTGGTTTTAGCTTGTGAACAGTATCAAACAATAGTGCAAATATGACAAAATCTGGCTCGAGTTACACAATTTAAGTGATATACCTCTATAGAACATATCATACCTAGTGCAGTATGAATAGTTCGGATGTTGCAGGTTTTCTGAAAAATCTAGTTAGTCGCCTAAAGGTGACCACAAAATATTAAACTCTTGACGGACTTCCCCTTAAATAACAAGTGTTTGGTAGCAGGAGTAAGGACATGCAGTACATTCGCCGTGGATTGGTGGTAATCCACACGTGGGCAGTGAAGTCCACGCATGCGTTTACCAGGTAATATAAAGCACCACCGGCAAAAGTTTAATTAATGAAGCACCGGGTACAACCCGGTGCTTCATTAATTAAATTTTTGATGATTATTCCCGTAATTATTGTTTGGAATCTAATATTATTTCGTCCGTGGAAATATTACCCACCCGTGGAACGTGACCTGTCCACGACGGCTGCACTGTACAGGATAGATGGGAAAGTGATTTAAAACAGAAAAAAGGATATAAAAGATAAGTGGGAAGGATGAGTGAATGCGTGGTTGGTTGGGTGGATGTATGGATAGATGGACGGATGACTGATGGAGCTGGCTCAGTGGGTGGATTTTAATGTACAGATGATTCTCTAGCACTGCTACAAATAATCCACATATCATTTCTCAAATCTCAAAAAATGGTGTGTCAGTTTTTTTTAGTCTTTTCGACAAAGTGGAGTGGATGGAAAGCAGATTTAAATATTACAGCGATCTATTTCTCTTAACAAAATCTAATAAAGGCAAATATAATTACAGCAATATACCTTAAATCACATATCCAGAGATTTTGTCAGGTTTTTTGTCTCACCCATTTTTAGAAGAAGCGAGACTTAGTGATCTAAATTACGTTCATCCGTCGTGCATCCAAAATGTTAAAGTTTTCACGCAATACGCTCATTAAAGGTGTGAGATACATCATCTGGGGATGGCGTGTTAACTTTTTTCCTTTATGTTGCTGGTTATTGGGTGTAAGGAGATAAGATTTGCAATGGAAGAAAATATATGTATTATTATTTTTTGAAGAAAATACTCAAAAAAAATTTGATGTGTATGTTGGTACACTGCTTGTAACTGCGTCACAGAAACCTAACTCTCTTTGGTTTTTTAAATTTCTTAAGAAGCCTGCAAACGATAAGTTGGACTTTTAAATTTCTGTATTTAAAATTCACTTTATATATACACCTGGAACTTAATTAAACACCCCCTGTTCTTTTCGCAGTTGTGTTAATCGAAACTGTCTTTACTTCCCTGCCATCTTTCAGATGGCCAAAAGTGATTGTTTGCGGAAAGAATGGTCTATTGACAAATGGAAGACAACACAATGATCAACATATACAGTATTTTAATGGCGCTGATTACGCATATCTGTCACTAATGTTTTTGATGGAAAATGTTCTCTTGGCAAGTATGGTGCTGGAACGGTTAATGATGAAACAATGCCGCTAATTACTGATAAAAAGTGCAGTTTGTGATCTCCTGAACACAATAGCAGTGTCTGAGTCAGTAGCGAGTGTATCCACCACGTGCCCGGAAGGCAGCCTGAACCCCTCCTCCTAATGCTACCAGTGAGCCTTCTGATACGGTCCAGAGGCAACTGCTGCCTCTCCTCATGAAATGCAGCTTTCAGATCGTCAAAGTCTGTACAGGACGTCCAAGAAAGTCCCAGATGTGTTCTAAGGGATTCAAACCGGGCTCATTGCACCTGAGATAGTGTTGTAATAGCGTTGTTCTGTTCTCTCACAGCATGGGAAAGGTGTGGCCTGGCATTGTCGTCCATGAATACAGGGCAAGTAGCCAACGGGTGGTTGTCAAAATGAGGCACGACACCCGGATTGAGAATGTCCAGAATGCACTGATGACCATTGAGATTCCCACGAACAGTCACCGTATCAAGTTTACAATCATGACAGAGGCATCCGCAGATCATTACTGATCCTCCACCATAAGAAACAGTAGGTCTGGTGTTCCTGGGCACGTGGAGGGTATTTCTATGCCTCCACGCTCTCATGCGACCATCTGTCACGTGAAGCAGGAACCTACTCTCGTCTGACCAATAGGCTCTCCTCCATGTCCTCAGATTCTAATGTTATCGTGCCATACACCACTTCAAACGTCGTCTTTGGTGCTGATCGTACAGAGCTGGACGCTTGATGACCCTTCTGGACCTTATACCCAGTGTTTTGAGACGGTTTCGGGCAGTGCTGTTGCACAAACGCCTGTTGGGGAGCCAAAGGCGTTTCAAAACCCCACTTGAAGCAAAGGGTTCACGCCTATCGAGGCATGCCATACTCCCATCTTCCCGAGGAAATGTCTTTCGGGGTTGTCCAGGCCTTGGTCGGTCCTTAACATCGTTGGTTTGTTGATTTTTTCGGACAAGTCTGCTGATGACAGAACGACTATAGCCAAGCTGCCTTCCAATAGCCTTGAATGACAAGCCTGTTACATGCATGCCAACGATTTGCCATCTTAGTGCCTCTCTCAGTCTCTTCCTTGTCATGTCAACATTTACTGATAAAAGAAGTGACAAATGTTCTTGTTTTATACCCAGATATTGCATGTGGAAGATAGTGTGTTTTGTGGGGTTTTTTTGTTACATTTTTGGGTAGCATGCTTCACGTGGATGGGGGATGTGTTTGGGTTACGCTATCAACCAGGAACATCACGTTTCACGAGATGAAATGTACTGCAAGACATACCAATCATTAAAATATAATAATCCGTAACAGCAACTTCACTGTATGAAACACTTTAGGGGGTGCTTAATTAAGTTCCAGACTTGTCGAGATATGGCCTCAGAAACAGAAGCTCAACTCTGATAAAACATTTTGCACACAAACATAATGGTGATGATAGATTCATCTTACATTTGTCAACTGTGATAACTTGATTATAACTTTATATAACGAATCGGCCGTATCCTGCAACGTAATTTACAAACAGAGATGTTGAAAACACATTATTTTTCAAAACATTATAACCCTTTACCCAACGTAACGGCCAAAATCGGCCAGCGCTATTCTCAAAAATCGCCAATTATTTTTCATTATTTTTTCATTTTTTGTCTCAAAAACATAGGTTATGACCCCTCGTTGGAACGAGGTCGTCGAGCTCGTTCCAATGAGGGAGCATAACCTATGTTTTTGGACAAAGCATTAAAATAATTAGTTATTCAAGAATTTTGTTTGCAAGTGTCGTCTGCTTTTCATGTTAGGTAAGGGGTTAACCAAATCATATCATGTGAACCAAAACTGGAACGAGCTCGGCGATATTATTCAATTGTGGGGGTCGCATGATATGGTTCGTTTGAAATGTTGGGACAATATTGTTTGCAAAGATAATTAAAATACTAAATTGTGGTGTCGTGTGCGTTGAGAAAAGAGTTAACTAGCCGACTCATAAACATGCTTGTTGTTTCGGTTGGAAGTTTATGCCGCTGCCTTAAACTAGCACGGTTAAACTTATTGAACGCGTACATGTTCAACATCCCGAAAACAATGTGCACTTCAATAGTACAGGGACGTGGCGGCAGGGGGTGTGGGGTGTGTGTCACCACTCCCCCCTAATCCTGGCCAAAATTTCCTATAGTTGAAAAATTGGAGGGCGAGTCTTGAATAGTTGGAAATTCCATCTATCTGGATTTTAGAGCTGCTTTAGATGCTGATGTCTCCTTTACTTCCCAAAATTCCAATTCGGTTTCAAATCGGCAAAAATTCCAACTGTTACTATTTACAACTACAGTGTACGCAATATCGAGCTTCATAAGTATGCATGGTGTCAATCGGTACGAGATTTCTACAGTACGTTTACTTGTAATAACAAAAACCTCGAAATGCACTTCAAGAAAATTGCATCATGTAAAATCGTTATCCTGAGTTAATTCCATCATTCACAGTTCCAAAATGACGGAACATCGAAAATTGATCATTCCTGCATAAGATCTGATTTAATTTTAGGACAGTGTGAATTGCTCAAAGTTCTCAGCTTGAGCATTTGTTTAGCACATATTCAATTCCCAGAATAATACCGAATAATAAAAACCTGGTAATTCTATCATAAATGTGTTGGCATTTCAGTTATTCAGTTTCAAAATTCCCTCCGCCCCACCCCCCCCCCAGTTGGAAATTCACTACCCTACACCCCTCCAATCGGTCACCTCTAGCCACATCCCTTCAATAGTATAACTGCGTGATGTGTTTAAGCTTAAATGCTTCCACTGATTCAGATACAATCGCCTAAAAGAAATGTGGTTCCATAATTTAATAATTATACTTTTGAGAAGTGTATTTTTCTCGAGTTCTATATGTAAACAAATCGTAACCAAGTAGGCGGTTGTATTGTGCAGTTGCAATAAACAGATTTTGTATCAAGGACACCTGGTACATGCTGTATTCGGGTAATTATGGACCCAATACATACTTATTATGAGATAAAACCCTTGTCCTATTATATACCTCATTGGTCTCTGGAAGAGCAAAGTACGACGAATCACTTTTCTGTAAATAAAAATTTGGTTAATCATCATTTGTTTGATAGAACTCATGGGGATTAATCAAAACAGTGTGATTGGAAAAATCCTATCTTCATAAGACTTGTTCTTTTCAACTGGATACTGTAGAAAAGTTCCTTCATTTTACAGTCAGACTCAACACATTCTGACCACCGAAGGACTCCGAACAGTGATTTTCCCGAGGAGATACATGTGAAGTTCGGAGTACTTCAAGAATAAGAAATTGTTGGTATCGATATTAAACAATACGAAAAAAGCTAAAATTCATGCCTAGATTGGTCATGTCATGTAAAGTAAAGTAAAGTAAAAAAAATGTTTTCCTCTTTGACTCCCCCCCCCCCCCATGAAAACTCCCAGTATTCAGACATAAACTCTTCTCTAGTTCCCCATCGGCGCCTTTTCAATCTCCCCAACAATAATATTGACATTTCCCTTCATATCATTCTTCATTCACCGATTTATCGCTTATATTTTCATCCCATTCTTCCATGAGTTTATCGAAGAGTCTTATTCTACTAGGCAATTATTTGGGGTATTCTAAAATGAAATGTCCCAGGTTCTCTATGCCTTCTGATCTGCACATTGGGCGCTCTCTTTCCTCGTCTTACTCGACGGACTCACGATGGACAACAATGACTCCCAAAAGACCCATCGTATCTTTTTATATGACCCGTTCAATGAGCTTTTGGTCCTAACTCCAGCTGTCCAGTGTCTAATGCAATCAATCCTTGAGCATCCTTCCCCTGATATAACTGTTCCACTGCTTCACTTCCCCTTCGAGATCTTCAATCTCTATACAATAAATATTCCATTAAATCATTATCTGTCTTGTTCATCCTGTCTTAATATTGGAGTCCAATACATAGCAAAACCTCGTTTTACACACCGTTTGGTTTAAAGGGAATAAATCCGTTCCAGGAGATATATTTGGTAATCCCACCCTCCTCCAAATAGTTTTTCCAACGAACACATTGTTAAAGCTATTCCTTCCATGGTTTTATCTTGCGATTTCCCACGAGAACCCTAGGACGTGAAGTTATGTTTGTTTGCTGTGATAAACAAGCTCTGTTTTTACTGACAAAATAGGACTCAGTCACCAATGCTTGAGGTGAAAGTCCGCTAAAATGGGTAAAATGGGTGTAAGTTGCTGGACATGACTTTATATCCATGTTGAGGTCACGCTTAGCCATTGTGCAGAAGTATGTGTCCTTAAACACCAAAAAATTGATAACTTGTATTTGAAAAAGTACGAATCGGGATGAATCACCATTCTGCAAACAGAAACTTCGCAAATTAGTATTTTTTATATAAATCTTCGTCAGCAAATTCCAGTTTTGTTTTCAGAGAAAAGCAGTCTACAACAATGTGATCTGCCGCGAGTCAACTTACTGAATGCTTTTGTTAATAGAGCAATAACACGAGTTTGGAGGGTGTTACGGTTTATTAAAGGCCCGCGAGGAATGGATAACAACCCGAGGGATTATTACCGACCAGATACGAAGTTGAGGGCCGTTAATAAACTAGAGGGCTGTTATTCATTCCCCAAGAGCCGTTAATAAACCGGGACGCCCTACAAAATCATGCTATTTCTATTATTGCCATAACGACGGGCTGTTAATGAATTTTGTTTTCTATAAACGGCCCCCCTCCCGCTTCCGGTTGCATGACACCACGAATTACGGAGTTTTAGAGCCCAACTAAACTCCGTTAATATACAAGAGAACGCCCGCTAAACTGGTAATATTGAACGATAAAACGGCAATGATGATTATTACATTGTGATTCTCTACCATTTTTGCTGCCAGGTCTAGATGATTCTGTTGGCACATTGACAATGCCTCGGAGACCCACAGGCGCTAATATTTCGCTGGCGGACATGCAGAACATCAAACTCTCGGCCACCAGTAAAAGGTTTAAACGAATCTTTCGCTGTGATGAAACCAGTCTAATCTTTAAAAAGCACTTCGTCTATTTTCAGATTCGATTGGTAGAAATATTTCAATTGGTCGGGAAAGCCGATCCTGAGAGGTTCGCTTTTCCAACAAACTGAAATATTCCATCGGTTGAAATTAAATATGCCATAAATATTTACTGTGAATCGACACAAGAAGTGTTCCTCATGATTTAACCGAATGTTTGATTATATTATCATTAGGAATGGAGACTCACCACCGTTGTAGTCTTATGAGTACGCCACGTAGTTCCACCGATTATTTTTGTGCTTTCTACGTTATTTAAATAATTATTGATTGGAATATGTATAACGCGATCAGGAAAGAACATCTGTATATCCTTGTGAGTAAAAGAAAATCAAGAAACATCAACAGTAGTTTCTGCGCATATTCAACGAAAAGTGAGTAAACAAACGACCCTTAACAACGTCGGATTCCTTATATAATTAGACTGGTGGTGAGAACTTGGCAGAACGTGTGTTAAGAAGCAGGAAAATATTATAGTAGAATTAAAAGGTCTTCATGCTTCTTTATCCGGAATGCTGCACTATGTAAATGACGCCGCCATTACATTTGGTATACAAAGAACACCAGGTCTTTCTGGTGATATGAAACAAGGGTGCGATTGCGATGTAAGTATTCATCCACTCCTCCGAAATTTGATCCGTCCCTCTTTAAAAACTTCTACGTCTGCCACTGATAATGTACGCCTGCTTGCGTCATTTGTACCCGAGGTGTTCAGCTGATAGCTCAGTAAATTTAAAATTTCCCACTCGTGATGTACTTCTATTTTTACTTTTATTGATGGCTCAGTAGTAAGCTCCAAAGCGTATCCTTTGGGTTGTTTCTTTTTTAGAGATAAATATAGAAACTCTTATTGCTGTCAGGCACCTAGCAATGCTGGCGGGAGTCTCATAATTTTCAATAGTTGGAAATTCGAAGGTATAAATTCCAATAATTGTAAATTCAAAGAAGTCAGTTTCTTTTATGTTTTCAACTTTCCCGTGACTGCGATCGGCGGTCGCTTGTGTTTCCGGATTTTTTCATTCGCTGGGCTCCGACTCCGGATTGCGTTCAATTTCCGGATTTTCACATTTCAGCTGACAGGCGACTGAAGTTCGAACGGTCAGAGCCAAAGTGATTTTCCAGTTTTCGATCAAATTCACACACTTTTCCGTTCAGCTGACAAAGATTTTCCCGAATTACAACTCGAATATTTGACCGGTCCGGTTTTTCGAATTTATCGTTCCGTTTCCCTTTCCATTACAATCCCCAGGCTACACAAGGGCTCTACACTTGAAAGCTATTCAGCCAATTCCTACTCCCTCCAAATGACTGCCAGATAGTTGGAAGGAGTAGGTATTGGCTGAATCACTATCAGTCTGTAGTCTTGTGTAGCCTAGTGAGTTCAATGGGAAATTCATGGACCTACCATATTTTCTTGTGGATAAATTGACTAGAATGGAGCCAGAAGGAGGGCCCAAAATCCATCTCAGTGGTTCATAAATTAAAACAATCTCCACGGGGAGGCCACCGCCCCTCCCCATTATCGAACGGAAGAAATCCCCACTCGACCTCTCCCTCAACATAGGCCTGCGGCCCGAGGGACATGCATAGGGCATGTTAAGCTGGGACCCCAACCCCAGCTACGTTCCTAATTGCTGTGCATTATAGTTTCCGACAGACAGACAGACAGACAGACAGACAGACAGACAGACAGACAGACAGACAGACAGACAGACAGACAGACAGACAGAGTGTGTGTGGTTAGTGCGAGCGTGCGTTCGAAAGAAAGAGAGAATGGTGATAGTACATATATTATGTGTAAACACCGTATATATTGACAATTAATATGTATTTACAGATCCTCATGGAAACATTAGTGATGACGTAATTCGTTTAAAGTGTCAGGATTCACAAGGTAGGTCATTTAGTGCACGTACTAAAGCTGTAACGACATACTTGAAAGTAGTAAAGGGCACAGAGAAAGTTGTTTATTATTTACAAAAATACCCACAATGACCACAATGACAAACTAACAGAATGAGGAACTGTGACGCGTGGTCCCTCTAATGGACAAGAATATGGGGACCCTAGCAGATTGTAGAAATAGAGAGCTGACAACTCTGTTTATCTAAACTTAGTGTCATCAGGCTTCCCATCGTGACATTCTTCTCCAATGCATTACAATCGCCAATTTAAATATCCATGCAATTTCTTACTTTTTTACAAATTCTGCGTGGCCGATTCCCACCAAGCGTGGATGGAATGTTTCTTACGACAAACGAAACCAGGCGTTTTCATTTGTCCAGCCTCTTTTGGGCTTCGTTAGAGGAAAACGCTGTTAAAATTGTCTTCCATTCCTTTTGTGTGTCCCCACAACTCATATCCTTCAGCCGATCAGTTTGAGATTTTTTTTCTTGAAACGTATGGCGGCCACTTTTGATTTCATTGTTAAGTTCTTTGGGATATCCTTCAGTCCCCATTCCTCAACTCACGATTGTGGAATTCCATTTGCTTGTGTTAGTTCCCACATCTCGATGGAAATGGCCAGTTTGGTGGCTATCTTCGATTTTGCCCATCTTTTAATGGTAATTCTTTGGCATACCCAACACCCGCATCATTCATCTCATCAATGCTTCATTGTATATGCAAGATCAGGCACTATTTGGCTGTGATAAGATGGGTTTTATCACCATAGCACACAAAAACATGATTGGTGGAGATTATCTTGGATATCAAATGTGAATCCGTCTGCATACAGTACAGTCCGCATCCATAAACCGATAATTCTGCAATTCCATGTGCATCTTTTGAACAAAATCTTACCACCTTCGATTTTACCAAATATTCAATGGCGATTCTTTGAGTACACCCTGCAGCCTGTATCTTTCATGTGATGGGAGCAAAATTTAATATCTAGGTGTGATCGGTAGAGTTTTACGATCGAATCGCGAAAAAAAACCATAGCCAAAATTTTATTGCACTGTTAAATATTTGGTCAGCCGGAAAACCGTTTACAGCCATTGCTTATCTAATTGGTTAGAAAAAAGCTGGCAACCTGCTATCAACAATATCGATAAAGATCGGCATTCAGGTGCTAAGATATATTGTACTTGAGTCACAGGTCTCGCTATACTCACCAATTCAGTGCATAATGCCTTTCAAACATTTTGCAGAATTACGGATTGTACCCAATGAATCACAGTTCGAAGCAGTTCCGCTATATGAGTTTTTATGAAATAATGTTGACATTCTTTATATCTTACACGTTCCCTGCGATATCCACGGGTACTTAGTATTCCCAAAAGCTTTTCCGTAGTGCGCTTAACAACGAGCAATGTCGAGTACTACTCGGAAGCGCTCGTTAGTACACCACGGAATACTTTCGTGGTATCCTGCTAGTGAGTCCCGAGTGTTTCGGTCTCATAGTCAATGAAAAAATGGCCGCAAATAACCGGTTATTATCCGCTTATACCACATAGCCAGTTATGGAAATAAATCAACTGTTTCTGCACTAAAAGCAACAGCATAAGCACCAACTGTCAATTTAGAAATGGCTTTTAGTTCAAGTTCTGTGTGGACTGGTTGTTACATGGGAGGTGTGTGATAAATACAGAACCTCACGTACGCTTGAATGGGTTAAGAATTGTTTGGCCCAGGATATCACTTGGGCCTTCGGCTCTCGTGATATGCTGGGCCAAAGCAATCTCGTGCGATAATTCTTAACCCATTCAAACGTATGTTCGATTTTTTATATTTATTTATTGGTGCTTAACGCTATATTGGCACTTAAGGTTATATCGTGGCGACCAAACTGTTTTAAACCTTTGAATCCTGGTGGTAGCTTCCATATCAGTTCATACGCAGCAATTAGAAGAGTCCATATTCATTATTTGGGGGTAGACCAATTAATATTTTCAACGTTACAGACTTAGGGCTGCACGTTGAACATATTGATTGGTCTACCTCACCCTTAACTTAGCAGGCATCCTACTTAATGAAAGTATGACGTACCATGTCCCTTGGCCGATAAATGGGCCTCTGGTGTTCAAAGGGTTAATGTTGAAAAGGTCTATATCCCTGAAGATAAAAGCATACATTAAAATCAAGAAATAACTATACTATATTGATGTATAAATAGGTAATGGGAACATTGCTCAGAAAATGATACCAATAGTTTACAGAATGTGCAGATCAACATGCTTAATACACATGAAGAGAAAATCCACTTTTAAAAATATAAAAACAGTTTAAAATTTATTAAAGAGGTTAATTTCCTTCAGAATTACTGAAGATCGTGTGCTTTTCCCGAAGAGACTCGGCAATAGAATACTACCGTATGTCCTGATTAGTTATACAGGTAGAGAAAGTGTGCAGGAAGCATCCTTGAAGAGCAACAGTTAGAAACATTTCATACATGGAAAGAGGAGGGGGACATGTATCCATTGCAAACTCAATCTCACTACGTCTGTCTCGCAAACCAATTTGAGGCAACAAATGTTTAATTATGAACGTAACGACAGTAGGACAGTACCTTGATCACAAAGGTGGTCTCTGTCTCGATTAAGTTACGATCTAGTCGCGATACACTTACACCAGGGGGTCGGGTTTTCAAAAATAAAATATTTAGAAGTAAAGAACGAATCAATAAAACAGACGAAAATACATCTGCTATTCAATGTTCTTACATTTACTTTCGTCAAGTGAGATTCTGAAGTATTCTGGAAAGAAAAATAGATGGCGAATTTCGACCAATGGCGATCTGTTCGATATTCTCTGTCCCCATTTCGTGATGTATATTGTATCTCATCCCATTCCATTTTCTGGAGGGCCAGTGGCTCAGAGTAACTGCACTGGACTTTTAAACCGAAGTCGACGGTTCGATCCTGACCTGCGGTAACTGCGTTGTGTCCTAACACGAAAGGCAGACGACACATGCAAACATATTTTGTTTTCATTTTTTGAGTCACAAACATAGCTTATGACCCCGCATTGGAACGAGCTCGTTCCAATGATGGGTCATAATTTATGTTTTTGAGACAAAAAATGAAAAAAATAATGAAAATTGAATGGCAATTTTTTTTAATAGCGTTGGCGTTTTTTGGCCGTTACGTTGGGTAAAGGGTATCAAGTTAGAGAGTATGACAGTTGTTCGCCGATGCACGATGGATCCCGCCAGGTACTCTGGCTTCCACAACTTGTAAGACTGTCCGTCCCAATGTGACCCTGGCTCTGGAAAGTGTCGTTAAAAGCCCAATAAACCAAAAATTAATAATAAACATTCGGAATACTGCATATTTCATTGCAGGTTATATTATCTTTGGGGTTTTGAAGCTAGAGTAGTTTTTGCCCTGTTTTAGCGTACACAGTTTGTTCTATCTCATTGCATACAGAACCACACATTCGTGGAGACATCAACTGAAGCTAACACACTTCTAAAGAATAATGCGTCATTTTGTAAGTTTTACCTGTCAGGACTTTGGGAGATAATCGTAGTCGTAATAAAACTCAAAGCAACCAACAGTTGTTTTTGTTTTTCATTGTTTCAGACACAACTAATGCTTCGCCGATTTCATTGAGCAACAGCGACAAGTCTACGGTATCAGAAGCGCCCTCTGTGCTGCTAACTACCGCAGTTCTCCCCAGTATTCCGACAATTATAGAGCTAAGCTTAGCAAGTACATTTACCAGAAGGCTATCTACTGAAACCGCAATAATAAAAAAAAGCGCTTCTTTATTCTTTTCACCATCTCCATTCACAGCTGCTTTCGGTACAACGTCGCCCGTCATCTTCACAGCATCGTCAATTGAGGTGTCAAACATTACAATACACCCCACGACACCAATTAAGCCGTATCCAAAGCCACTTTACGTTCAACGACGTTGCACACAAAGACCACAAACTAGATCGGGAACAAAACAACCTTTCATGGACAACCTGAAGCTTGACAGAACTACTTTGTCGTCGTATAGACGTTCTAAAATATCAGCCAGCGACCCGAGGTATTCCTGCTATGTAATTGGTAGTGTTGGTATAACGATAGTGGCGTGTATAAGTCTTGTAATCTTCATTCTGGATTTCAGTCGCCTCGTGAAGGATTTCAAGAATGTGCTGGATAGACACGACTGACAGAACATTTTAGTTTACAAGGACGGGAGAAACCAAGCCTTATCATATGCAGTACTGTGATCACAGAAGTGTTTCCTTTTCTCGATCAGATCGCGATGGGAGTGACACACTTGCCCCAGTGGTCGAACAGTTCACGCGTAAAATATTGCCAATTCATGACTGGAACAAGAACTATATTTGAAAATGGCATCTTTGATTAACTTTTCTTGCATTTAATTTTTCAGTGGCTGCGATTCGACGGTGCTGCGTGAGAAAAGTGGACAGCAAATTTCGACCAGTTCGCGATGTGGTCTTAATCTTTTGTTCACTGTTTTAATTACAGTACAAAATATCCAAGGCACCACCACCAAGTGTTGAAGACGAGAACATGAATCTATATTTGGCGAATAACGGGGATGGGGAAGTGTAATAGGAACTTGCAAATGTGGAGAAATCAGTCTGTCCATGTCGAGTTTGTTTTTCAAACATATACACAAAAGCACCATCAGAATATCCATACGTTATCAAACAAAGTGGTCAAACCAAGCAATTTGACTTGCCAACATTCGGCAATAACCTTTTGATTATTCCTCTTATTGTTTGGAATATTGCCTCATCTTTTTCAATGGTCGGATGTATATAAGAAGCTACACTTTTGGGGATGAAATACGAATCAACAGTTACTCGAATTAGATTAATGACTCTCTTTTGAAAACAATTATCGAATCTGATACTTGTCATTTTAGCACTACTAATTAGTGACGGGCCGATATGAAAGTTATCGGTGTGGTCGATAATCGATACTTTTCTTTGCAATATTGGCCCGTTACCGATATCGACAGGTGTGTAGGATTGAATTATAACTGTACACTCCTCCCGCTGCCCCTTACGAATACAAGATTGACTTGCATATTTTGTATTCTGGAAGTACAGCACAGTAATATCAGTGCAGTATAACAAATTTAAGACAAAAATAAAAAAAAATTTATTTATTAATTCATTCCAACACATGCTTCTGCTACTCTCCCGCACTCCCAGCGCTATCAAACTCTGTTTCTAGCACCTCACTGACAAAAGAAGTGATAAAATATTTCGTTTGTTTGTTTCGTCACCGATCACTCTATTTACTCCCAGACAGGCTTTCCTTTACAGTGAAAGAAACTTAGCCAAGGGACATTTTTGGTGCCAAATCAAAGTCATGTTTTCTGCATGCATAATACATTATAGTTCGTCGCTAAAAAATTGTAAAACAATGAAAATATAGTACTAGTGGTGTGTGGGGAATGGGATGTATAATCTTTTGTATATATTTTTTTCATTTTCACCTTTGTAACATTGTATCATGTTTTGTAATTTCTGCTTACGTTCAATAAATGTACAGGTTCCTCGACTCGAGGGTGAGTTGTATTCTAGACACTATATAGACAGTTTGTGGAAACTATATTACATCAAAAGTTACGCTTTTTTTGGTTTCTTTTTTAGGAATACATCTTGGCCGAATTATAGAAAAGCCACTCGATATGCTGTCCGGACATAAAATAATTCTGTTTTATAAACAGAATGGACATAAAAATTGAATCGTGACTATTCGAAATCCGCGAGGTGATGAAACAAATTAATCACACGCAAATTTACCATGAACCGCTTCGTGGTGAATTTGTTTCATCACCTCGTGGATTTCGAATAGTCTGTTTAAGAATCATGCGGCTAGATGGGAACAATAGGTCATATGCTGGGAGGAGGATGAGATACCAGAGAGTTTTGATGGCTGATACAATCGGGACAGGCGGGGTTGTCGCACTTGAAGTTTGGGCTGGAATAAGTAATTAAAATTTAATGCGTTGATGATTATTTGAACTTGGGTCTACTATATTGCTGAGTTAGAGGGTCTATTCTATTCCAAATTCTTAGGAAGGAGTGGAACGGCAATTCTGCAGAAAATTGAGTTCTTGGTTTGTGTGTTTCTATTTTACCAGTCTGCCTTGTATTCATCCCCGAAGGGTTTCTGTAGATCTGAAAGCTGTTATCGAATGACATAGGAGGTTTTTTGTTCATCCAGTCATGCATAAAGAGGGAGACGTGAAGACTGTAGAGATCTTTAAATTTCAGAATGCCACAATCTCTGAAAAGAGGGTCTGTGTGCGAGTTATATGCCTTCCTAGTTACGATTCGAACGGCTCTTTTTTGCAGCTTGAAAATTCTGTTGGTGTAGGTCGAATGACCCCAAACCTCAATACCATATATGAGATGACAGTGGATAAATGAAAAGTACAAAGTTTTCATTGCCTTTGCGGGGAGAACTTTGTTTGCCCTATTTAGGGCAAAAATTGCACTTGCCATTCTTGAACATACTGCAGAAAAATGGTGTTTAAATTTCATATTTTCGTCTATATACACATCGAGGAACTTTAGAGCGGCTTGATCTTGTTCGCTCCCAACGGCCTCAATATTTGTATTATTCAGAGATAATTCAACGTTGTTTACCCTATACAAATCAGTTCGTGGATGAAGAAGCATATATTTAGTTTTAGTGGGGTTGAGGGCTAATTTGTTGGCAGAACACCAGTGATTTATTTTGTCTAATTCGGAATTTACACTGTCTGTAAATGTGTCAAGGTTGTTGCCTGATCTATATGCCGTTGTATCATCGGCAAAGGAAAGTAGATTAAGCAATGTGGAGTTGCTAATATCGTTAATGTACAACAAAAATAGAATAGGACCAAGGATAGACCCTTGAGGTACGCCGGTGTTTATGGTTAATGTTTCTGATACAATATTAGAGAACGAGATATATTGGCTTCGGTCGGTTAAATAATTTTGAAACCACTGGTGGGTTATACCTCTAATACCATAGTATTCAAGTTTCTGGAGTAAGATTGAGTGGTCAATGCTGTCGAATGCTTTCGAGAAGTCTAAGAATAGAGAAAGGGTGCAGTGCTTTGTTGGTTTATCATTTTCAGTTACCACGCTATTCAGTAAATGCAATATGGGGTGGACAGTCGAATGCTTTGTTCTAAAGCCAAACTGGTACTTGTATAAGATATTACTTTTATCAATAAACTCCACTAGACGTTTGTACATTAATTTCTCAAGTACTTTTGAGAACATGGGTAGGATACTGATAGGGCGATAGTTGTTAAAGATTTGAGGATCACCAGACTTGAAGATTGGTATGACTTTGGCTATTTTCATTTTGAATGGCATGTGACCAGATGAGAATGAAGTATTAATGATGTATGTTAATGGACTGGCTGGCAACGTCATAAGCGACTGCTTTAAGGAGTTTCGTGGACAGTTCGCCCTGATCCCTTGTTGGTTTCGAGGACAACTTAGAAATGTTATTAATAACTTCCTGGGTATCCATTGGAGTCAGAAATAGTGAGTTTCCGTTGCTGTGCCTCATAGTGACAAACAATCGATAGGACGCTAAGTCTGTTGTTTGGGGGGCGCACTTTGTAATTTGTATCTAATTTACAAATTCTCAGGAGGGATACCCTAAATATAAATTACATATTATACATTCGATGGGAGTGTACAATACGAATACGTAATGATATGGATACGTTCAATTAAAAACTGGTTGACAATAATTGATCCCAAAAGAATATTGCTACAAAGTCACAAACAAAGACATACAAACATATTTACACACACGGGCATATAGGCCAGACATTGACACACCACAATAGAATATCTGGCGTAACACTGCCGCTACACGACCCTGGTTGGCGACATATGGAGTTTATACTAAACAACCTCTAGAGAGTTTGAATTGATTAGGGTTGGGGTGGGTTGGAGGTGGGAGGGTGGGGTCAGACACCAATTCACATTTAAAGGAAATGCATTCTCTCCAAATTATGTGTGTCTAGCATGCACGCACTCCAAGCGACTCGCAGTGTGACCATATAACACTGTCCCACTGCGAATCGCTTGCAGAGCGTGCATCTCGTAGATATGTGATATATGGGACAATGCGGGATCTTGATAAACAAAAACTGGAGGTATTGGTGGGGCGGTAAGTTGGTATTCCCCGTAAAAAACGATTCCCCGTAAAAACGATTGTGGAATACATCTGGAATGCGTGGGTAAATTTGTAAAAGGACTAATAGTCGACTTGATTATGAGTGTTGAATCGGAACTGGAATTCGTTATATTACCTTTACCATTTCGACAGAGTACCTTGGTTACTGTCATTTACTACATTTGAAATTTACTGGATTTATCTCTGAACTAGCAATGTGATAACCGTCTTGGATAAGATACAGGAGAATTAATTGGTTTTGAGAAAACCATTGAAGAGTGTTCTGTAATGATAACTCATAAGATGAGTAATAATTGTTTTGTGACTTCCCATTGAGTTTGTGCATGGGGATACTAATCGAGTATGAGGGAAACGGAATGGGGCTTGTTGGTTATCTTGATAAAAATACTCGATACCTGTTCACATTGAATTTGTATTGAGGATAAGCTCGATAGACCGTTGCAATGGGATCTCCATTCAAGACAAAGTGGTGAAAAACAAACTCGTCGGAGGGCGGGGGGGGGGGGGGCGGCACAGGGTCGAGATTTACAATCGATAGGATGTTGAGTTTCTTTTTGAAGAACGCATGTTGTAATTCTTAGCTGAATCACCCATTCTCAAGAGTAATACCAAATATAAATATATATATATATATACAAGTCAGTAAACTTATGTGGAACTGCTGCGGAATGAGAGCGGGTGTGTATTATACGAATACTTAACAGAATACATAAGAATATGGATACATTCGGTTAAAAAGCGTTTCAATCAAGTCAGTAACATATAAACATATTTACACATGTGGTGTAAATGCACATGTCCTCGTTATATATGCATACTATGCTTACCCTTTTATAAGAACCTGTGCTAAACCATACTCATATGTATGATCAAACTGGCGGAGTGTTCTGTGTATACTATCTCTCTCAACTGTGGTCAGGAGATTGTGGTGGGGCAGATACTAATCCTTTTTAAATAAGATACCTAGACTGACCGAGATGTGTGTGATGCATGTAAGCACGGACTGGGTACGAATTGGACGCGATTCGCATGTGTGAATCACTGACTACAAGGAGTACATTAATAGATTTGCAGGCATGCAAATACACGCATGATCTGCATTCGTGGGAATACACAAGTGCGTACTAATAATAATCGTTTGCGTACACATGCACGAGAGTGTTTAGAATGTGGTTGGTAACGTTTAAAGTCAATAGTACACAAGGGCGCATGTAAGAGAATGCGCACATGTCATGCGCGTCCAAAAACACGCATACTCGTGTAACTGCATTCCCATGGATACAAGCTTATGCTGTGCATATACTGAATTGCCTCAAATGCATGTGCTTCAATGTTAAACGCTGGTTTTGAGAATGGCGTGAGGTGGCTATAGACTTTTTAGCGAACAATAATGTTTTCACATTGGCGCTCAAAAATTGCACGTGTCATGCGCGTCCTAAAACACGCTTACTCGTGTAACTGCATTCCCAAAGATACAAGTTTATGTTGTGCATATACTGAATTGCCTCAAATGTACGTGCTTCAGTGTTAAACGCTGGTTTTTGAGAATGGGGTGGGGTGGCTATAGTTTTGTTAGCGAACAATAATGTATACACATTAGCGCTAAAACAAAATGCACGCGGCCGAGAAGCTAAGGATGTCGAATGAAGTCAACGGCGTTTACAACATTGATAACAAGACCAGCAGTCTGCCCTTTCATGATTTTTAGAGTGGACCAGGAATCAGTCATGTCTTATATCGTTTTGGCATATTATCTTGCACACATGGACAAGATGCACACATTAGTCTTATTTACGTGGTCGAGGTTCGTCCAATAGGTGCATTTGTGTATATAAGTATTTCTCATTGTGATGGGTGTATCGAGAAATAAGACGGATTCGGTACGAATATGTATTAATGTGAACAAGATATGCCCCACATTTATAAGTGGTTGATAATAGGAAGTATATTTGATTCTGGAGTGAAACGAAAACGGACGTCCGGTTAGAACGGGTGGATATTTATTTAAATATGTATTAATGTGACCAAGATGCGCCCCACATTTATAAATGGTTGATAATAGGAAGTATATTTGAATCTGGTCTGAAACGAAAACAGACGTCCTGTTAGAACGGGTGGATATTTACACATCGTTACACAAATATGTGTACATAATCGTGCTAATACATGGGCTTAGTATGTAATGTGTGTTCTAAAACTTCTATTAGCATGCAAAGATTTTCGCGTACAGACAGAAATATATATGAACTGGATATTTACACACCACACTCGAATATACACACATATCATGCCAATACACGATCCTGACTGGTGACACTTGGAGTTTAAACTATACGTTTTCTAAATATTTCGAATTGTTTGTGAGGGTGAACGGTCGTGTAGACCCCGATTTACATTTAATGGAAATACCTATATTGACCGTGATCTGGTTGTTATATTCATAAACACGGTCAGACTTGTTGTGAATCGCTTGCAGTCCCGAATCGCTTCACACTCTGCTTAAAGTAATCAAGAGGCCTGGATGGTGGTGATGAGTGTGTGTTTGCGGGGGGTGTGTGGGGGGGGGCAGGTAATTTGTATTTAAGCTACACAACGAGAATGACCCTTCATTCCTGCGAGGTAGGTAAGTGACTCGACCACACACATGCGTAGATTGCAAGCATACTCAGTGGTATGAGTGGGGCATCAAGTATGAGTTTTTTTTTCCACACAGGAGTTGCAGTATACAGACAACTCATTGGGTTATCTTTGAAACCGTGTTGCAAAAGACAACATGCAGAAAGTTTTAATAAAATGGCATTAAGGAGGCTTACAAGTTACTCTGCATAAACGTGTCATGATGACAAACGCATGCTCGTGTAACTGAAGTCGTATAGATACAAGTGTATGCAGTACAATTATTGTTTTACCGAGAAACGAACTACGAGGTTTACCTATTCGTCCACAAACGCAACAAGCTGCGTCGGTAAAATAATCATCTATATCGAAGACACGGATTTCGGTGGGTATAATGAGTTGCGGATGGCCCCAGAGTGACTACAAACGTGTTACTGTATAATATGATCTTCGTAAATCTAAAAATGCTAAAAAATCCACATTCATACATGAGTCAGTATATATACACATAATCTGATATTTGGTAGGGAGTAATGAAGTGAAAGCATGGTCTCCTATTACTCCTGGGGACATGGCTTCTGCGATAATGAGCTTAACACACTGCTGAAGGTAATTAGGTAGACACGTTGGTGGTAGTGGGTGGGTGTTGGTGGGGAACACCTAATTTGTATTTAGGGTATCCAACGAAAGAGCCTTCGCAATTTTTTGTTTTGTTTTAGGAGGGCTATTTTTATGTGCACAATTTCTACTGCTCACTTTGTCCATATGACAAAAAGAAAAATATAATTTGCTCAAAAATAAAACTCAACTGCACCACTGGGCTTCATTTTCAAACACTCACATTCATGGTACTGGTGGATGTGACTCTCTGGTAATCCCGCCAGTTCGATGTAGAATAATATTTTAACATTGCTGGGGAAAGTACAATTCTACCTTAAGATAGTGTTCACATCTCCCTAGAAATCCTACTAGGGATAGATGTGGTCAATCTTATTTTTCTTACACTTACTGGATGAAGCAAGAAGACTTCCTTAAACATGTTTTCACCTGAGTTCCATTCTGTTCTATCTCAGTACTGGGAGATAGAACAGAATGGAACTCAAGTGACGATGTGTATCCTGGCGAGAGCATCTGCTCGCCTGGTGGATTTAGGAGGGCAATTTTTAGACCTCCTGTATTTTTCGTAATGCCAGACCAGAGTGACACGATGGAGTAAGTTAAAAGAAAAACGGGAATTGCGGGAAAGTGTTAAACGGTTCATTTGTGAGTGTTGCGGGAGAGCAGGGGCAGAAGGAAGGGATAAACAGTGGGAACACAAGAGTAATGCATGTCTTTTCATTGGGGAATAGCGACGAATCAGCGACCGATTGCATTTGTATTATTGTTATGGTCGGATTTTATTCTGTTTCATCCGGTTACGTTCGACGTGTGAATTTTGAAGAAATGCCTTTGTGATTCTCTGACGATCATGACACAGAATAAGCAAAGCTACCGCAGACACCAAAGTTATTGAAAATGACCCTATCAATAAACATGATAATCTGTTGTCGTTTGATGATATAAACCGTCTTCGATATGCGCTTGTTTCATTTCTAGGTATTCGATACACTTTAACATTCGTCTTTGAACTCTTCCCTTGACATCTGCGGCACGCACAGTTGGAATGCTTGAATTTCATCTTTTTCGAAACAGTTTTGTCATGAATAGTACTTCCTTTTTTGATGTCAATACTTGGTGAAAATGTGGTCTCAAATAACTCATCTGAGCTGACTGACACCTCAGTAGAAACCTCCATTGCTGTTATTTCAGACATCTTTGGAACAGTTGTAACATGACCTGTACTTTCTGATATGATGTCCATCCTTGGCGAAAATGTGGTATCAAATAACTCGTCATAGCTGACTGACACTGCAGTAGAAACAGTCGTTGTTGTTGGTTCCGTCTTCTCTTCGTTAATAGCAGCATATTCCACAGTCTTCGAGACTTGGGTTTCCTCCTGCTTTAATTCACCAGTGCTAGTTGTTCCTGGGGAGATATGATAAATGGAAGTTGAGCTACGAAGGGAGTGTTGACATTTACATTGAATAGCTATTCATTATTTTGTATATCATAAACTGGTTTCCCAGCCTAACATGAGCAGCAGACGACACTTTCAAATGGTACGCTGAAATAACTGAAAAAAATCAGCTCTTTCCAAAAGAATTCGTCCAGTTTTGAGACAAGGAATTGAAAAATAATAAAATAATAAAATTCAGATTTTCATGATTAGCAAATCCCAATCGTGATCCTTAGGTTAAGTATAGAGGGTACCTACGCTATTTTAGTGAATTATTTCGGGAATTATTTCGGGAATTATTTCATGAGTGTGGAACTGCAAGTGTTATTTTTCACGAGCGCTTGCATGAAAAATTATACTTTCAGGTCCACACGAATGAGATAATTCCCGATATTCAGTAAAACAGCGTAGATTATCTTTTTATTTATGCTACGTGACATTTTACTGCGCAATATTCAGCCCAATTCGACTGCAAACATTTTCAAGACAATAATAAAAAGCTGCTGATTGTCCCTTCAAGGCGACGTCATGCACTGAAGCGTAATGTCATTTAGGAGGCAAATGCTCGTGAAAAATAAAACTTTGAGGTCCACACTCATGAGATAATTCAAGATACTGACTAAATTGGAGTAGATTTTCCTTTTTATTATATGCTATGAGATATTTTATTGCACAATATTCAGACCAATTCGACCCCAAATGCTTACGTTTCAAAACAATAACAAAGATCAGCTGATCGTTCCTTCAAGGCGATGTGATGCGGCGTAGCGTGACGTCATTTAGGAAGCTACTGAGGGATGTTCCTCGATATCCACCGAGTCGATGGATATCGAGAAATATCTCTTAGATATTTTGCGACAATTCACAGGCTAGCATATATTAACAAGAGCACCGCCTAGCGGGGCAACATACGCCCGTCAAAATTGGAACGTGCACAAGTTTCTCTGGAGTAAAGTTTGAAATTTTTGTTGACTCGACTATGTCTGTCCCCCCTCCTCCAATTATTGCCCATTCCACTGCCCTGTCTGGGGTAAAGGGTTTCAAATTGTATGCTTGTGTGCACACATTTCATATTGTTTTTGTGAAATTTTAGTATGCAGAATGGAAATGCAAACAATTTTTAGGTGTAGAAGATTCTCCTCGCCGTTTACAATGGTAGCGTCCATTCGTTGACAGGTTAACTTCATTGATACCGATTGACGATAGGTAGCGCCAAGGAAAAGGACATTTTGAGGATCATAACAGCTAAAAACGGCGAGGATTCTAGTCGTTTAAAACTCAAATGGAGTTATCTGCTCCTGCTACATGCACAACGATAATTGATGATCAACATGGATGCAAAGTTTGAACAATAAAGCATGTAAAATGTTGAAGGAGTAGGCGACACAATAGTGTAATGTTTCAAGTACTAAAAGGGGGCATAACTCTGGAAATACAAAACAGAGTTACTCGGTCTTGTCACATGCACAGCGGCAATTGGTGGTCAACATGTGTGCAAAATTTGAACAATATAGCATGTAAAATGTTGAAGGAGAAGGCCACACAATACTGTAATGTTTTAAGTACTAAAAGGGGCATAACTCTAGAAATACAAACGAAGTTACCTGCACTTGACACATGCACAACGGCAATTGGTGATCACTATATGTGCAAAGTTTGAACAATATAGCATGTAAAATGCTGAAGGAGTAGGCGACACAATACTGTAATGTTTTAAGTACTAAAAGGGGGTGGGGGGTGGGGACATAACCCTGGAAATACAAAACAGAGTTACCTGTTCTTGTAACATGCACAACGGCAATTGGTGATCAACATGTGTGCAAAGTTTGAACAATATAGCATGTAAAATGTTGAAGTGGTAGGCGACACAATACTGTTATGTTTTAAGTACTAAAAGGGGCATAACTCTGGAAATACAAAATGGAGTTACGAGCTCTTGTAACATACACAACGGCAATTGGTGATCAATATGTGTGCAAAGTTTGAACAATATAGCATGTAAAATGTTGAAGAAGAAGGCGACACAATACTGTAATGTTTTAAGTACTAAAAGGGGCATAGCTCTGGAAACACAAAATGGAGTTACTTGCTCTTGTCACATGCACAACGGCAAATGATGATCACCATGTGTGCACAGTTTGAACAAAAAAGCATGTAAAATCTTGAAGGAGTAGGCGACACAATACTGTGAAGTTTCAAGTACTAAAAGGGGACATGACTCTGGAAATACAGAACAGTGTTTTCTGCTCTTGACACATGCACAACAACAATTGGTGATCAACATGTGTGCAAAGTTTGAATAATATAGCATGTAAAATGTTGAAGGAGTAGGCGACACAATACTGTAATGTTTTAAGTACTAAAAGGGAGGACATAACTCTGGAAATACAAAACAGTGTTACCTGCTCTTGTCACATGCACAACGGCAGTTACTGATCAACATGTTTGTAAAGTTTGAACAATATAGCATGTAAACCTTTGGAGGAGTAGGCGACACAGAAATTGTTTACGGACAGACAGACAGACAGACACACCGACAACGCCATAACATAATACGTCCGTCAAAAAATGTCGGGCGTATAAAAAAGGTTATCTAATTCACAAGAAATCACAATCTGTTATTTTCATTTTTTTTCATATTTTTTTTCTCAAAAAACATATCATGTGACATCTTACTGGAATGAGCTTGACAAGCTCGTCCCAACGAGGTCTCACGTGATATGGTTTTGATGAATGTTTTTGGAAATACTGCTCAATTTGTACATTAGGCAGGCGGATGCTGCTGGTTCCTTAGGTAAACGCTTAACACTCTTTCAATACAGAGGCCTGAGTGGTACCATTCAAAAGAATGTTATTTATAGGCAAACTCGAGAATCTATTTTGCACGTCAAGTGAGGTTCAAGAACAAAAAGTGAATACGGCGCAGTAGTCAACATGGTTGGTTCAGTAGATGTAGATGTTGATGATGCTGTTGTATAAGTTGCTGGTATAGCAGTCAAAGTGGTTGGTGCACTTTTGGCTACAGTGATTTCGGTACTGATTGTTGGTTTTTTAATTGGTGGTAAAAAGTGTTTGATGTCATAGTTTTGGAAGTGGTCGGTGTTGTAGTTGTGGCACATCTACTATACCAACAACCAGCTCAACACCACCAGCCGCCACAGCTACAACTCCAGTCGCTACAACTACTACACCAAAATTCATAATCACCGGACCAACAAATACTAAACCAACCACCATTTATGCTAAACAAACTATAACATCAACCAGTGCAGCTACAGCACCCATCATCACAACAACAAATAAGAAACCAATTCTCTAACGACAAAAGTGGCGCTAAAGGCGTCACATGGGGTGTGAATCAAAAATCTGAAACCTTTATGCACATTTAGGTACCGCATCGGAACCTATGAACACACATTCAACATTTCGAATTAAAAAAACCCTTGGACCCTTTCGCCGAAAACCGATTCTCTAACGACAAAACTGGCGCTACGGGTGCCACATCTGGACGAATAACAAATTCGAAACCTTTATGCACAACTGGACACCCTACGGAACATATGGACACACGTCCAACGTTTCAAAATAAAATCTCTAGGAGCCTTTCACCGGAAACCGATTCTCTAACGACAAAAGTGGTGCCACATGAGGTCGAATAAAAATTCCGAAACCTTAATGCACATCTAGAGACCTTACCTGAACACATGAACACACCCTCAACGTTTTGAATGAAAACCCCTAGGAGCCTTTCACCAGAAACTGATTTTCTAACAATAAAAGTGGTTTCACTGGAACCACTTGGGGACAAATCAAAATACCGAAACCTTTATGGACATCTACAGATGCTACCGGAACACCTTAGAATAGTTTAAAGGTTTCGAATTAAAAACCGTAGGAACCTTTGAATGGACATTTTCTGACAATAGCAATAAAAGCGGTTCCACTGAAATGTTTCGAATTTCATACTCTTGGTGATATGAAGTTTGGACGTACGGGCGGGACAGACTGGACGGACGGGACGGGACGGACGGAACGGACGGAGATCACCACAATATCCTCGTTGTTTTTAAAAATGTGGGGATAACAAGCACAACCACAACCATACTAAATATTTCAACCATTTCGCTGAAGACAAAAACTACTACACCTGCTTTTACAACACCAACAGCCACAACCTCGACACCAACCACCCAGTGTTCACGCCGTTGGATGCCAATTTAGACAATTACATCAACGAGTTTGTTTTGTCACTAAAACATCTCCCAATGGCTAAAAATGTTGCACGTAAAATGTGTGTCCTCTTAATCGGAAAAAACACCGCATTAGTTACAAAACAATAAAATAATTATTTTATTACTCGCTATAAAACGAAATTGTAAGCTGGCAATTAAGGCGGGAACAATCGCGTGTTTTTGAAACACACCAAATCCTTGTCACTTTGTCAAAAAGGTAAGGCTGGTTGGTCAACATGATTGGCGTTAATTAAGAAGTAAGAGCATTGTGGGTAAAACATTCAGCTTTACAAAAGCCAATATTAATCCTTTGGACCCTTGTTTCGTGGAATAGTATCGCCTTTGTGTACACTTACAGTGAGATGGATCAGTCCAATATCAAAAAGAGAGGATAAAATAATAACTGCAGTCTGCAGCCGTCTGGCTGCAGACTGCAGTTATTATTTTATCATCAATGGCCCATGTTTGGACGTCTTATAATAACACAAAAATGGGACAAAATTATGCTTTGGACCGAAAAATCGGTCTTACGAGTTCAAAGGGTTAACCCTTTGGACCCGGGTGATATCACTCATGTCAGTTCTATGGCAGCAATTGGAAGAGTACATATTCATTATTTAAGGGTAGACCAATCAATATTTTCAAAATGAAGCCCCAGCCTTAAGGCTGTCCATTGAAAATATTGATTGGTCTACTTCACACATTCACAGTCATCCTACTTAATGAAATTATAACGTATCATTTCCCTGGGGCGGAAAATGGGACTCGCGGTTTCAAAAGTTTAGATTAGATAAATACTTTACACCTTGTCTTGTGGTGAGATTATTAATCTCCAGTATCTGTGTGCAACTGTATCCATGTTTTGGAAAGCGTTTTACCATGTTCTGATTGACATATTAGCCGATCCACCAGCATAGATAACAAGCGGATGGATTCCCATACTATCCTGTTCCCATCCCCACCATCACTTAGCATTTCGCAGAAAAAAATATTATTTCTTAAAGTATTGTCCTTACACTCCTGAAATTATTGTCAGATGTTAGAATGAAGAAACTTTTATTGCACGCCTATGTTTTTATTTTCATAAAATACACGCCTTTTTTTGCAAAAACCTAATCGAACAATAAATATTGCCGTATTGTCCTTGAACAATAAGATAAGATCGATTTCGGCGGAGGGGTGATATTGAACGAGAAGCTGAAGGCTTCGAGTTCAATATTATCCCTCCGCCAAAATCGATTAATAATTTTTGAGAAAACTGTATGCGTGTAATATTGAACTCGAAGCCTTCAGCTGCTCGTTCAATATTATCCCTCGGCTTCGAGTTCAATATTATCCCTCCGCCAAAATCGATTGAGTGCGGTAAAAATGACAGTTCGAACGCGAATGCTGTTCTGTCGACATATACATGTAATCCCAAGTGGAGCGACATGTCATAAAACCCATTTAAAGAAAAGGAATTTGGCGATGCAAAACACCATTTAGTTTTTCACTTCATCACCAAGACAATTACCCACAACGCCGAAATGAGTATAATATCTAAAAATGGGATATAAATCCGCGGTGTGGTCGCAGTAGACCATCGGAACTAACTTCTCCTTCTTTAGTGGGAATGTATTGACCAGTACTGAATCAACTGATTCGATGAAGCCCAAATTGTGTCCGACCTATAAGTTAAATGAACTTAAATCATAGGACTATTTTCTATTCAGCGCATCGACGGACGTGCGCGACCCTCTCATTAGAATTTGGCATGGACACATTTTATTGGGCACACAACAATTCAAGTTTGATAAAAAATCTGGCACGACAGAATTCTGGTCCAGCATGAGAACTGTAACCACTACAGCTACTACTTCAGCCTATACATGTACTAAATGCACTACAACATCCATCACTACATTAACAGAACGACGGCAACAACCACCACGGCCATAACGTCCATAACACAAACCACTAAAACTCCAATCCTTTACTCCACCCACTACAAAATCAGCCACTACAGGGACTACACCAACCACTACAAGCGCAGTAGGAACTACTACAACCAATACTCCAATAACTACACGAACACGTACAAATACTACACCGACCACAGTAACTACAACACAAACAACTTCCTCATTCACTGATAGAGTGCTGAATTAATTTTAATGGTCAAAAGTTCTTCACAACTCTTTGCCTTGTAACAATTTATGGGAGAGTGCCTGTAGGCACTCTCCCATAAATAATTACAAGGAAATTCCCTACAGACTAAATAATCTATCTTCAAAGATAATATGAAGGGCTTCCACAGAGTTTGACGCCTTTGAGTTGCAATACCTGCACTTGAGAGTAAAGCCAAACTCTGGGCTTCCAGCACTCAATCAGTTAAGAACTTCAACTCCACTTCCAATAAGTACAACACCAATCACTATGACAACAAGAGTCAACATTTGTGAAACACCAACCATTAAAATATCAGTCACCTCAACTACTAAAGCACAGCACCAGCCACTACAATTACTACACCATCAACTATACGAACCTGTACAAATACTGCAAACACGGTAACTACAATACCAGTAATTTATTATAACGAGAACCGTTTCTCCTTATAACCAGATGTTTCTTTGTTACAATGAGAGCAAAATATTGCCTTGTCCTAAATCATCCGCTGTTGTAAATTGAAATTTATTTTGTCCTGGGAAAAGGATATTGTCTTTTTTTAAAAAGAAAATCGAAATTAGAAATCTAACACACCATCTGCTTCAGGAATCAGGGACATAAGAAGCATTGCGAGCGTGTGTGTGTTTGGGGGGAGGGGGGGGGGGCGTGATTGTGAAAGTCTGTCTGTCTCTCTCTGCTATTTTTTAAAATTGTTCGTGGCTGGGCATATGCCTCTGTGCTCTCTTTAGTTCCTACGTCCATGAGAAGTATACGATATGAGAAAATGCCCTACCTTTTTCAACACCACATTTCTGACGGAACACATCATCACTGATAGAACCTGAAGGATCTACAAACGAAACATAAACGTATTGATTAAACTACAGTAACTTCATTTTTAGTTGACTTAGCTGACGAATCTGTGTTTGTCTGGCTGTTGGGTTAGTCGATTAGTTTTTCTCCATCCCTACACTACTTGTCTGTTTGTCGCGCTGCAGCAAGTGATTCTCAAAATGTGTCGTATCTGTGGGCAAGCGTTTCTCTGACTATTCGAAGAAATTCATTTTCAAAATGACTCGGCCCGGGAAGTGCTTCTTCAGTCTTTCTATTTCGGTTTACTGATACAACAAACTCTTTAACCTTCTCGACCGTTGGTGTAAGATGGTCAGTAAACACACTCGTTCTGCGTTAATGTATGGCTTTCACAAATAACTCCCCAGAAAAGCAAAAGTTTTTCCAGCAATTTTGGGTCGCCGGAAAACAAGCGAAACTTATCATGCCCACCTCAAGACTCTTTCTCAATGCTGCTGGCTGATGTGCGGGAATTTTCGCGGCGAAATTCTTACAAGCATGAAATAAAATCTTGAGTGCCATTACGCTGAACACTCTGGACAAATATTCCATAACTTATTCATTTGAGGTGTCGTATTCAAATTGAGAGTAGAATCGAATCTCGAATCGAATCTCGAATCGAATATCGAATCGAATATCGAATCGAATATCGAATCGAATCTCAAATCGAATCTCGAATCGAATAACTTTCCAAGTTGTGATTTGCACCTTCTTACATCCGTAAGATAATGATAATAATAATAATAATACATAATAAATAGAAAGTAATCATTTGGCTGGACTGGTTACGTGAAATAATTCATGAGAGGTGAGGGACGTTGTACAAACACGAGTGCACGAATACGCACGAGTGTTTTACAATATAGTCCCTCGCCGCGAATGATTATTTCACGTAACCAGTCCAGTCAAGCGATTACTCTGTTTATTCCTTTCATTATTAACGATAATTATACTATTTAACCCTTTACCTAACGTAACGGCCAAAACCGGCCAGCACTATTCTCAAAAATCGCCAATTAATTTTCATTATTTTTTCATTGTTTGTCTCTAAAACATAGGTTATGACCCCCTCATTGGAACGAGCTCGTCGAGCTCGTTCCAGTGAGGGGTCATAACCTATGTTTTTGAAATATGATATCCTATCTGGGAGAAAGTTCTACTACTGCCAGTATGAAAATGACCATGAAGCATTCAACAACTTACTATGAACTGTCATAGTTATCGAAGAGGCTGAACAACTGAAACCGAGTGATAAAATGCAGTCGCCGGAGCTCCCGAGAGTGTAAAAAAAAAAACAATGAAGTCCTCATTACACCGACGGCAAAGCGTCTTCGTTTGCGCGCACGGATACATGACCCAATTGTCGATTGAAAAATTCACTTATAAAGTTATCGTTTATAATAATCAAACCCGGAAATCCCAGTAAATGACACTTTGGAAAGTAATAATACATAATAATCCATAAAGATACAGTAAATATTGTTAGTATCTTCTCAAGTATTGTATTCAACGGCGACTCGTATGTTTGGGCTAGTCAATCAAAAATCGGAATATTCCAGAAACGGAATGAATATAGTTTCGGAAGCGGATACACATTGAACTCTTCTTCTATCATCAGGTCTCCCATACTTGGAGTTTGATATCATCGAGATGACTCGAAAATTTCCAAATCAACCAGACTCGAATCGAATCGAATCGAATCTAATCATCGGAACGATTTCAAATCGAATCGATTTCCGAAGCTTCGCAGACAGAGGCGACAGAGCCAGGAAGGCACATGGGGCACGTGCCCTTCCATTTTTTTCAACAGATATGTTTCGCAGTTACACAATGAGTTAAAATGGGCACGTGCGAACGTGTCAATATACAGGCATTCCTGTAACATTATTTGCAAATCCAAACAATAGTTAGCCAAGTAATTCCACTTTCGGTCGCTTAGATCCATTTCTCCTTTTTTAACTATCTTCCAACCCGAAGGCTGGCTTTCGGGTTGGAAGATGGTAGAAGTAGAAGAAACAGACAGGACAGTGACTACACAGCGGAATATTCATCTAAACGAGAGGCTATAGCGAGTCATGGTACATTTGCCGATATACGATTGTAACATTTCTCACATTGGGTCGAACCATGGTAGCATTGTAAATTTGTGCCCCTCCACTTTTATCGTGCTTCCGCCGCCCCTGTTCTCGTAGAGTCGAACCATGGTAGCATTGTAAATTTGTGCCCCTCCACTTTTATCGACGTTTCGCCGTGTCTTTTCGCAGGACTCTAATAAAATGTTCTATTTTCTTGAAATAGTGGACTATTCATGTTCTCTTTCCTTCACATACTATTTTCTTATATAATATTCTGTTATCTAACTCTTAGTTCCCTTTTTCGGAAATAGAGTGAAATACTTTAAAAACATTAGTTCTGTTCGATGCCCCATTAAAGAGGTAACACGTATCAGCGGATCAGTAGTGATCCAAATCAGATATTCGACAGAAGTGATACACTATTATGTTTTCCTTTCCTTTGTTTTTCGGAAATCGAACTTTGGTAATCAGTAATTGTGTTTTTTCTCAACACAATATAATACAGAATGTCCTCAGACACATCCGATAAATTCATAACCTAAAACAAAACAAAAGCATATTGCCAAAATACATTTTTATTATACGCTAAACGATAGATTATCGAAGAAATTTCGGAAAGACAGAAATCGTATCCCCCACTGTGAAGATATAGAAATTTTCACTTTCACGATATCAATCAAAAGGACGGCTTTCAAAGCATCACTTCAAGGTGAATACGAGACAAATTATTACTGAAAATTATCAATTTGTTCTAGAAACGTATAATGAAAAGAAAATCTGGTGTTTTGGAGTCGATCCTGATCATTTCCAGCAATAATTCAACACGTATTCACCTTGAATTGATGCATGAAACCCGCTAGACCAACCATGGCCTGAAAGTCCGTAATATAAATTGTTGGTTTCGTTCGTCCTTTCAAACGATGTACCAAACCAAAAACTTATATTACGCACTTTCAGGCCATGTTTGAACTAGAAACCCGCCAAATGAATCAAATCGCAAGGCGCTATCTGTTCCGAGTATCGATCAAATCACTTCCGCGTATCAATGATTCAATGTGCTGTTTACTTTCATGCATCAATTCATGGTTGAAACGAGTGGAATTATCAGATTCTTATAAAAAGCGTATAATCAAAAGAAAAGCTAGTGTTTTTGAATGGATACCGAAAATTATCTCATTTGTGATCGAGATAAATGGGTATTTTCGATCGCGCAAGCCCTCGCGAAAAACAAACACTTGTATCGGTCACTCATGAGATAATTTTCGGTATCCACTCAAAAACACTAGATATCAGCTATGTATCTATGTGGATACGATAACTTTTTTTAAAAAAAATTCAGATTGAGATTTATAAACCGAACATAATGAATATAAAAGAAGAAAACCAAAAAGCTTTGTGAACATGTGTTTATAAATGGGAAAGGCATGTCCACATGAATACATAACAAGATAACTTTATTTTCTGTAACTAAATATTTTAGCTGCGATCGAAAACTGAGCAATTCGAGAACTACTACTGCTATCTTGAATCGCGTTCGTGTTTCCACGTTCGTCGAGATCCGCGGGAGATAATTCGGTAACATTTTCGCTATTTGCGTAGATATGCATGCTTCGTCCCTCTGAGCGCGGAGAAGGAGCGTTTTGTTAATTTTGTTTTTGTCTTTTGTAATCGTGTAATTTTTTGGATGTTGTTGCAATTTTTAAAATAACTCTTTTTTTGGATTAAATGAATTAACGTGTATTTTTAAATGGTGTATTTTAATTGAGGTACAATGTTTTGTTTTTTTTTAAACTTAAGCGATATCCTTCTCTGGGTCAAACTTCACATGTGGTAGAAATTTTTGGTCACGTTGAACTAAATATGATTGACATATTTTGTAAAAGGATTTTTATGATCCCGCCAATTTTGTGAGGGGTATTAAATGTTACCCTTGTCCGTCCGTCGGTCCATCTGTACGTACGTTACGTACGTACGTAGGTACGTACGTACGTACGTACGTACGTCCGTGTGTCCGCCCCGAATGCAGTTTCCTGGCGATAATTTTATTTTAACTGAAAAAAATATATACATACATCTATAACCACATAATAAAGGTTGGGATTGAAAGTGAACTTGGTCCGATATTTATGGCAGAGTTATAGACTTTTTCGACTTACAAGATATGTTGATATGTTGATATTCCGGATTGTAACTTGGGTTATAGGTGTCCGATTTCAATCAAACTTGGAATATAGCTTACTGGAGACAATATACCAGACTGGTTTGATTTTGAGTGTGGTGCGATAATGTTATCTGAGTTATGGCTCCTTTTTGGACTTTGTTAACCACAAAATATAGTTTATCACAAAGCGGGGGTATTAGTGTCCCATGGGCACATTTGGTGGCCTGCTGTATTGGTGCTATGGTTTGATGGATACATGACTAGAAACTCATGCTTGGCAGAGTGATCCCCTTGGACATTGCCATCCTTGGTGTTGCACTTGTTTTGTGGGGAAAAGATAATACCTTTATCAATTAATTAATTACTAATTACCCATTCCTGCTATTCCTACGTCAGTCCCCACAGATTGTTTGGAATATATCTCCAGCCATTCAGTTCATCGATTTCAAAATAACGTCACGCATATTTTGTAAAAGTATTTTGTTTTGTGGGGAAAAGAAAATGTCTTCTTAATTCGTGTGTAATCACTGCGAAAAAATTTTCGCTTCTGTTTTTACCACGAATCGCCATGAGTTAACAGTGCATTCTAGAGTCGAACGCTACACTTATGGGTTAGTTGAAGAGTTACTAAGAGGAAATCTACCACAGCCTCTCCTCCGAAAGAGTTTAAAGAAAATGTAAGATACCGATCAGGTTGTTTTCCAAGCGGATATACTCGATGAAGGAGAGAGCTTTTGGCTTTGTCAGAAATGTTTGCGGTGCATTTGTGGGGGAGGGGGCATACCCACCACATGTCAGGTCGCCTCTTTCAGAATTTATTCGCCTAACGGACCGCTGACTTCTCATCCTTTAATACCATTTTATACTGGAGGCGAACGCGACCACTGCCAATAACCGCGCGACATTCCGCGCGAATTATCGTTCATACTGAAAGCGGTGATTCGCGCAGAAATTCGCAGTGTTAAAAAACAATCCTCCAGATAGGTAATAGTATGCCCTTTGACCTCGCCAGCTGATTGGCTGAATAGAATTGTTCGCGCGAACAATTCCCAAAAATTCGCTATGGGGGCATTCTCCGCGGTTTTCCGCGCGAACAAAAAATGGGCCGCGTTCGCCCTTAGAATGAACGACTCCATTAACATTTGTGCTAATAAAACAAATGCTACCACCGCGGGCGGAGTCGCAGTTGCGTCCGCGTTCGCCTCCAGTATAAAATGACCTTTAGTGAAGAGTTAATGTTAACTATTCTCTTGGGTCAACAGTCCAAATTCAATATAAATTTGAATATCGGAATCGGATTCATAAACAGGCACGTGGAGACAGGCGATTTGTGTTATGTTCATTCATCGTCGAATAATGGCCGGCTGCTGGCCCAATCCCACACGATAAGCGTTCGGAAAGACGTTTGAGAGATTCACTAAGATAACTGAAGAGATAATGTTTTGGAGGAGGCTAGCTTGCGTCGACTAACAACGAAGTGGGTGATGTACAGAATCACGAACGTCACTTTCTATGTAACTAAACTCACCAACAACCCCATGGGAATTGAACCACTCGTCATGCCTAGATACATTTTGGACTTTCCTGCCATCATTGTGCTACAGGAATCCGAACAGAAAAACATTCATTATTTTGACAATCTGTGTCTGTTTCGGTGTCTCGCTTTATGGAGTGGATCAACCTGCCACGAGCACGAGAGTAAAACGGACATTCACTTCACGAAATATTCTAGTAAACCCAAAGCTAAGTTTAGTGGAGAATCTCTGGCGGATTTACGGGCACTAGAATAAGTTTTTGAGGTGAACGTTGTCCTGTACCAGATCCTTTCAAAAAACGAACAACAACAACAGCAGCAAAAAAGTTTTCAACAATAACAGGTGAAACCAGATGAAGGTGATGATGCTTACGCCATTCTCACCCAACGTTCACTTGGCCGACATAATGGCACAATGTATGTTAATCTGTATAAACATCCCTTCAGTTACATCAAAATTATTGACTACTACTGCAAATCATATAATTGTAGAAAATGTAATAAGCTCTTCACGGACGGATTTATGCTGATAAGCCACGATAAAACTTGTATATGTGAGAAAACTAGACTTTCCAGGAGGCCTTTTCCACGTCCCCAATGTTCGAAAAGCTGGAGGTTGAGGGGATACTCATTCCGGAAAATGACAGATACCACGAGTACAGCGCAATTGATTTCGAATCTTCCCACTCTAAAGACAAATTACCACCTAACACCAACAAAAGTACTTGGGAAGCCCGCAACTTCAAACTCGGTGTGGCCGTGTGCAGAAATGTACACGACTTTTGAGAACCCAGGTGCTTCATCACAAGCTGTGATTCACAAAAATGCGTCGGAAATATTATCTCCTATCTTGGAGAACTTTCTGCTACTGCCAGCATGAAAATGACCATAAAGCATTCAACGACTTACCACGAACTGTCAAGGTTTATCAGGAAAGATGAACTACTCGAACCAAGTGAGAAAAAGCATCCTCTGTGTCGCCTGAGAAGGGAACTCGATAGCCACAACCGCGATAGCTATTACCTGTTTTGGGATCAAGGCAGGCAGATACGACATCAATTTGGTGAAGACGGAACTGGTGAGCTATCTTCTGAATCACACTACTGTCAAATTCGGGGGGGGGGGGGGGGGGGCTCAGTAGGTAGAGGAGAGGTTCTCGGTTCGAATCCCACCTGCTGCAACCGCGTTGTGTCATTAGACAAGACACTTCACACCCATTGCCCACTTGGGGCACGGCGGCGTTGTGCACTAAGGCGTACTGCACGTCGATGGTGCACGTGTCTTCAATCAATGCTAACCCTGCTTGTGTGGATTTAGTATGTTGGGGAGGTGGTAGTTGCTCGCCGTTGCTCGGTAGTTCTTTGTGGGTACTCTGGCTACCCCGACCCGTAAAACTGTCGTGGTCATGTTAGCCATTGTGCAAAAATAGGTGACCATAAACACCAATAAATAAAAAAATGGCTATCAAATTCAACATAAAACAGCGACAATTTCCTTCGCATCAAAATCCATAAGTTTAAATTCCTGGACATCATGGGGTTTCTAGGTCCTGGACTCAGTTATGACAAGTATCTCAAAGCTTAGGCGCCAACGTGGCAAAATGGCATCTTTGTTATGAATGGGTGACAGCCTTGACAAACTCCAGGCGGACCAACTTCCTCCGCATGAAGCCTTCTACGGCGAATTGATTTCTAACTGTCAACATATCCAGCGGGCGTGGGACGAAAACAACATGTCCACATTCCAGTATTATTTGGCTTGGTATAATAATCGGGATGCCAAACCACTTTTGGACAGTGGAGAAGCAATTTGAACAGGGGAGGAATTTCTCGAAGGTTTTCGAGCTCCGTTTTTTTCTAGCCATCGCCGATCACCCCTTAACCCCTTGAACACGAGAGACCGTTTTTTCCGTTCCAGGAACATGATGGGTCATAATTCCATTAAGTAATATGGGTGCCAACTACATGTATGGGGTAGACCAATCAATATTTTCAATGTGCAGCCCAAGGCTGCCCGTTGAAAATATTGTTTGGTCTTCCCTCAAATAATGAATATGGACTCTTCCAATTGCTGTCATTGTAGATTGTACTCACGTGGAAGATACCACCAGAGTTCAAAGGGTTAAAAATGCTAATCGTGCCCATGGCAGTTTTACGGGTGGAGGAAGCCGGAGTACCCGGAGAGAACGACCGAGCATCGACGAGCAACTGTCAGCTCCTCAACATTCTAACTCTGTTCAAGCTCCGCTCAAGCAGGGTTACAGCGGTTGAAGACATGTGCATCATCAACGTGCAGTACGCCCCAGTACACGGCGTCATCATGCCCCTATGTAGGCAACCGGGATAAAGTGCCTTGCCCAAGGACACAACGCGGGTCGTCCCGAGCGTGGATCGAATTCGAGACCACTAGCATCGAAGTCCAACAGTCTGTATTCCACAGATATCAGAAGAAATGCAATGCGCTACTTGGATCTGTTGATGAAAACACCGGCAAGCTTTCTGAAGGAGTGGCCGGTTGAGCAAGCTTTCTGAAGGAGTGACCGGTTCTACGCAAATCAGTACGTCACGGTCTGTTCAGGCTTAAATTGAAAAATGCAAATTTTTATGATGCGCATATTTTTCGTGGCACTGCTAATTAAATATTTACAACATATTTTAATTTTTATTGACAACAAACATGTGCCGAGATTGGAAAGTTGATACCATGTTGATAGTTTGTGTGCAAGGTAAAATTCCGTGACGTGTGGTGAAGTGAAAGCTGTTACTCTTTGACTGGTCACAGTGTAATATCGTCATCAAACGTCACGGATTGGGGGAAGTTATCGTGGCTTGTCGCCATTTCGGGTGTGGGAGGGGGGATATTGAGTTGCTATATTTTTCTCTGAAGTTTCAGCAGTCCACTTGCATAGAGATCAGTGCGGTACAGAAAGCGTCACCGCAAAGAAAAACATACAAATAATATTAGATATCGGCTGGCTTGTCATGATTACGACTTGTTCGCGACCATTGATCTTCATAACGTGGAACGCTGATTGGTCACATACAGAAAAGTGTCCCATGCGCCGCAATAAAAGTTATAAATAGTCTGGTTTATAATATTAAAATTAAATTATTTTAGTGGACCGTAATTAAGTGTGTCAAGTTAGCAAGGCCGATTTTGGTATCATTGTAAATACGTCCATCAATCATCAGTAGGCATAGGGATAGATCGTTGTAATATATGTCGGTATTTAGATATCATACTTGCGAATAAAAGTTATTATATCTCGTCATCAATGGTCCATTTGTTGATCATTCTATTAAAATATTACATGGCAAATGATTGCAAGTGCATTTTTGTTAATTTGTTCGTCAGATTTCAACGGTTAATTAAGGGGACGTCCAACCTAACTTTGGTAAAATTTCAGGTAAATTTCTTTAAAGCCCAAATAGGCCCAAAAAGAATAACCGTAATAAAGTATATACCAAAATGATTGGAATGAAACATAGAAGATGTGGAAAATGGAATTTGCCATGGAACTGCTGCCATCTGTGGATAGCCCTGCCTGAAAGTCTACTGTGGCATAAGTAAGAGAACAAAATGTTTACAATAAAATACCTCAAAATAAAATAAAAGCTGTATTCTAGAAACACTGAAGTACATACTCGAAGAAATCTTTTCCTAATTCTTGAATGTAATAAAGATTGAGACCAAATGTTATAAGTTGAGTGCTCACTGATTGAAGGCAGACATTTTCTTTTGTTCATGTTTTGCTTTTTTTTTTGGGGGGGGGGGGGGGGGTCAACAAAGGTCAATTTGAAGGAGTCTCCTAGAAGAAGTATGGAAGGACAAAAGAGTGTCTCCCAATATAAAGATGTATGTGTCACTGTGATGGTTTGGAAAGAAACTATGATATTCTCCTATGTAGAATGCACTGCAAAGTCATACATTGTAGCTGAATAAATATATTTACAAATCCCTTGCAGTGTAACCCTTTTTATCCCATGTATCAATTTGATAGTGATTGATTGTTAAATTTTGTCTTGTTTATCAATAAGTAACATAGGTTCTTTTACTCTTGGACACTAATATACTCACGCCATCTGTTGGAGAAGAAATAAGAGTAACTGTCACTCGTCAATATAATAAACCATCAAAAGTACATAAAAGTACATTGTTATTCAAAACACATCAAATTAACCCTACATAACCATTATTGCCTTACTTTTCCAAAAGAGGCTCATTGAGATCAGGAGGGCACATCCAGTAGGTCTCCAATTCATACGTGTTCACGTATTTTTTTTAAAAAACTCAGTACGCAAAGAAATTCCCAAAAGGCAACGAGAGAGCTCTGTTTGATAACAAATGTCCGGGGGGGGGGGGGGGGTGTCTCCTCCCTTGTATGTCTGTACCTTCAGCACTCATGGCATGTGCCTTTTTCATCAAAGTGTATCTCTTTTTGAAAATCCTGGCGACACACATGCTCCAAACACTATCAAACAGGTAACCCTCCAAATAAGTGTATCTGTAAAAATCATATTACATTGCAAAACATTCTTTTTAGACTTTAAGTTCTGTACCTTTCATGTTTTTTACTTCCAAATATAACTCTTAATTTACCAATTAATGGGTGAATAGAAAAACCCTGCCATAATCAACATCTTGAGCTCTAGAAGCCTCCATAATAGCTCCGATAAAAGTGTCAAACACCACAATGGTGGCTTTACAGAATATTCATTAACTTTTTTTTCACTAAAATTATTTTGTTGCAATAAATTTGAGGGTGCCAGCAGGCACTTTCCAACAAATTGTAACTAATCAATTAGTTGTAATCAAAATTTTCTAGATCGAAAGAGTGAAAAATGGGGACCATAATTCTGGAAAGATTGTGTGGAAGAATTGCACGCTACAACGGCTACACATGCATCGTCCCACCATGATGCTTGACCACAACACCAAATATCATTCAATTTGGAGTAGCAGTGGTTGGAATGCAAGGTAAAATGCTGGTATGTACGAACCGAGGTCTCCATGGCACTAGATACGCCTTCGATTTTCCAAGTCGGGGGCATAATAATCACAACACACCCACCTTTTCAATTCATAATTTCAGGAAAATAAACAGAATTATGAATTTAAATTAATTTATAGATGATGGGAAAATAGTTGGCTTCTGTCGCCCTCTCGTACTATTACCACAAACACCTGCAGACAGTATGATGCCGACAAACGAAACTGAACGCATGTGGTCTGGTGTGTCAGGTTAAAAAGTACCTCGGCACGGATTCTGAAGAAATTGCGAATATTTCGTGTATTTCATTCGTTTAAATTCCAATTGCGACTAATTCTGACCGTGGATTCGATAATTCGTTTGGGTTTTAACAATCACGGTCACGCTGACCGTGGTTATGGTTATTTAGATATGCAAATTGGGAGACAGTATCTGGTAAAGGAGATTTGCCACATTAGTCAGTCTAAAACGATGACAAAAGACACTGATCGACGCTTGTGTTGATATAGCTGTTTGCAAGAAAAAACTAAATTCACAGCATCGTTCAATCGAATGCATCATTTTCTACCCATCCTCCATCGGTCCTTTGCAGACATCAAGACAGTCGCAGCAGAGATCCATGGTTACAAGGAATTAAATAATTTCACAGCATCGGGGGACATCAACAAACTTAATATATACTCTCCCAAAAAAGAAAGTGTGCATGCTAAAAAATAACACTAAAAAAAGATATATATCATTTTCATTCATGGAAATTTTATTCAATCACAGATGAATCACTTTGTGATCAACACGGGAAATTTCTTTACGCTACGACGAATACTCTTGGTGCCATGGAGAGTCAAAGACACTAAGGGTCAAACACAAAAGTCACACACTCATTATCTGGTATGACCTCCGTTTGCATCGACTACTGCTGTGCATCTACACCTCATGGAATCAAACAAGTTAGCATGGAAGTGTTGTGGGGTGTTGTTCCATATTCTGATAAGCTGTCTTTGGAGTTCCACAAGCGTTGACGGTGCATGGGGAAGCCGGCGTAGCTGACGTTTCAATTCGTCCCATGCGTGCTCAATGGGTGAGATATCGGGCGAATTTGCGGGCCAGGGAAGAACATCCACTTGTTGCTGCAGATACTGTTGAACAACACGAGCTGCGTGGGGTCGGGCGTTGTCCTGCTGTAGAATGATGCCGGGGCCGTGATGTTGCAGAAATGGGACAACAACAGGTGTAAGCACTTCATCACGATATCTGGCTGCATTGAGATTGCCATCAATAATGACCAGCTCAGTTCTGTTACGGGCAGTGATGCCACCCCACACCATGAGAGACCCTCCCCCATAACGGTTTCGCTCCACGACACATGGATCTGCGTAGCGTTCGTTTCGACGTCTGTACACTCTCTGGCGGCCATCTGATGATGAAAGATGGAAACGACACTCATCTGTGAATAAAACACGTCGCCACCAGTGTAAGGGCACGACGATGACGTAACATCAAAATCGGACGAATTGCAGGTCTTCGAGGACGTAAGCCGTATTCTCTCAGCCGGTTGATTACTGTTTGAGGATGTATCCGTCTCAGGTTAGGGATGCTCCTGGCTGTCGTCGTTGCCGTTTGTTGCCGGTTCCGGAGATGGACGACACGGATATACCGATCTTGTGCGGGGGTGGTAACTCGGGGTCTCCCGGAGTGGGGTCGGTCTCGAACGTCATCATGTTGTGCATGTCGATGGACTAGCCTGTCTACAGTGTTACGGTGGCAGTTCAAATGCTGGGCAACCTCTCTGTGTGTTCTGCCAGCTCTAATCATACCCAGGGCAAGGAGACGTTGATTCATTGTCAATCTTGACATGCTAATGTGGAGTCGTTTTAACAGCAGCGCAAGTTTGAATGTGAACGATAGGAAGGCCTTACTTTAGTGTTTAAATACCCAAGGATTCACACAGCTGCATGAATTTGCAGACTCTCCACGTGCAAAACATGCCTTTTCACAAACGTGCAGCACGTCATTTAACGTTAATGCAATTTTAACGGGGAAAGCTGTTTTTGTGTTCAATATAACTTATTCATGAACAGGTTAACACTCTTTACACCTACGAAATTATTTTTTTGGAGTTTGATCAATTTCTGCAATGCACACTTTCTTTTTTGGGCGAGTATAGTTCCAGCTCAGTTAGAATACACTTCGAGAAAAAAAAAAAACTGATTTCTGAAGCATTCAGCTTACTTTTTATGAATACTACTTTATTTTTTGTGTATCGTCCCGAATTTATACACTCGGTTATTTTTTTTACAAGTGGTTCATGTTATTTTTTTAGTGCGCAATGATTCAGATTTTCATAAATAAAAAAAGCTCCGACAGCCTGTACATATTGGATGGCGTTAGATGGAATTTCAAAGCATTTTTTGTAGTTATGACATCAACAGCTCAATTATTTGCTGTAACTTGTTTGCAAATCCGCGCATACATTGTCTCGAACAAATAAAAGGCGTGATCACGTCCTTGCATTCTTACGATCGCCCAAAATGAGTATTTCTGCAAGAACCACATTACAATCACATGACCGGAATAAACATCATTGAAACATGGCCACACCCGGAACATCAAAAATTTGTATTGGTGGCATTGCATTCCAGCATCACAACAACCAGAGTGTGTGTCATAAAAATGCTTTCTCCGAGTCTGCAGGATGTTATCATTACATTGGGGACAAGGCTTTCAAATTACCGATCATTTTGTGGTTTTACGGGTTCGTTACTTATGCCATTGCCAACTCAATCTTTTCAAAATCATAGAATTGACTTTTTTCCTGAAAAAAAATTATATATACCTTTTCTATGAACTTTACTAATTATTTTGATATATAATTTGCCTTTCCTTACTTCTCTTATCGGTTTCTGAGGCATTGGAGAAAATGTCAACAAATTGACCAAAGTTATGTTGGACGACCCCTTAAAGTTTCTGTTGGCTACTTTGATAATTTTCATAACTTGTTGAAGATGCCTCCACCGCAAATATTTATTTTTACATACCTATTGTCAGTGCTTCAACCCGACCTTGTATAAATAGCTGTGCGGAAATATTCTTGGAAATAATAATTTTTATTAAGTATTCATCAAGTTTTGGTCGTAATCATTAAAATTGTTCACATAAAAACCAAACGTTGTTGTGTTATACAACGGCCTTTATATCAGTGTTGTGAGCCACGTGACTTTATAAATCGCCCAACTATCTTTATATGGTCGTATGCAAGACCAGAAAGACCAAATTAGTTCGTTTCTTTTGGTCTGTTGGTGTTCATTCGACTTTGGTCTCTAGGGTATATACAAGACCCATTGGTCGTCGCATTTGGTCTTCCGTTCATCAACAACCGCCAAAGTCACAAGTCAGAGCAAACAGATCACCCGAATTAAACCCAGAGAGCCAAATTAAAAACCATTGAAGATACTCATCCAATTGGAAATATACGACCTACCATATCTACAAGGTTTATTTATTATTGATCTGACCGAGAAGCAAACTGGGATTTCTCGAACGCTCTGTCTCAGTATATCCGTGACCTTAGAAAGATGACCTTGTATAAAATCAACATTGCATCATCACAGTTTTCTTTGTGGAGAAATTCTACGTTGGCTTACAACTCTAGCAGTGAAAATTATTTTTAGTTAATATGGTAACAATTGGTGGCTAATGCACGGGAATCTTATGGGAAGGGCTGGACGAAAACATAGCGTTTTTATGAACACAACATCTTACACTGGCTAGGTTTTTTATATTAATAACAAAAATCAGATATTTGGCATTGAGCAATTGCATTTATCATTATTATTGTTAACAAAAAATGTTACTTTTCCACTTTAACCTTTCGCTTCAGTGTTTTTACTCCCTAACCCCCCCCCCCCCCTCCTCTCCCTTTCAGTTTAGTTTGGGGCAATTCGGCTTTAGTTTTTTGAAATGCACAGGCCTGTGTTGTTGTTGACCCAATCCCAGTTGCCAAATTGACCCCCTATCCTGCTGTTGCTGACATTACCTTACAAATGAACTGTTGTCAATTTAACCCAACGTGAAAGGCTGTGAATTACCAAATTAAGCAGAATAACCATCTAATTTGTTGTTAATTTAGCACAGCGTGAACAGCTGAATTGTTGCTAATTTAACCCAGCGTGACCAGCTGAAGTGTTGTTAATTTAACCCAGCCCAACCAACTGTGTTGTGAAACCTTAATACATCGTTACCAATTGTAATTGTTTTAAATACTAGAGGCTAAAGACACATATAAATATTTAAATTTATCATATGACTCGTCCGTTTTGTTCACTTTAAAACATTTGATATTTTGCTTTCATATTAACCCGTGATAAATAAAGCCTACCATCGATTTCATTGGTCAATTTCAAAACTAGACAATTTGATTGGCTAAACAAAATACAACTGGGCCATATTTTCATAATTTACATAATTGGGGTTGACAGATTTCATTGACCAATTTCAAATATGGACAGTTTGATTGGCTAAACAAAATACAACTGGGTCACATTTGCATAATTTGAGTAGGGAGAATTTACGTCATCTGTCCTATTTAGGTTGGGTTATATTGTATCAATCCTTTATCTAACATAACGACCAAAACCGGCCAGTGCTATATACGAAAAGCATAGGTTATGACCCCTCATTGGAACGAGCGTTCCACTGAGGGGTCATAACCTATGTTTTGGAAGCCAAAAATAAAATTTTTTAGTTATATGATGATGTTTTTTCCAAGTGTTGTCTGCAACACACGTTAGGTAAAGGGTTAAAAAGTCATACTAAGTCGTTAATTTGTGCATATGTGTGTCATGTGATAAATAGAATATGAAATAAGAGTTTTTCTCATATGATATTTATGAAACTCGTCCGAATTTTCAATTGGGGCTCGCCAGAGGCTCGCCCAAACAGAAAATTCTTATGTGAGAAAAACACTCATTTCATATTCTCTATTTATGACCAAGTCTGAGGCAAATTGATAGTTCATATTTAGTCTTTAACCATACCATCAGTAGAGTGACCTGACCTATTATGCTTTAAGTGTTACCCCTGTCGTTTTTACCAGATTTACTCTATCAAATTCCTTAGTGGTTCTTTTCAGGGGTTGACACATAGGTTTTGCTGTAGCTCTGTCCCCGATTCACGCTACAATAGTTGCCTTGTTCATTTCACGACAATGGGATTAGGCTTTGGGTGGGATCTCATTGGAACATATACGTTATTGTGATTATTTAACATTGTCTAAGATTTGCGGCTCCGAGATTATGTTCAACCTCGATGCTCCGAGATGAAAACCTAAGACTACTTATCACAATAGCAAATAATGTTGATGACGCGCACTTGTTTCAGAGCTTTAATGATTATTGATAAAAACCGTGTGTCGAGATTATAAAGTTGACACCGTGTGATTAGTTTTCGTGCCAGGAAAGCACCACGACGTTTGAGGAAATAACCGCTGTTATACTCTGACTATAAAAGTCACAGCAAAACGGAATTCACGTCCACCAAACGTCACGGGTGGGAGGAGTTGCGGCGTCGATTCACTTGACGCCATCTTGGGGGGGGGGGGGGAGAAGGGGGTACAGTATGTGTAGAGTGTATTATCACCAAATCACCCGCAGAATGGATATTCCGCTCAAGCAATAATTGCAGATTTGTTGCAAAGCACAACGAGTACAAGATAAGTTCCAGCCAATGGTCCTCGGGGTGGAACTCGGAGGTGCATTGGCTGAAACATTTCTTGCTTTTTGTCCGTATGGACAGAATTTGAAAGCTATAGTTTGGGCGATAACTTCACTCTGCGGTTGACTTTTTTACAATCCACCCTCCAAGTACTGTAGATTGATTTGCGACTTTTTTCACAGACGTATCAGCATTCCAGCTGTATAAAGGTCACTGGTCACGCAAATCCAGATTACATAAATGGATAGTTCAAAATGAGTACTGAATCTGAATAATCAAACGTAAATAGCATCTGAGATGCAATGCTTCATCGTTCATGTTTCTTCTTCAACTGGTAAGATTTTATAGAGTTTTGGCGCTGAAAATCGGAAAGCGAATTGCGACAAAATGGCGACCCTGTGGCGATCTGGTGTAAATTCTCTGTCCGATTTTGCAATGACAGTAGTGAATGTGTTTGATACACTAGCATATTAATATACTGACAAATACCGTTTTAGTGGATCACTTACCCATACATGTTACAGGCGTCCATTGAAAAAAAGGTAAATGCTAGGGCGATGGAATTATTTCCGTTGGTCAGAAAAGCGAAATATCCTAGAAGATTGAAAATAAACATAGGCAATGGGCTATTTTGGGGTTAGATTGGTTCTAGGCCATAAAAGCGTTGAATTTCTTAAACACAAATTCTCGGGTGTCTTTCAACTTGTGTTCCAGGGTGTACAACATCTATAATTTAACATTGTTTTGCAGAGAACACATAAAAAAGACAAAAAACGTACGTGTAAATAAATGCGTAGCAATGTCACTGATACACAGAGGTCAATACATTTATTGAAAGGCTAGAAAGTTAGAAAAAATACAGTGATGGGATATATCGAGAATTTATGGCGGAAAACAATAAGGTCATATTGTATACCGTAACATTTCAAGTAAAAATGTTTGAGATGTACTTCCACTTTTGTCCAACTTTGTTAGCCGGGCCGTTGGATCTGGGGTATGCAGAGCACAATTCGGTCTTTTTATAAGTCCTCCAAGTGTGATTTAATTTTTGAAAGGTTGCCATGCACTTTCTCCTGTTGTGAGAATAGATGTATTTCTTATAAAAAAAAATCAGACATGTATCTGCTAGTTCAGAAACTTTTGTCGCAGAGGTGGAGCCCTAGAATTGTGTATAACTTACAAACTACTTTTTCTGCTCAAGATTTTGAATCAATAAATAAGAATGGTGTAGATACCGATCAGTCGGAAAATAAGTGAGATGTGGGTTTTTTGGAATTTTTGGAATTTCCACAGAAAGAGGAGTGTTCAGCTTCGGATAATCCAGCCTGTTTGAGTCTTGAGTTCGAAAATAGAATCCGGTGGTTGATGCTGAACTATAAAGTTTGCAGAGACATGTAGGTGTCATCTGTAGAATCGAAAATATGCGTTTTATGTGTTTCAATTCCTCCTCTCTATTAACAGATTGAGCGTCGAAGGTGCGCGTGAAATAAAGCGAAAAACTCACGTCGAAACGCCATTCAGACACGTAATGTCCAATCAGATGCGTTCTTATAAGACGTTTTCAAGCTTAATCCAGATTTCACACGTGGCCTATCCAGCACATTTTCCAATGCCAGTATTGCACCATATCGCGAAGTATATTAACCCTTTGAACTCGTAAGACAGATTTTTCTGTCCAGGGCATAATTTCGTCCCATTTTTGGCTCATTATAAGAGGTCCATACAGGGGGCATTGATGATAAAACAATAACTGCCGTCAGCAGCTAGACGGCTGCAGACCGCAGTTATTATTTAATCCTCCTTGTGTATTGATATCGGACTGACCCATCCCACTACAAGTGGACACAAAGGCGATACCATTCCTAGAAACGAGGGGTCAATGGATTAAGATACACTTAGTTTGTGAAAGTTTGGGTGGTTTTGCAATCTTCCTCAAAAAGTATAAAATGTATTCGTTGATTTCTGAGCAAGAATTTAAAGTGAATATCAAAATCAAAAAGATTCAAACGCTTTCCGGTATTTTGTAGTTTTAAATCGATGTCTTCCATTCAGATGGTATTGCACCAACTTCTGCATAACACGTAGTTAAATGTGCATCTAAATAGTATTTATTTTTAAAGATGGTGTATTCTAAAAATCTACACTCGTCATTAAGTATGTCATTTATGAAAAGAAAAACGCATCGTTGACGCCAATTTATGTAAAAGTGGAACGTTACGTATTTTGATGTTTTTGTTTTTGAAAAGATGTTGAGAAAAAATAACAAAGGGGTTGTTTGACAAATCGTCCTTATAAGAGCCCATGCATGCAGCACATTCTCACGGAATGGTTTCATAAAATTTCTAAAATCCCTTCCTTTGAGAAATACCAGATAGAACTGGAACCAACACGTCCAAACTCCCCGAGAACTAGCGATTTCCACTGTGAAAGGTTTCCAGGTCTAGCAGCCTTTTAATCCAAAATGTTTTCAGGCAGTTACACGTGCTTTTCATTTGCGGGGACATTTCCCACCAAATGCAATAAATGTAAAAAAATGGTTTCGGTAGTGTTAATTATAATGTCTCGTTTTATTTTATCATTCTAGTTTGACCGTAAGAACATAACAAATAAGTTTTGCTTTTCATCGATTTTCCAGTCAGAAGGGTTTGAAAGTACGATTACGGTGTGGATCAAAATAAAGAAGGCCATTGGTTTCAATGACTGCACTTTTACCCACAATGGTAAAGTTCCTTAATGACCAGGTGTTTAATTAGTTTCTAATGTCACCAATTTTTGGTGTAAAATTACTTCCACGTAATTAGTCTTCTGTGAATTGTACTGAATATCCAATAAAGAACCATTATGATATGAATCTGTCAATTTATACTAAAATTAGTTGAGTTAAAAATCAACCCAAATCAATTGAGATGAGTGAATATGAACCCAATTGGGTTCATATTCACTCAACCCCCTTGACTTGGGTTGATTTTTAACCCAACTGATTTCAGTGTTCTCTTTTCTGAACAAAACCCTCTTTTTCATCCACTTCACACACTAGATGTTTTATTAAAATTTACACAGAGACCTCACACTTTTGAGAAGTCTTCTTACCAGTCTGTTGTATTTAGGGCAGTATTTATTGTTCGTTCGTCGCTGCTCAAAAGGAGAGTACCGTCGTCAGCATATTGATTTTCACTTAATATGTAGGTCGCTTTTTAATTCTGAACTCTATATTTCACCCCTTAAAACAAATAGGTATGGTGACAGAAAGGCAACGTTTATTTGGAAAACCACGTTTTATTTGAAAACAATTTGAATAATGACCATTGTTAAGAATACAACTGGAAATAACAGGATACACAGAGAGTCCTGAACATCTGAACGATGGTTTCTCCACAAAAGAAGAACTCCAAAAGTCCACCCAAGAGAATCGAATGCTTCTTCAAAGTCGGTCAGAATTAGAAGTCCTTAAACATCAATTATCCTCACATTTTTCAATTAGTTCGTTCATTAGTCTTGTAGATTCGTGAATGCAAATTGAGTTTCTGAGATGAATTGGTGTGGGGGGGGGGGGGGACTGTTATCAGACGGTTAACAATTGCAGCTGAACTAACCGATCTCCAGTTTTTGTTGAATAATTTAGATTTTCCTTCCTAACGAAACCCTGTTGCAATAACACCTCGTTATTGAGTGACTAAGTGTTATACTACTTTAACAAACTGACCAGAAATAACCAATTTCTTCCAGAAAAAAGTCGCAGAATTCAGAAGTATAACCTAGACGGTGGATTTATTTTAGCCGTGTTTTTTAAGAAGCATTGTTTGCCGCGTGTATTGAGGCATGATGGCATTCATCAAAAGTTGAAGCTCCATCTAGATTTAACTTCTGTGTCGAGTTTATTTATAAAAAGGGTTGTTTAGATTCAGAAATGAATTTGCTCTGGTAGTAGTTTAGATCACACAAATTCTTACAATCAGAAATTTACTTTGATTTGACTGAAAAAATGTGTAACATATTCACATAATTGAGGGTCAAGTATTATTGTAACGTCCATTTAGCAATATCAAAAACCGGAGGTCCACACATTGCAAAAAACCTTATCTAAACACAAAGTCTCAGAATCTCTATAAATGCTTTAAACGCGAAATATTGCATCGAACAATAATATTAATTATTTACTGGGGTTTAAGGTCTCATACTTATGTGACCGTTACAGTTTTACATGTGGAGGAAGCCGGAGTACCCCTAGAGAACCACCGAGCATCGACGAGCAACTGTTAGCTCCTCAACATCCTAACTCTGTTCAAGCTCCGCCCAAGCAGAATTACGGCGGTTGAAGACATGTGCACCATACACGGCGTCATCGTGCGGCCATGTAGGCAACCAGGATAAAGTGCCTTGTCCAAGGACACAACGCGGGTCGTCCCGGACGGGGATCGAAATCCGGACCTCTAGCATAGAAGTCCAATAGTCTACCACTGAGCCACCGTGCTCCATCATCGAACAATAATAAAAAAAACACCCTTTTAGTGCCTACAACAGGGTTAGTATTTCGAGATGTAATATGTTTAAAAAACTCAATAAACGGATATTACAGCTCCATAACTTCACAAACCGATGATCTAACCCCATATTCTCACAATGTTCTAAGTTCTGGCTGAATATATCTTAGCAGCAAGTGTACACATGATATGGATAAAATATTATCGTGATAGCCCTCAACAACTTATAAAAGCAGAAAACTTCGATCTACGCCGCAACAAACTTCAGCAAAATAGTAATTGTGACACCCTAAAATTGTCTTAGTGCGAAAATACAATGAAGAAGTTTCCTGAAAATGAACGAAAAAAATTTAAAAAATCAACCCGGAAGAGGGCTCATACATAGACAGGTAATAGTTATTGAACAATGCCCATTAAACACATTTAAAGCAATTTAAAGTGACAAATTAAAGCATTAAAGCAACACAATACTAAATAAAGCGGAGGTAAACGCGTATTAGCGCAGCCATGAATTCAATAAGTTTTGATTAACCTTTTACCCACTGCATATAATATCAATTTCTTAAGTATTGTTTTCCAAAAAATCATATCATATGACCCCTCATTGTAACGAGCTCGGCGAGCTCATTCGAACGAGGGATCACATGATATGGTTCGTTGAAGTTTTTTTTAAAAAATACTCTTTACCTGCTCAGTTTGTAAATAACGCGGCGGATTAGGACGGATTAAGGAAAAGCATTAAAAACTGTGTACAAAATTACACACAATAAATGATAATCCTTTAAATATCATGAGTAAAATATGATAATTGCAGAAATATTATAGAATAAATATATAATATATCCATAGGAGCTTGGTGTACCAACTGTTCACCTCGAGTGGTGTTAACTGTGAGCCTTCTGCACACCATTAACACCACTTCACCACGAGTGGTGAACATTTGGTACGCCAAGCTACTATGGGTATATTTTCTTTATACCATGATCGTCAGATTATTTAGAGTCGCTATTAGTTTTTCTCGATTTTACTGAGTAGCAGACGTACGAATCTATTTTTGTTTACACGAGTACCGCTGGCGGTTCTTCCGCTGTCAATTTTATCACTGAAACGAAATAGAAAAAAACAGGGCCTTTTCATTTTAATAACATACTATTTCGATTTATGGATGTTTTATTAACATGACACAATGCACGTATGTTGATTTTTGGTGTGTTATGGGGGTAAACTCATTTAAATACGTAATAAATAATTGCCACTTTCATTTCACCCTTCGCGAGGCGACGTGCGATAAATTTAGACAAGTTCGCATTCAGGTCGAAGTCACCAAAGGTCAAGGATCTAGATCCACTGTTGGTGCAAATTTTAACTACTGAAATCCCATGGCTGGCGTGTTCAGCACAGCTGGTGTATAAAGCTAAAATTTATGTCATGGGCCTTTCATATATAGTAGAATAGGTAATCATGGTACAAATAGAGTTTTTATTTTTTGACACAAAAACATAGCTTATGACCCCTCATCGGAACGAGCTCAACGAGGAGTGAAAATCAATTTTTTAGACACACATTGAAAGAATAAGAAAAGAAATGCAGAACCTTTGTCCACATATTTCAACAATACACGAAATCTTGCCCCATAACATTGACAAACATATTGCAATTTACAATAAAAATGGAAACAATACATAAACTGTCATTGTGGCAGTTTTAGGGTTAATACCTGAAGATGTGATATAATTTCACAACTGAGCAATAAATTGAAAGCGAAGCTTCATAACTTCAGAAAAATGCAAAGTTTAGTGGAAACAGATTATTGTGATGCTACCATAAACTTAAAATACGCCACATCAAAGAACCAGAACTGCCGACTTTTGAGAAACTGACCTAATACCAATTGTTTTACAATGGCACTGACGCCAGCGGACACGTCGCCACCGACGTTGGCGGTGACACACATGGGTCATGATATAATCTCATCTCTTAAAATAGATAAGCTAAATTACTAGAAGTGTATTTTACTGGTTCTGCAGAGATCTCTTACGATATTTACCATATTCGCAGAGTGCAAAATGGACTTCTTTGTACCTCCATGCCGCACAGCACGGAATATCCCAAAGCTGCCCCCACTTTTTCATTATTGCACAGTCTTGTCCAAAGCCATATGTGCTGTCCACTTCTCCAAACTCGCGATTGTCATTGGGTTGGTCTGAAGCTGTGAAGAAAAACATGAGTTTTCTAAACAAATCGTGCAATAACAATATAACAAAAAAAGCGTATTCATACTTTTATTGCGAAACAAGATTTTGATCTATTTTATTTATGATACTAACTGATTTCAAACAGATTTAACCCTTGAACATTATGTAAGAAATTCGATGTTGTGATGGCCTGTAACAAGTCTAGCCTTTAAACTCCTCATAACCCTCTGTTTAGATTCCGTCGTTTCGAATATTTTATTTGGTGAGAAGTTCGCTTTTCCGACGAACAGAAATATTCCACCTGATGGGATCTAAAAAACCTACGAGCATTCAGTTTTCTTGAATCAACACAAGAAATATTTCTCACCCGTAATTTGATTAGCTGAGAGCCCATCGACCACGTGCTCTAATCTCAAGAAGATTCACTCTTACCGTGCTCTAATTGCTGATAACGGGTCAATCAGAACACGTCTCTATCTACGGTATGCGCGAGCAACGGCGTTAAATCGCTCCTTTCACAGATCGAACACACCCTGTAAATTCGATCATAGTAAATAGACAGAGATCGAAAATGACATTGTTTTGATTGTTTTTCTTCAAATAAAACGTTTTTTTTTTCTTCTAACGATGACAGGAAATCAATGGAGACAAACGTATGTTGTTTCGTAAGACATTCGGGAATTTGGCTTTTGGAAACCATTTGTTAACGAGCCCCTTCCTATGGAAAAAAACATTTGGTAACGAGCCCCGAAGTAGAATTCCCCAATGTCTAACACAACAAGAGACGTTTATCTCCTGAATCGAGACTTGATTTGTGCAAACAACCCATAACAGTTTGCGATCATCGATTATAGCAATTCGACATACATCTATTTAACCCTTTAAAGCGTGGTAGTATATTCAATGTCATTTCAATTGCAGCAATTGAAAGAGTCTATATTCATTATTTAGGTTAGACCAATTAATTTTTCCAACGTGCAGCTTTGGTTCCTTTCCCGAGCATTTTGAAATTCGATGGGAAAACGCTATTCTTTTTGCTAACAATACAGACAAGGTTCGAAAAGATGGACCATTGTGATACTGTCGTCACGTCGGGTCAACATTCGTGCAACACGAGGGGTGAAGATGTGCCGTGCACCTTAAAAAGGAAAAAACCTGAATGTCTGGATAGGTAGGGTCACTATCACCGCCCTTAGTAATAAATAAGTAGCCTGTGTGGTATGTTAAATGCTGTCGCTCGTGCTCCTGAATTTCCAAATCTGTCAAACAGACAGAAACATGATACACTTGACACGACCATTGTTCATCGTGACCGATTCGGTTTGATGATATTGTAATACCCTCTGGGATTACTTATAAATAAATGGTACCTGGTATTGATGGTTTGGCTGTAACTTCCATTCAAAGTAAGGTGTGGTCAAACTACTCACCGATAAATTACGCAGATTGCATTAGTTGAAATTATGTAGCTGTATTATAGCGATAGCCATATTTTAGGCACACCGTCCTTACATTGCCAGTCACAGTGTGTTGTTGTTGTCGTTGTTGTTAGCAATGCGAATTTCGGAAACATCGCGCAACTTGTACATATATTACAACGAAATCGGTTGGTTTTTCTTAACATATTGGGACTGTAAATTATTATTCATTTCTATATAATTTGGATTTGCAGTTCCCAGACATATTCGGCATAAAGTATGTATTATTTTAGGGCGAATAAGTTGGGAAACATGTGTCGATCGCGTTCGTAAATTACTCGAGAAATCTGACCCAATTTTCTGCACATTTACCTTCCAGTAAAAAAATCTATTGAGTGTCATGTACTCAGCTTTTCTGTAGTCAAAGATTATATATCGATGCAAAAAGTACATCGCTGGCAACGTATGGGAATTGTTCCTTATAAAGTATCGTCGATTGTTTTACATTGTGTTCGTTGATTTCGCAGATAACACAGTCATTTGTTATTGCACTTTCAACTGTACGAGACGCTGGTGGCGTCACGTGGTCTTATTATCAAATATGGGATATGCACACGTCGGTCCATTAGAATAGATTAAGGATGGATCGTACATTCATGTAAATAGCTCATTGTGTATTCTTCTCAGCCGCCTGCTGTTAAAGTTAAAGCTATGCTATGGCTACTTTAGTTGTTTAACTTAATCATGTAATTCAGGCAGGATTCATTCGGGTGTATACTTAACACTTTGCAGTCTATTACCACGCAAGATACCGTCTGATTTGCTCTCCGCAGTTCAACTTTTATAATTAAACGTTTTTACCCTTCCTTATCTAAAACTGTTTCGTAATTCAGTGAAACATGTGTCGTTTTTTCATACTCGTTCCACAAATGCTTAAATTTATACAGCCATGGCAGTATTTATTGGGTTATTATTGCTCAAAGCAATGTTTGGTCAGGTTGCTGTCAGAAATAGTGCTATCTGTCATCATTACTAAACAATATTCAGGAATCCCGAATGCCTGAACGTAGCGTCATAGGTCAACTAACATCACGTGTTACATAATGATAAGGTATAAAAGGCAGCATCATGGTTATTATCGCTCTTGCTGGTCTTTGATCCACAAACGCTCTTGAAAGTTAAAAAATAAAAATTACCAATACTTAAAGCAAATAAAGCAGTAAATCAGGTGAGACCCAAATGGCCACTATTGTGTGTTAGAATGGCCAAATTTCCATTCCCTACCCCAGTAGACTCTGAATTGGAATGGGGCCTACTGTAGGTCTCTTGTAATTAGCAAACATAACCCGGGAATGGTAAATGGGAAGCAGGATATAATTATAGACTAGATAGTACAGGCCTATACAGTACGTTGAATAGGTCAAGTCTATTGGACGTGTCACCTAGTGGAGTTTGTAGGATATGAAATAGGAGTATATAATGTAGATAAGTTATTAAAAACGTGTTTTGTCAAATGTATCTTGCGTGGTTCACAAATTGGTACTACTACTAGCCCTGCACTGTAGCCCACGGGTATAAAACACTTTAACAGTAAGCCTACTGACCCACCCTTTAACCACGGAAGTGACCCCTCTTGCCAGGAGATTCCAGGAGGGAATTATAGCCACCCAGACAGCAGAGGAACGGGATAGAGTTGAACGGAGGTACCATCAGTGAATAACTGGACAGAGGATAGTGCATTTATGGGAGAACCAGTGGATTAAAACCTAGAATTGTATTTTCCCCTTTCTGCTCGAACAGATTGGTGGTGTCAGAAGCCTGAAGTTGAAGTCCCTGATGTATAATACCCACCACTTTTAGGCCGGAATGTTACAATGATGTCAGAAGCGGGGATTTCTTATTAATAATTGGGAAATTTAGGACTAGTCAGGAGAACATCAATTTATTAATAAAAAACACCTCCAGTATACGAACCTGTGCCAAATTTGAGGATGACTGATTCCCCTGACCCTGAAATTATTTTCAAAAGAAAGCAGAATACTGAAACTGGTCAGGGTGACCAGAGAATGGAGGAAAGTCAGCAATGGGAAATTGCCGAGGAGCAACAAATTGAAACTGACATGGAGATGGCTATGTCATGATAGCGGGGAAAGGTGTGGTGGTAGGAAAAGTGAACCACAATTTCATTTTACGATGAAGCCTGAGCCATATATGGTATAGATGATTGGAGATAATATAACTCCCATTTTGAAGATTGTGCTGAGCTGGGAAGATGGAGTAACTGTGATAAAGCCCTAAGCTTTGCAGCTTGTTTGAGGGGTTCGACCCAAACATTTTAGATGAGCTTGTCAGTGGATGAGAGAAGATCATACCCCTGCTTAATTGGTAAATTGGGTCAGCGATTTGGAGGTACATGCCAGCAGATGAGTTGGCTGGCTAACTTTGAGGCAAGAAATTGCAAGCCAAATGAAAAATTTGCAGCTTTTGGAGATGACTTGAGAGTCTTGGCTCGAAAAGCTTATTATGATCTGGACACCAGGGCTCAAGAAATTCTGGCATTGAATCAGTTTACAAGAGTGTATCAGCGTAAATGAAGTGCCAATGAAAGGATAAAGGTTGTTGAGATATTCGCGATGCTATAGCAGTTATTGAGAGGTATGAAGCAATTTTAGGAAACACCTGTGATAGGGGAGGGCCCAGTGTTAGGACAGTTACTGAGAAAGGGACTACAATGGTCTGGGTGAGAGAGCCTACTATGAGGAGAAAAATTACCAGTCAGGGAGGGGTAATCCTGACCTAATGCAAAACATTTTGAATAGGCTGGAACGGTTAGAAAAGGCACAAAAAGCGCCTTATCAAGGTAGACCAAAGTTTCAACCTAAGAACGAGGGAAGAACCTGTTTCAAATGTAATTCTGCAGATCACCTCTGCAAGTTTTGTCCCTTGAATCAAAGGAAACAGATGTCAGAGAGACCAAACAATCACATGTTTCAGAAACAAAGACCAGTTATAAGAACCAGCCCAAAAGGGGATTCAAATTCTAAATTACAGAGAAATGGCAATTTCGGTGGTTCTGTAGGCCGAGGACCACCACTTGACAGCAGGCCTCAATACACTCTACCAAAGCATGAAAAGGATATGAGAAGAGTGGGACAAGTTGCGGGACAAGTTGGAAAACTGTTAGGGAAAAGGGACAATGGTCTGTACACAACAAAATATATCCAAGGAATCCCTTTAAACTTCTTGATAGATACAGGATCTACATTCTCATTAATGTCCCAAAACGCAATTGAAACTATTTTCCAAAACAGGCACCCTGTAATAAATCAAGAAACTACAATTCTGAAAAATGTAAGTGGACAGGAGGTTAATACTTATTGAGTTTGTGATCTAGAAATTGCATTTGGTGAAACACCGCTGGGGCATAGGGTAATATTATATGATATCGTACCAGATGGTATTTTGGTCCGATATTTCCTCATGGAGTATGTCAATAAAAGTGATTATAAAAAGCTCAAGATGCATACCGAGGATAATGAAATTCCACTTTTGATAGGAGGGGAAGGTAATAGGGTATGTAGGGCGTAAGTTGAGGAAACAACAACCTTACCACCATAAACAGCAAAGTATATAAAAATTAAAATTCCAAATGTGGAACACCTAGGAAGTAAATGAAGTTGTCGAAGGAAAAAAGATTGCTGTTGTATGGGGATTGATTGACATCCAGAAAGAGGAAAAAAGCTGTTTGTCTCATACATTTTGAAGAGGAGCCTATAGCACTACATGCAAAGTCAGTTGTAGGAAAATGTGAGACTTACACTGAACCTAAAACTTATACAGGTCACCAAGTTTCAGACTGGCCTTCCTATGATGAGAAAATGGATAATTTTAATTTAATTATATGCTGAAAGTTGTAAACATCTCAATGATGAGGAGCAAAAATCCTTGGCTGCAGTATTAATTTAATATAAAGATGTCTTTTCCAAATCTCCAGGAAACCATGGCTGCACTTAGTGTTCAGCATGAGATACACACAGCTGATGTGATTCCAGTCAGGCAAGCACCCAGGAGACTACCCATCAGCAAAAGAGAGAGAGAGAGAGAGAGAGAGAGAGAGAGAGAGAGAGAGAGAAGATTAACAAAATGCTCAGGGGAGGGATAATTGAACCATCTAATAGTGCATGGGCTTCGCCAGTTATCTTACTTGTAAACCAGATGGTTCACCTCGATTCTATGTCGACTACCGCAAGTTGAATGATCTGAACAAGACAGATGCTTATCCTATTCCAAGAGGTGACGAATGTATTGACTCTCTCAGCAGGGTTCAGTGGTTTAATACCATGGATGTGAACTCCGGATTCTGGCAAGTTGGCATGACCAGTAAAGACAAAGAAAAGACAGCATTTAGTACAATACATGGGCTGTACCAATTTACGGTCATGTCATTTGGTTTAAAAAATTCGCCCTCCACGTTCAAACGTCTGATGGAAGACGTATTACGATGATTGCAACGGGAATAATGTCCGCTGTTTCTAGATGATATAGTTGTTCCAGGATCGTCTATAGCTCAATCCTTGGATAGGCTAAAATTGGGTTTTCAGCGACTAAGAAGTTCAAAACTCAAGGTAAAACCATCTAAGTGCTCCTTCTTTCAAAAAGAGGTCAAGTTCTTGGGCCATATAGTATCTGGGAGTGGAGTATCCACTGACCCAGATAAAATAGCTGTGGTGACAGGTTGGCCAGTTCCTAAAACACCCAAACAAGTACAATCATTCCTTGGGTTAGCCTCATACTACAGACAATTTGTGAAAGGGTTTGACAAACTGCCAGGCCATTACACAAAATCTGTGTGAAAGGAGCACACTGTCGATGGTCAGATGACTGCCAGGCCTCATTTAATCAACTGCAAAAAAGCATTAACTGCAGCACCAATTTTGAAATATCTTGTACCTGGCAAGAATTTTTTTGTGGATTCTGATGCATCTGACAAAACAGTTGGAGCAGTATTATCTCAAGAGATAGATAGCAAGGAACATGTTGTGGCTAATATGTGTAAATCAATGGACAAACATGAGCTGTCTTACTGTGCCATGAGAAAGAGCTGTTAGCAGTTGTCATAGCACTGAAGAAATTCCATATTTATCTTCATGGGCAAGAAGTCCTTTTAAGTAAGGCAATGCTGCAGTCTCCTGGATGAAGAGCCTGAAAAGACCTACAGGTCAGGTAGCCAGATGGTTACAAGAACTGGGCACCTATAATCTTCAGATAAAACATAGAGTGGGCCTGAGGCATAGTAATGCTGATGCATTGTCAAGGCATCCCTGTACTAGCTGTTTGAGGCAGCAAAAAATGGATTGATGACACAGAATTGGATGAGACACTTTCAATCAGCCATAGACTTGAATCACCAGCTAAAATTGATGATACATGTACCATTGATGAACCAAGTCCTGTGGAAGAGACAAGCGCTTCAATGCAGAATATCAGAGGAATAACTCGCAGCCAGAAAGGCAAATGTGGTCATAAAAATCAGGTCTGACTGGATGGTTGGGAACCACATGAGATAAGGCAACAACAATTGCAAGACCCTGACATAGCAGAAATACTTGTTGCACTCGAAGAGAAAAATGTCCACCCATAATGGTCTGAAGTATTTCATAGGTCATCGACAGTGAAGACATTGTGGTCTCAATGGGAAAGGGTTCAAATAATAGATGGGACTTTATACCATAACTGGGATATTTTCATGACATTGCCACTAGTGCCCACTTAGGAAGAGATAAAACACTCGGAAAACTAAAACAACATTGGCCTGGAATCAAAATTGATGTGAAGGAATAATGTCAATCATGTGATAAATGCATTGCCAAAAAATCAACCAAAGCAAAGAGGGCTCCCCTTAGAAAATACCTTGTAGGTGAACCAATTGAGAGGGTGTCTGTCGACATACTAGTACCCTTACCTGTAACCAAAAATGGGAACTGTGATAATTTCTCAAAATGGTTGGGGGCAATAGCAATACCCAACCAGGAGACAGAAACAGTTACTTTGTTGATGAATTTGTATGCAGATTTGGATCATGCTTTCAAATACACTCGGACCACGGAAGTAATTTCGAATCCGATATATTCAAAGGTATGTGTGAACTTCTCCAAAGTGATAAAACTCACACAATCAGTAAGCACCCCCAGTCTAAGGGCATGGTTGGGAGAATGAATAGAACCCTGGGTCATATGCTCACCATGTACTGTGAAAGTAAGCAAAATACATGGGATGAATACCTACCACAGGTTATGATGGCTTATCGTTCTTCCAATCAGTCAAGTACCGGTCAAACCCCTAACAAGATGATGTTGGTGAGGGAAGTTAAATTACCCAGGAACATTGTGATTCGAAACCCTGATATATCTGATGAATCGAGTAGCGTGGGTGAATATATCTGCAAATTGAAGACACTTGAACTCACTTGAAAGCACTTGAATCAAGCTTGTCAATACCAAAAGAGAAAGTGCGATATCAATGCCCAGAGGCGAAAATATCAAGTTGGGCAGCCAGTATGGTTGTACAACACCAAAAGAAAGATAGGCGTCTGCAGTAAATTTAGCTGCGACTGGAAGGGACCTTTTATTGATGGCATTACCTGTTTTGTTAAAACGTCACCAAAAACTCTTCCAAAACCTTTTCACATTGACCACTTGATTGAATACAGGGGTAAAAAATTACCAAAAGGGGTGGCAGTGCTGTTACAAAAGTCAACCTGAGATTTTAAAGCAAACTGATCCCAAAACAGTATAGTGAAATTTAGATGGTCAGATAATATAACCATTAGATGTAAATATGTCTATTGTTTTTGTGTTGCTGATAATAGTTGTGAGTGACATGTACTATAAGCATTATTAATAGTGTGAAATGAATTTTAGGGCTGTGTATGGATAATCGGGACAAATAAAGATTGTATCGACCTGAGGTGGTATAAGGTGAATGGCAGAGATGAATTGATAATAAAGCTGAGGGAGAGTGATGTAAATCTTCCAACAGCTTACAAATTCGGTGCATTTGGTCGTGTTGATAGATGCTAGAGTGGAGGAAAGGATGTTGCAATGCGCCAATATGGATGTTGGAACAACTGGAAAAATGATTATAGTGGAGGGATATGTTGGAAAGGATCAAGTGATGTAAAAGGTTATAAGCCAAGGGTGCTGAATAATTATGTTGATAGTAAACTGAGTGTGGAAGTGTAAAAGAAGTTGCAAGCAATGTTGTTGTTGGCAGAGTCAGTATGTTCTAGTTTAAGAGGGCAGCTGAGAACTGATATTGCGAGTCATGTAGTAGTGAGTCTACTGATGTTGCTATGCACTATCCACTGCACTTGGCATGGATGACAAGACTGTCAGATGTCAATGGAGGACTGGCCTGATCACCCAGTTAACATTGCAAGTACAGCAGGACTCATAGATTATGTTTCACATAGCTGTTTACTGAAGGGAGACAAATTTTGAAAACTCAGTTGTATATGTAACAGAAGCTCATTGTAAGTGTGAAGGAATGGGACTACCGTGGAGTATGAATGAGTCTTATGACCGACTTACCCTAGCTAATGATTATTCTCCAAACTTATGCCAAGTTCCTCTTTTGCAGCCGGATGAATTCAATGAAGAAAACTGATCTGGTTGGTTGTTGGCTGGGTGGTGACAAGTTTGATAGTGGATGATCACTCAGAAACCATATGGCATCACTGAAGCATTGCCGACTGACTGTGGTTTGTATTTAGTGCTATGATCGTCAGAAAACATTTACCCGTATGCATGATTTGAAGAAGCATGTGGTCACTCACCATTCCAAGAAACTTGCAAATCTTCCTGAGTTTTTCAGTGAGTCAAATGGGTTTTGGATGGAGTTGTATCCCTGTGACTACGGACGGCTAGTGAAACCAACTTCAAGAGAATGAATCGACACTGGCAACCAGAACCCGGTTCCTTGTGTTGAAGTGGATAAAGAAAGGCAAAGGGTCGAGTAGAAGCCAGGAAGAGTGGGTTCGAGAGTGGTCTCAGCCAAAACAGAAGGCAGTGGGTGCAAACTATTGCATTTGAATACAGGAGTATTCAGGTCTTGGGGTGGGGGAGGATGTAATACCCTCTGGGATTACTTATAAATAATTGGTACCCACCGATAAATTTCGCAGATTGCATTAGTTGAAATTATGTAGCTATATTATAGCGATAGCCATATTTTAGGCACACAGTTCTTGCATTGCCAGTCACAGTGTGTTGTTGTTAACAACGCGAATTTAGGAAACATTGCACAACTTGTAAATATATTACAACGAAATCAGTCGTTTTTTCGTAACATGTCGGAGCTGTAAATTATTATTCATTTCTATATAATTTGGGATTGCAGTTCCCAGACATATTCGATATAAAGTATGTATTATTTTAGGGCGAATAAGTTGGGAAACATGTCGATCGCCTTCGATTACTCAAGAAATCAGACCCAATTTTCTGCACATTTACCTTCCAGTAAAACAATCTATTGAGTGTCATGTACTCAGCTTTTCTGTAGTCAAAGATTATAAAGTCAAAGATTATATACCGACGCAAAAGGTACATCGCTCGCAACGTATGGGAACTGTTCCTTATAAAGTATCGTCGTTTTACATTGTGTTCAGCCATTTGTTATTGTACTTTCAACTGTACGAGTCGCGTGGTCTTATTACCAAACATGGGATGTGCACAGATCGGTTCACTAGAATAGTTTAAGGTGTGGATCGTACATTCATGTAAATTAACTCTTCTCAGCCGTCTGCTGATAAAGTTAAAGCTATTTTATGACTACTTTAGTTGTTTATCCTAATCATGTAAATAGTCAAATATGGGATATGCACACGTCGGTCCATTAGAGTAGATTAAGGATGGATCGTACATTCATGTAAATAGCTTATTGTTAATTCTTCTCAGCCGCCTGCTGTTAAAGTTAAAGCTATGCTATGGCTACTTTAGTTGTTTAACTTAATCATGTAATTCAGGCAGGATTCATTCGGGTGTATACTTAACACTTTGCAGCCGATTACTATGCAAAATACCGTCTGATTTGCTATCCACAGTTCAACTTTTATAATTAAACGTTTTTACCCTTTCTTATCTAAAAATGTTTCGTAATTCAGTGAAACATAATGATTGTGTCGTTTTTTACACTCGTTCCAAATATGGTTAAATTTATACTACCATGGCAGTATTTATTGGGTTATTGTTGTTCAAAGCAATGTTTGGTCAGGGTACTGACAGAAATAGTTCATTTTATTAGCATTACTGAACAAAATTCAGGAATCCTGAACGTAGCGTCATATGTCAACTATCGTCACGTGTTACGTCACAGAAAGGTATAAAAGGCTGCGTCGCGGTTGTTCTCGCTCTCGCTGGTCTTTGATCAACAAACGCTCTTGAAAATTAACAAATAAAAATTATCAATACTAAAAGCACATAAAGCAGTGAATCAGGTGGGACTGACATGGCCACTATAGTATGTTAGAATGTCCAAATTTCCATTCCCTACCCCCAGTAGACTCTGAATTGGAATGGGACCTACTGCAGGCCTCCTGTAATTAGTAAACGTAACCTGGGGAAGGTGATGGGAAGCAGGATATAATTATAGACTAGATAGTACAGGCCTATACATTATGTTGAATGGGTCAAGTCCATTGGAAGAGTCACCTATTGCAGTTTGTAAGAAATGAAATAGAAGTAACCCTACCAACCCACCTTTTACCCACTGAAGTGACCCCTCTTGTCAGGAGATTTCAAGGAGGGAATCATAGCCACCCAGACAGTACAGGAACGGGATAGAGCTGAACTGAGGTACCATCATTGAATAATTGGTCAGTGGACCCTGCATTTATGGGAGAACCAGTGGATTCCAAACCTAGAATTATATTTTCGCCTTTCCGCTCGGACAGAGCAGTGGTGTCAGAAACCTGAAGTTGAAGTCCCTGATGTATAATACCCACTACTTTTTAGGCCGACCTGTTACAAAATGTCCGCGATTCGGTAAGAAATCAAATCGTTGTAACAGTGTATGGGAGTTGGTGTCGTAAGTAGAATTTAGTTAATCTTGTATGTTTTATGAACTGTTTCACTTACAGGAATAGCAGACGACATTTGCACAAACATTCCTTGAAAAAATATTTTTTTGTCTTCGAAAAATAACTCATGACGTCTCAGTTGAACGTACTTATGAGAGATCCTAAGCTATGTTTTTTACTAAAAAATTGAAAAAAAAATAAAAATTTTGATGACGATTTTTGTTAATAGTGCTGGTCGGTTTTGGATGTTACGTCAGGTTAAGGAGTGAATTGCAAATTGCGCCATAAAAAGAATCTCAAATCCCTTACGATTTGTAATGAAATTTCTGAACGAAGTTCTCTAAAATCGATCTCGGCAGAAATAGATTTTAGTGAACTGGGTTCGGAAATTTCATATCAAATGGCCACTCATTGAATATTCTCTATTTCGACGAAAGCTGTTTCATTCACTCTTTTCTCCACAAAGGCCAAATCTCAACAACGAATGCATCTTTGTATATTTTATCATCATGCGTTTGATTCTGTTTCGAGTACATCTTGACTGACATCCTTTCCTTATGAGTCTTTCTCACGTGATTGAACTGGTGAGTTTGTATAAATCTGGTTGCCCTTGTGTATAACAAAACGAAGGAAGATTTAAAATTCACTTATTTCTGGGTCTGGCGATTATTCGAGGTTCGATTCGATTTCGAATCTTGTCACTGATTCGATTCGATTCGAAATCATCTCGATTATTCAAAAATCGAATCCTTGGGAGATTTGCATTTCATACAATTCTTTATTGTCGACTTTCTGAGGTAACAACTCACCCTGCAGTTTTCTGATGGATAAGATTGAACGTTTCCAGTGTACCAAGATGGCACAAAATAATGCAGTCCGAAAATTCATAAAAATGACATTATGTGAAGCAACAGTGGAGGTGGCCTTAGGGCTCGTTTGCACAATACGGCGCCCGTTAACCCTTACCCAACATAACGACCAAAACCGGCCAGCGCTATTCTCAAAAATCGCTAATTACCGCATACACATACTCAAACACACGAGCTCTCAGGCTTAGACTGCAGGAATCTGTCGCTGTTATGGGTTGTATGTTTACCCACTTTTCGTGGAGTTAATATGGGTTGTATGTTTACCCACTTTTCATGGAGTTAACACTCAGACTACTGTTGATAAAATGTACTGTCCTCTTGCTTGTACAACATATTTCATATACATATATTCTGCTCGTCGAGCTCGTTCCAATAAGGGGTCATCACCTATGCTTTTGAAGCAAAAAAAATAGTCATTCAAGAATTTTTTTGCAGGTGTCGTCTACTTTTCATTTTAGGTAAAGGGTTAAATGCACCAAGGCGCCGTCTGTACTGCTTTGGCATTGCCGATGGCACCTCCTTGTTGCACTCAAAGGATGATAAATGGCTTTTTCTGCAACCACCATTGTGATACATGTCGATTTTCATGTTAGGTAAAGGGTTATGTGCACCAATGCGCCATCTGTAATGCCTTAGCATTGCCGATGGCGCCTCCTTGTTGCACTCAAAGGAGGATAAATGGGTTTTTTTTCTGCGACCACCTTTGCAATACCTGTCGATTTTCTAATAGTCTAGTATGTCTATTGATACTGGGTTCACGACAGAGACAGACAGTGCGACTATACGTTGTATCGTTATAATTCAAAAGTGAATTCCATTCGAGATTCGATTCGGTTCCAACGTTTTGATTGATTCGATTAGTTATTCTATTCGAGAGAAACATTGTGATTCGCCTGGCCCTAATTTATATGAATGAAACTGGCAACATGCCTTGTATTCGTTAATCATGGTCTTTTGATTCCTCAAGGCCACTGTACACATGTTCACTGCCAGAACGGACATAAACTATACTCTAATGATCTCAAATAGTCGAAGTGGAAGTAATGGTTGATTGAAAACAAAACAAAACCCATAATCAGAAGTTATTTATTTATTTATTGGTGTTTTAAGGTTACATACTTATGCACAATGGCTAATCATGAGCGTGACAGTTTTACGGGTGGAGGAAGCCGGAGTACCCGGAGAGAACCACCGAGCAACGACGAGCAGCTGACAGCTCCTCAACATCGTAACTCCGCACTGTAGCGCAGGCAGGGTCAGACTGGTTGAAGACATGCGCACCATCGACGTGCAGTATGCCTTAGTACACGGCGTCATCGTGCCCCACGTGGACAATCGGGGTTAAGTGCCTTGCCCAAGGACACAACGCGGGAGTCCGAATCGATCGCTCAGACGGTCACCCATCCGAGGGTTAACCGGGCTCGACGTTGCTTAACTTCGGTGATCTGACGTGACATAATCAGAAGTAAAACACTGTAGATGCTTGATTTCGTTAAAACCCCCCAAGGGCAAAACGACGCTACTTCAACTGTTTCTATTTATTTGTCCTCACACTATTTTATTTATGCGATAAACTAGTTAGGTCACCTTCACTAATTGGAGAAGCCCTCAATCCACCGGTCAAGGTCTGTAAAAATTCGACGCATTTATGGACTAGAACCAGTTTCGCCATTAATTCGTCCGTCGCGTATGTTTAGATTCACGAGTCAGAAAGTTTTCAGTTAGTTGGAAAAGCGAACCCACGGCTCGCCTTTCTGACCAACTAATACATTCCGGGCTATTGTATGAAAACTACCATAAACTTACAAGAAATGTTCACCAATCGACGCTTGATTTGACCGAACTAATCATATTACCATGAGGATTGAAGACTCACCACAGTCATGTTTTTTATGATTACGCATGGTTACTCCTATTGTGTCCATATCTTGATGTTTTCATGTCGAATGCAATACTTATTGATTGGAATAAGGGATATCTGTTACTGAGGTACGGCAGAATATCTGTATATGAAATATGATGTACAAGCAAAGGGACAGTATATTTTATCAACGGTAGTCTGCGTGTTAACTCCACGAAAAGTAGGTAAACATACAACCCATAACAGCGACAGATTCCTAACAGTCCAAGCGTGAGATCTCGTGTGTTTGAGTATGTGTATGTGGTAGTAGCTTAACCCCTTACCCAACGCAGATGATATCAAAATTTATTATTTTAAATATAATTTTTTTTATCGACCAGCTAACTGAAGCGTTTGCTTTGGAGGATGAACTGTTGAACTTTTTCGAATATAGACTTGTTGATTTCTGGACTAAAGGATTCACAACCATAGAGCAGTACATTTGGCGCAATAGGATGGGGGAATGGAACCTAATGTTTGTAGTCTAATTTGGGTGTAAACAGGGCAATGGAAGAAGAAGTGGTCGGAGGATTCGCGCTTCCCACATTCACACAGTGAAGTTTCCGAGAGAAAATTGCCATGCAGGTCATGGTTGAAATTGCTGCATTTTAGTCGCAAGCGTGAGTGTAGTATTTGGGCATAACGGGAAGTATAATGATAGTAGAAGCTTGGTATTCGTTGTCTGTTGTGGTTCAGATAGGTCTTAAAGCTTGATAATGAAGAGTTTCCTCTTATGTCAGGTGGAATACTATTCCAAAGCCGCGTCGTAGATGGGAGGAATGACGTGTGGTGTACGTTTGTTCGACTGGGCAGAGGAATAAGATTGCCACGACGGAGGTTGTAGTTATGGGTTTCTGAGGAAGAGGGAGGAATTAAATTGGACACATAAGCAGGAACCAGGTCGTGATATATTTTGAAATACTTAATGAGCTTATGATTTGGCTTCTTGTTTTGAGAGTTTGCCAGCCAGTTTCGATGTAGAGACGACATTTATTTGTGCTCCAGTACTCCCTGTCACCAGGCGTGCTGTTTCGACCTGTATTTGTTTGCATATTAAGCGGGCGGATGCGGACTATTCGTTAGGTAAAGGGCTAACAGTTTTGTCGGTAACATTCAGGGCTAGGTAACTGGTGTCGTAGATCTCTGGATTATGTCCATGGTTGTAGTTTTGGGTCATAGTGAAACCGGCGTTGCGCAAAGTATATATGCGTAAATTACTTGGCTGGGTGAATTAGGATGGACCGAATGGGAAAAAATCGTTTTAAACAAGAGCTACCTACAAAGATTTGCATTCCAAGTTTAATACTCTGCCAAACAGCACGAGATGTCGATACTTACAATTGTTTGTTTTCTAAACAAACACATTTTTATTTTTGCCTCTGAAACGTCGGGTTCAAGCTCGTTGCAGTCGAGGTTAATAACCTATGTTTTCGAAGCAAACTTTAAAAAAAAAATAATAAATCGACGAATAACTGTGTTTTAGTCTGCAAAGCGCCGGCGAATTTTATCAATACATTGGCACGCTCTTTGGTCATCGGTCAAAGGCTGTAAAGAATCCATTGTTGTTGTGGCTGCAAGTTTACCAAACCTTCTTAGAGTATGCGCACAGACTATTTAATGTGAAGTCCCTTTACCTACAAAAATAAACAGATATTCTTTCGTGTTTCTTTTATAGATATTACAATCAATAAGTATTTAATGCGCACTGGAAACATCAATCCAACTGATGGCGACTACAAGGCATAACCATAACACAAGGGTTTTTTCCCCCCTTAAAGTAACTATACAGAGAGCTATAGATACTCAGGACATTATGGATTTATTTGGCCAGTCCCCTCTTTTATAGAACAAATAGTAATATTTACTAAATTATTTTTTTGTGGTTTGCAGATCTCCAAGAGTTGAATCCAATTTACATTATGGAGATGGCAGCTAGACAGCCAATCTGGCTATGCCCTCTCCTTGTAATATTTGTACCACAGAATAAATACGTATTGTTCATTATTTGTATTGTTATTTGTAATTCCCACCTGCTTTCCAATTTATTGTACACGACTATGGAACATTTATTGCCAACTATATATTAAATTGAATTAAACTGAATTGAATAACACTACAGCTGTGGTGAGTTTTCGTTCATAATTATTTAGCGAGCAAACATGTGTAATTGTATTGGTAACTTCATTAAAGATTCGGCCAAATCAAGTCATTGAGAGACATTTCTCGTATAGATTCAAAGAGAATAAATGATTATGTTATTTTATGGATTCAATCGGGTGGAATATTTCAGTTCCGACCAAATGAAATGTTCCGCCTGATTAAATCTAAAAATAGACGAACGGGGTGTTTGACGTCTAGACTGGTTCCAGAGCACAGCAGCTGGAGAATCGTTTCAGAATTTGACTTTTGGCCTGAGAGCTTGAATACGTTAGATGAAAGGTTAACAGGAATAACACACAGTTCAGTGTCATAGTGGTAATGATTCGGGGTTGGGAATCGCCGGTTTGTTCTTTGTCCCCTTATAAGCTCTTTATCCAACGAATCGCCCGCATCCGCACGCGTAATATGCAAATTGAGCAGTTGAAAAAATAAAGTTTTTCAAAATATTTCGACAAAATCATATCATGTGACCCCGCATTGGAACGAGCTCATTGCGCTCGTTTCAGTGAGGGGTCACATGATATGGTTTTGTTGAAATTTTTTGAAAAATTTAAAAAAATTGATTTTTAAAATAATAAATTTTGATATCGTCGGCGTTGGGTTAAGGGTTAAAAGTTGAGTTCAAGTCCACGACCGTAAAGCGCAGCACAAATTGTGTGAATGTTTGCGTGTGTATCTATTCTAGATTTGGTTTGTTATGTATCAATACTTACCCCATTGTAGAACATTAGTGTCCAGTGCAGTGTTGTCGGTCCATATGAATTTACGTTCAGTCTCAATATCATTTAGTCCTATGTAGGCATATTTATCTCCAGCGAATGTCTGAAAGGTAGAAAATTTAATATTTAAATTAGCATAATGTCTTCCATCTTAACTTAGTACTACCCTAGTGAGTCTATAAAACTCAGATGAGTCTCATTATCTTCAATCGAAGTTACGACACGGAGTTTTAAACCGAAATGGCGACAGTCCCACCTTTATCAATGGTAACTGCATTACATCCTTTGGAAAGACACTTAATCCAGATATCCGTATGGGAGCGAGGTGGTACTGTGCACAAAGGCGCACTGCAGTACATGATTCGCTTGCCTTCGGCCGATGCTGACTCTGCCCATGCAGGGTTAGTAAGTTGGAGAGTCTGACAGTTGCTCGTCGCTGTTCGGTAGATCCTTCCAGTATTCTTGCTGCCTCCATCCGGAAAACTGCACGACACGGTGGGACCCTAGTTGTTGGAAGTGTCATTAAACTCAACAAACAAACGAACCACTCGGAGTGAATGTTACCTTATAGTTTCGACAGGCGTTCAACCAGAATATATATAAATCGAGCGTAAGTGTGATGTTTCATAAGGAATAATGTACAGCCTTCTTCCACTTGTGCTTCTAATCCATTTTACAACTGGTCACTTCGATCACTGTTTCCAAGTAGTACCATCACTATTATTACTTGATACAATGATTTTAATTGTATCTACGATGGTCGACTGGTGATTCGCTCACTACTAGCGACCACTTAATGTAGTACTATCACTCTCATTGGATTCGACTACACCAGGTATGGCAACTACTAATTTCTTGTGGTATCACTATTACTGCTTGCTTCTGTCTCTACTATAACCACTTCTGTCCTCTACTGCCAATGTCTGCTATCACTTTACTACTATTTATTTATTTATTTATTTATTTATTTATTTATTTATTTATTTATTTATTTATTTATTTATTTATTTATTTATTTATTGGTGTCCAACAACACTTTCGACAGCTAGCGTCAACTTATGTCGGACAGTTTTATAGTGAGAGGAAGCCGGAGAACCCTGAGAGAACCACCAACCAGTCAGACTCCCCTAGGTACTAACTCCTCACAAGCAGGGTTAGCATTGGTTGACAACAAGTGCGCCATCGACGTGTAGTGTGCCTGAGTACACAGCGTCACCGTGCCCCGCGTGGGCAATCGGGAGTACGTGCCTTGCACAAGGACACAACGCAGTTACCCCTTCCGGGGATCGGACCATGGACCTGTCTGTTTGAAGTCCAATACCGTAACCACCCAGACACCTCAATCCCCTCCACTACTAATTGTCACCACTATCACTGCTAGCTGCTACTGTTTTCAGTCAATACAATCAGAATTTACGTTTAGTCTCAATATCATTTAGTCCTATGTTGGCATATTCATCTCCGGCGAATGTCTGAAAAGTAGAAAATATTTAAATTATTTAAATATTTTTTTTCACTTGGTGAATTTGAATATTACGGGGGTGGATGCGGCCTATTCGTTAGGTAAAGGGTTACTACTACCCTCTACTACTGTTTCTACCACTACTACTGCTAGTTCCTTAGTAACAGGAAGGTTCACTTTTCAATCAATACCGTACTGTTTTTACTGACTTCAAGCCACTGCTCTTTTTGCAAATGGCATGGCTACAACATATCTATTCCTGTATTACTTCTGCCAGTAATGTGTTAACCCTTTACCCAACGTAACAGCCAAACCCAAGCAGCACTGTTCACAAAAATCGCCAATTAATTTTTATTATCTTTTCATTTTTGTCTCAAAAACATAGGTTATGACCCCTGTTTGGAACGAGCTCGTTGAGGGGTCACAACTTACGTTTTTGAGATAAAAAAATGAAAAAATAATGAAAATTAATTTGCGAGTTTTGTTATTCAAGAATTTTGTTTGCCAGTGTCGTCTGCTTTTCATGTTAGGTAAAGGGATAAGCTACTACTGGCTTGCCTTGCAGTTACCTCCACTAATCATATGATAGGCTATCACTACTGCAAACTTCTACCACAAGTCGACTGGTTCTGCTAACGCCACTAATGCAGCCCAGTCTTTGTCATCTCCATCTCTGACACACGGGCGAATACAATCAATAATTGGCCCACACACTAAACAAAACATCTTACAAATTGCAAGCTTGCTATTAGCACCCCTATTTGGTCGTATGCGCTTGCGTTAATTCCGCCTTGCTGTACATATCACTTCATGACATTCACACAGACGCACGGCGGCCAGTGGCAGTTCTACGCATCGCAGTATCACAACGTCGGTTCCCCATCATAGAATTGGCTTGACTTCGGAATCTTTTTCTTGTTGTATGTGCTTACATACTACATGCGATTGCGTTATGTGTATACAACATACGGACCTCATGTAGACATACCATTGGAGACAATTCTCACGCATCACGCCATCCTACCTTCCCTATCCCACCAAAGACTAGTCTAGCCTTCCACAACCCTATTTTGTCCTTTGTGCTTTGTGTTCTGCATGTGTGTCCCCTTTGGACTGTGGTCTTCATTAGAAAGTGGCTACCGCGGGCCCTCAAAAGAGAATACCACTAACTCGTTTGTGTCTGTTGTGGTTTTGCGACTCATTCAACAGCCAGAGTCATGCCGTGTCTTAGAGTTTTACGGATGGCGGCAGCCGGGGAACCACCGAGGGTTATCGTCATTAACCTTTTACGAAACATAAAAAGCAGACGGCACTTGAAAACAAAATTATTGAATAAATATTTCTTTTTTTCATTTTTTTTCGTCAAAAACTATGTTTATTGACGCAAAAAATGAAAAAATAATGAAAATTGAATGGCAAGTTTTGTGAATAGCACTGGCTGGTTTTGACCGTTACATTGGGTAAAGGGTTAAGCGTCCTGTCCATGGACACAAAACGGAGATGATGCGTGTTAGGATCGAGCCGTCAACCTTTTTGTTTGAAGTCCAATTCCCTAACCGATTATCTACCGCATTCCTTAAGGCTCATACGAGGAAGCCTAAAAGATCAGTAGGCTCACATGACGCACTGACAGCTCTGAAATGGAGTATGAAGACACCTCTAGGCCGTGAAGTCCATATAAAACAGGGAGAGCTCTCCGGAATAGCTATCTCCTAATCCTCATACGAGACAAAATCCAATATTAGAGACTCAAAGGTTCTCCAAACGCTTTAACCCTCTACCCAACGTAACGGCCAAAACCGACCAGCGCTGTTCACAAAAATCGCCAATTAATTTTCATTATATTTTCATTTTATGTCTCAATAACAAAGGTTATGACCCTTCTTTGGAACGAGCTCGTCGCATTTTTTTTTTGCAAGTGTCGTTTGCTTTTCATGTTAGGTAAAGGGTTAATGCATACTGAGTCAAAAAAGAAAGTATAATAGAAACAAATGTGAAAAAATAGCATAAAGGATGAAATATAATAGTTCTAATGTTGCATGTTTGTGAACAAGAAATCGTGCAAAGAGTTTAATGACATGTTATTGTTGTCCATCCATCCGTATACAATTTTGTTTAGGATTTCAGAATAGCACGTGCTACCCGAGAGTGAGTGCCAAATTGAATGGGTGAGCAACGATTTTCTTTGTGTTATGTTGTGCTAGAGAGCCTAGGTTATTGAGAAAACACGCCAGTTTTTGTCTTCCTACATTTTAAAAAATGCCAAGACTAACCAAAAATCAGAGGTTGCGTGCCATTGGTATGCATGGGGCTGGGATACCTCCAGATGAGCTCGCTGCTGAGTTCGGAGTCATTGTGGCCCTATTTACCATCTCATTGGAAGGTATAGAATCATTGGATCTACTGCCGAACGAGCGCGTTCAGGTCCACCAAGAGTTACGATCCCTGCACAAGACCGACACATCAGGACATCTCACTTGTGGGATCGAATCCTTTCGGTGACGAGGAGAGCAGCAATTACTCCTGGTAGAACTAACAATAGAATTAGTGCACAAACTGTCCGCAACAGACTCGCTGAACACGGCATCCGAAATAGGCGTCCATACCACGGACCAGTCCTTACTCTAAGTCATCGTACCGCCAGAATGGAATGGGTACATCAGCGTGTTCGCTGAACTCAGCGGCGATTTTGTCTACGGCGCTCTAATGGTAGGGCAAGAGTGTATCGCCGACGAGGAGAGCGGTTTTCTGATGCTTGCGTGCGGGAATACGACCGTTTCGGCGGGAGTAGTGTAAAAGTTTGGGCAGGAATTCCCTTGCACCATCGGACGCAGTTGATCTTCATCGATGGTAATCTGAATGTACAGCGATAGAGAGACGAAATTCTTAATGCCGTTGTTGGCCCGTTGTTCAACGGTAACGTCGGATTGCAGTTATTCCAGCAAGAAAATGCCCGATGTCACGTGGCGCGTATCTGTCGTGACTTTCTTGAGGAGCAGAGCATCGAACTTCTTCCCTGGCCCCCACTTTCGCCAGATTTGTCGCCAATCGAGCATCTTTGGGATCAATTGGACCGTCGGATACGATTTCATGATCTTCAGACGTTAGGCGATTTACGTAATGTTCTAAGGCAGGAGTGGAACGCAATACCACAGGTGACATCCAGAGACTTATCAGGTCCATGCGCCGCCGATGTCTTGCCATCCAAAGGACAAATAGTGGGCATGCACGCTATTGACTGCATGTGTGAACTTTTCATTTCACCCCATATCTGAATTGCGATGTCCTGACGTGACGCTGGCAACAGGAAGAACATAAAATTATGCAAATTCATACATACAATATGAATTTACAATAATTTGTTTGGGATTAAAGTCAATAATGCTAAAAAAATTGCTCCTCAAAGTTTATTATACTTTCTTTTTTGACTCAGTATATTTGAAGCAGGAATAAGAATAAAAATTCATAAACTTTTGTCCTCGTTTCTCATCTTTTATTACCGTTGTTTAGTCCTATGAAAATTTACAGACCCCTCACCACTTTTCTTTGTATCCCATTTTCATTTTTTAGCAAAGTGACATTCTCTTTTCTCGGCACTCCCCCAGAAACCCTAGAAAGTCGGGGGAGGGTGTACTTGTTTCCACGCGGGGACATGGCTAAGTGAGCACTTCTTTCTTTCTTATCTCAGTAAACAGGTCTGACAATCTAGAAAATCAAGGAGTGCAAAACAGTTGCCCTCCTCAGATTACTTGGGAGTGCAATTGCACCTGAAATTTTCAATCCAAAAACTATGCTATTTTGGTTATATTCACTTCAAGGTATTAATATTGTAACTGGAAAATTGTATTACATTCAGCTACATAGTGGAAAAATTGGTACACACTTCTCATTATTCAAAATGTTGCATTCAATTCTCATGTGACTGTCCTTTACACTCAAAATCTATCGAAAAGCAACACAGAATGGGTCATGAATTAATGCAAATCACTGCAACATTGACAAATCGTCCCCTGAGTTCCAGTGTGTTTTCAGTGCCAGTAAGCACAGAGAACACATTGGAACTCGGGGAACGAAATAATAATAGATTTTAAAGGCAGTCCAAACAGGTCTGGCATACCAGAAAATCAAGGCGTGCAAACAATTGCCATCCTCATTTTTTCTAGGCGTGCAGTAGGCGTGCAGCACTCCCGCACTCCTAAAGAATGTCAGGCCTGAGTAAATGAATTTTCTGCGTGAAATTCACTGCATCAGAAGGTGAGAACCCCCGAAATTGAGACAATGCAAGTGGACTGGGGTGAACAAGTTTTGTTGAGTGAAATTTACTTCAGTCGCACACGCCGCCGCAACCCACTAAAAATTTTGAAAGCATTATATGAAGATGTACAAAGTGAACTTGTATGGGTAACATAACAACAAAACGGGTGCATATAGAGATTGGCCTTAAGCAAAGTTGTGCCCGCCATTTCTTTTTTCATTGTACGTCAAATATTTTTAGGAGATGATCTGCATGGCGACGAAGGTGTTACAGTTGCGGACCTGAAAATATCCTTTATTTTCGCAGATGATATGGTACTAATAGTGAGGAAGGGGCCATATAAAATGCTGGCAATTGATGGGAGATATAGGAACAAATAGAGGCTTCAACAAAATGAAAACAAAAAAGCAATTATATCCGTGGGTCGTCAAATGGAACCTGCTCGAAGGTGGAGAATAGGGTTGTTCTGTCTTCTGAAATGTAACAGCAAACTTCTTACATACCTAGTGCGGGAGAGACGGGTGACTACGAGTATTTGGATGAAAGTATAAACCTCAAGGGCAAGTTTTATCCACAAAAACTACATGAATAAACTAACAGTGGATGGGAAGCGAATTCTTAATCAAATGGAACTTTCAGAGAGAAACAGCTTCAATAAGGTTTTCGTGGGGAAAATCATTTGGGAGATGGTGGGTATACCAAGTCTAGCATATGGTACGGACGTGATGCCTCTCAACCTAACTGTTGTAAATAGCTGAAACTCTGCAGAATGATGCAGGGCGACAAATATCAGAGTTGAGAAATGCCGCAGCACCAGACGCGACCAGGGCTGAGCTTGGGTGCACGAGAATCATGGACGGGATAGACTTAATGAAATCGGTTTTCTTAACCATGGAGTAAACTAATGTTCCAGAATATTTGGAATTAAAATGCAGAGATAGGGTGGACTGAGCACGTGAAGAGTTGATAGAGAACTATTCGAGGTAGATCTCTGTCTTAAAAGTGGGTACAACGCAGGGTAAAAGAACTGTCATAAAAAATCACGGGTGATTGTAACCGAAATTGGCGACAGGAGGGGTGAAAGCGAATGGGAGTTTTGTTGGCCGGCGCGATAAAGAGAAGTCATGTTTTGAAAGGCACCTTGACGGCACATTTTGGGGTCACTGCTATTGGAACTTAGGGAATTACAGTGAAATGGAGTGCCAAATCAGTATTTGTAGTGGACACCCTGAAACATTTTATTTTCGTATGTCCAAAATATGAGGCCGATAGAATAAGATTCACTGGGAGTATAATGGGGGAGTGAGATGTGGGTATATTGGAGAAGTGGGCTGGGAGAAGGAAGGATATGTGGGTATTGGCCGACACAAAGGAAAGGGTTAGTATGCTTATCAGAGATATTTTGAAGACTGGAGTGCGGGTTGTCATCAAACAGTTCATAAGTTTTATTATTATTATTATTATTATTATTATTATTATTATTATTATTATTATTATTATTATTATTATTATTATTACATAGCCATACACATGTAAATCATATAGCTCTATGATGTACACTCGGTATAGTCCGGCCGCTGGTCACAGAACTTCAAAGTGGGGTCGAACGGTTTTTTCTCGATGTAGTAAGGGTAACATCTCCTGACTACGAAAAGGTTTACTGATGTCTGGCAGCCTTGGGCAATTGAAATATCCGCGTTTCAGGTGACATTGTTATTACGGCTAATACAGCATTCTGGGCGCATACCACAGGTTGCATCCGGGACTATATACAGTTTTAAGGGATGTTTTGGGTGTTTTTAGGATTCTATTCATCAGGGCTATTCATAGCTGATGTATCTGCTAATCTTGTTTGTTCATTGAAACACTGTAGTGTGGCGTTGCAAAAACAGAATGTGAGAAAGAATTTTTTGGGACAGGATGCATCTTTTTGCGTAAGAAATGGGCATATCCGGGCGTTTCGGTCCGTGATAACGAACATCTTCCATCTGATAGTCAATAGTCTCTAGTATTTCAGGCTTTTTAAGTCGCGAGACCCGACTGTGTTGCTTCTGGGCTGTGATATTTGCTTGAGTTAACGAAACAGCCAGAGATTGGGTACCACGTTTTCCATTCTGAGATGCAATGTCAGCATCGAAATTATCTAGCCCTCCCTGTATTAGACCACCTTCAGAACTAGATATTGGGGTGAAGTGAACAGTGCGGTCTGTCGCATTTGCTGCCGATTTCTGGAACGCAACAATTCATCATTGGAACATGTTACTGCTAAGTCATGCATCGTTTATATCAGGTCTTTAGAATCCCTCATCATAGCCAGCGGGGCCCATTTGCATTGTTGTTGGTATCCCGCGTACCCGTGATGCTACAATGTCGCTAATCAGCAATCCGAGTAAGGTGTGGTCTAATTTCGGTGACAAGCTATCCCGAAAAGCCAACAACGTCCAGACTGAAAACTATTTTGTCAAAAATGAACTAAGTGTTTCGATTTATATGCACACTGTTTATTTCGGCGCATATACTTTTCTTCAAACCTTTCATTGCAATTTAGTCATCACGTGGATCCTGTGTAATACGTACAGCCAATCCAGCGCTCGATCTATCCGCTAAAATCGTGGCTATCCCTGGGGAGGAAAGGACTAAGATGTCGTTGCCAGATTTAGGCTTAGCAACAAAAACTTGACGGGAAATACAAGTACCCCCACACTCACCATACAATTTGAACAAGTCGACCGAATTCCAAGTAAGGGATTGGTCATCTCTCATCAAAGCAACCTCCGAATTAAAAGTTTCAGCATTGGTTTTGAACTGTTGAGGTAGTGCCAATCAACTGCCTTGCCGCGGGCGCTACAGATCTTGAACTCATAAAAGTGGCTCTACAGACCGAGTGATAACGAGAGTCTGTCGTATGCAAAACACTCATAGTATCTAGAACTCTTAACCTAATCTCTTCCCCCATTTATCTTTTCGCTGCTCACAAACCCGGAGTATCTCATCCTTTACGATGAACTACTGCTGATTCGAGGATTCACTGCTTGACGGAAAATATATCCTCCTTGCCGGTTTTTTTTATCAAATCTCAATTGCAACCACAGAATAGACAGTGTCTTTTGAAATCAAACACAATTTGTGCCTGACTGGCCTAGATCATTTCACGGGTGGTGCATCCGCCTCGGTAGGAATATCTCTGCTTGATGTAACTTGTCTGTCACGGGTGAACATATTTCTCATCACAATATTTGTGACTTCTTAAGACTAGATTGGCATCCAAATCTAGCTGCGATTGTAAATTAAATCTACATGCAGACCATCACTATTCAGTTTGATGCATCTGATCATGTTCTCGATTCGCTTCGATGCCACGTTTATCAGATGGTCACTTGCCCAAACATCACCACATCCGAGTTTCGTTTAGAAACAGCAACGATCGGCCATGGCAGAGTCTGCACAGAAACTAACAGAAAAATTCACATAATGCCGGACTAAAGAATCTGACAAAAGAATAAGGCATGTTTTGCTGTCAAATGCTCTTCATAAAACGCTTGTGTTCAAAACAATATAGCAGTTTTGGGCGAATATGCACTTATTTATGCATTGAATAATGTAATTTGTCTATATGAGTATAAATGTCTAGATTTTGTCTCTTAAATACCGATTATTTATGAGAATTTCAGCACCTGGGCTAACATTGTGAATTGAAATTGAGAACCTCTTTTCTGCGACGAATATCTCAAATTGTTCAATGCTGTCAGACGTTCAGTATTTTTTTTCTGAATCGGGAGACGTCTCTCTATAAGAAACCACAGAGAAAAAACTTTGGACGCGACTTTGAGGTTGGGCAGAAAGTTGGCATTTGGCGGCCGGACTTGTAAGCTAAACACAGATGCAACAACCTGTTAATCATCATCTTGTTAACAAGCTAATGACACATTAACGAGAACAACTGTCTCTCGACCTGGCGACTTCTATATCGCAAAAAGGTGGCGCCTCTATATTTAGGTCTCGTTGAACACAGCACATCATATTCAGCGCCCATTCGAAGACATGGCTTGCCTCCGCGCATGCTCCTATAAAAAACATTTATTGTTGAAATGAAAGAATGCACAAGCCTACATGATCGATTTGTGTACATGAGTATTTTGGTGTCATGTACACCTCGATAGTTGCTAAATTTAATTGAAAAAAGACAGAAAACCCCCCAACTGAATTCCAGTCTTCCACATAGTCATCATAATAATTTACAAACCTCTTAACTTCATTGTGTAATAGAAAACTATTCTTATTCAATATCTTAGGAGTAAATTACATTCTATAATCAGTTGGGTTAAAAATTAACCCAAATTAATTGGTTGAGTGAATATGAACCAAACTGGATTCATATTCACTCATTCCAGTTCATTTGGATTGATTTTTAACCCAATCGATTTTAGAGTGTATCACCAACAACGTGAAGAATAAAGATGATGCTACTATTTGGACGTGATTTTCCATCTCTCGCCAAATTTTGAAGGCATAAGGCCGACTGCTTTAGGAAACTTGCATATGCGGATTTTAAACGAAAGGTGGTCGAGCGAAGTTTGGCGTACTGTTAGACAGTGAACTGATGGTGTAAAATGTCCCTTGACGATATTCTCTCAGACTCTTATTTGCGTCCAATGTGACAAAGAGGAAATCACATAACTTATCGACTAAACTGGGAATCAACATTAGACAAGTGCACCGCCAGGCGGTGGATCAATATACGGCCGCCTTTGAAGAAATGGCGCTTGTGAAGAAATTTTTAGTTGAACAAAAGGTCAATAATTCCTTCAAAAATAATTGTACATACCTGGCTTAAGACCTATTAAAGTTGAATATATTGAACCAAAAGTCACCAAAACTCCCAGATGGTTGCCATGGCGGCCATATTGGACATGCCAGAATGCTAGTTATCGAAAGAAACCATCCTCTAGCCATGACTAATCAACCATAAAAAGCAGTATCTGTTAGATTATTGTTTTAAAGTTATAGCATGGACAAATAAAAGTTAACGGACGGATGGACGGGCGGCTGGACAGACGTTTGGACGGACGGACGGACATTGATGCTGGTTATTGAAAGGAACCATCCTCTAGTCATGACTAATCAACTATAAAAAACAGTATCTGTTGGATTATCAAATGGACAATCAAAAGTCCCTAAAAATCCAAGATGGCTGCCATGGCGGCCATCTTGGATATGCCAGAATGCTGGTTATCGAAAGGAACCATCCTCTAGTCATGATTAATCAACCATAAAAAGCAGCATCTGTTGGATCTATAGTTTTCAAGTTATCGCGTTGACAATCAAAAGTCCCTGAAAATCAAAGATGGCTGCCATGGTGGCCATATTGGAAATGCCAGAATGCTGGTTATCGAAAAGAACCATCCTCTAGTGATGACTAAAAAAATAGTATCTGTTGGGTGTATTGTTTTCAAGTTATCACGTGGACAAACAAAAGCTAACGGGCGGACGGGCGGACAGACACAGACGGACGCTCCAACATTTCGGGTTTATGGGCTACCAAAAAAACATTTTGTAAGTCCAAAACCTTATTTTACCCAGAACCCCACCCCCTCCACCCTAGAACTTATATTTAACCCTAACCCCACCCCTCCACCCCTCTACCCCAAAACCACACCCTAACCCTAACCTACCCCACCCTGACCCTAAACCTTAAAAGCCCACCCCTGACCCTAACCCCCACCCATCCCCGGGACCTAACCCCCAACCTTAAGCCCTACTCTGGGGCTACCCCTAACCGCCCCGCACCCCACCCCTGACCCAACCCCACCCTAGCCAAACCTATAGGATTAGGAGCTATTTTTCGGTTTAGGGGCTACTAAAACTAAAACCCCACGGGCTCACAACGAAGAATAAATCGGCGGCGGGGATGTGTAATAATGTAATTTACAGCTTTCCAGAGCTGGCGGTCGAATGTTTTCTGAAAAACTCTAAATGCAGACTGGGTCACCCACTCTGTTGCGATTTTAGACAAATGGAGTACAAAATATTTTTCTTAAAACAAACCGATTATAAGAGCACGTGCCATGATCGGTGTTCGATCGATGGTAGGTAACTCCAGTTGTATACCAACGTCACACGAAAACAACTCACCTTCCAACTCATTCATTGTGTAATTGAAGGTCTCTTCTGTGGCATCAACGGCATTGCAAACTACTCCTAATCGAGATGTAGCCAGGTTAAATGAACTTGGGAGGGGGACTAAATGAGTTTCTCATTTTATCTATTGCTGCTTTAAGAGTGTCGATTCCCCGCCCCAAAGGGGGGGGGGACTGTGGCCTTACCGTGCAAAATTTGCAATTTTCCAGACCAACTGGGGCAACATGTGTGCTTTGTTAAACCTTTACCTGACATAAAGGCCACAACGGCCAGAAAATTAACCAGAATAAGCCTGCCAGAGCCTAAAATATCTCGAAAGTTTCTCAATAAAACCATACAAATATTGATAGCATTAGAATCAGCTCGTCGAGTTGGTTCTAATGATATCCATATTTGTATGGGTTTATTGAAAAATTGTGAAATTAGTTTTCGAAAAATGTGAATTTAATTTATTTTAAAAAAAATACTGTGTTATGTAAAGGGTTAAAGGGTTAGAGTGAAGGCAAATACTCTAACATCAGTTGAGTTATAACTATAACAAAAAAACACAAGAAATATCCAGACAGAGTACAAGTGTCAGGGATTATGGGGTATGAGTTGTATATAAGGTTGACATTTTACCGGAAAAATGCGTGGGCGTGCCGCCGCCACCCCACCCCATCCCTCCCTATCAGTCTGGTCGGTTCCGACATACCCAGCGGACAAACGAACAAAACTATTTATTTGTACAACAAAGCATCCAGTTCACCCTTTCAGTAAACCTTGAATTGAACTGGGAACACAGCTCTTCAAAAATAAACTGTTCATAACTTTCTTTAACAGTCAGGCCCGCAGCCAGCAGGGTGCCTGGTCTACGGTTCCCCCACTCCAACCCCTATGATCGAGTCTTTCCGAAATTTGTATTATCTATCGGGAAAACTGTTGAGACGCCTGAACGCCAACACTTTATTTGAAAGCAGCTAATTTGAAAAAAACAAAATGTCGACCATTTGACGAAACCACAATTTTTATCACGCAAAAACACTATTGTGTCACTCATGCCCTCTGTATGAAAGAGCTCGTTCGTTTATTATTTTAAGCGAAAGAAGTAATTATTTAAATAATAATAATAAGCGAACGTTTTAGATCTCTTTCGTATATTATTCTTTTAAAACATTATATTGAGTTAGGTTTAAAGCTCGTACCGACGGTGAACGACCCGGGAACACTGCCGGAAGATTTTAACTGTCGTTCCACCATGACAAAAATTTTAAATCCTGGCTTTCAGCCTGAAAACAGTAGAATAATCTATAGGGTCAATTGGGTTACCCAAGAAATTTGAAACGCAGAAGAATACCGATAAATGAATTTCGACACAGATACATTTATATCATTAAATAGTTTATTGATTTATTTATTTATTGGTATTTAAGGTCACATACTTATGCACAATGGCTAATCATGACAGTGACAGTTTTACGGGAGGAGGAAGCTGGAGTATCCGGAGAGAACCACCGAGCAACGACGAGCAGCTGCCAGCTCCCCCAACATCGTAACTCCGCACTGCAGCACAGGCAGGGTTAGATTGGTTGAAGACATGCGCACCATCGACGCGCAGTACGCCTTAGTACACGGCGTCATCGTTCCCCCATGTGGACAAACGGGGTTAAGTGCCTTGCCCAATGACACAACGCGGCAGTCCGGAACAATCACTCAGACTGTCACCCATCCGAGGACAAACCGGGATCGTCGTTGCTAAACTTCGATGAGCTGACGAGCATTAGATAGTTTAAATGCAGTTCAAATAGAACAATGTGGACTATCTTGAAATAATTTTTCTGGTGTTCCCGTTTTAAACGAAACTTTCGTTCAAATGTTAATAATTTAATCAGTTTTACCCTCCCGACATACGATTGGTTCATTCGGCACCAGTGACATTTGTCAAAATTGAATAATCCGAATGGATGTTCAGAGCAATGCTTTTAACCACGCCTCTATAACTGAATTTTTGGGTGAGTTTGCACTCAAGCTATCAAGTAGGTCCGCCCATCTTACCAGGTGAATATGCATTAATCGTCAATTAAATATCAACTTTGCGAGTAAAAAATATTACCAACATTCAAAATCTGCAGAGTGTTAAAAACCATGCCCTGCGCGTGGTACTGTGCAAGTCCACGGGAACACTGATCAAGGAACTTCAAGAGCTAGCTAAAATAGAAACAATCGAAACGCGTTTAAAACATTTATAAAACAAAACCCTCAGCAGACCCCAAGATAGTGAAGTAAGAGTAGAGCTGAACGAGCACCGAGCCCTTAACAGGAAAACTAAAGGAGATAAAGATAAAAAGACGAAGGATATAGCAAGTTATTATAACAAAAGTCGCGTTACTAAACAAATCTAGAGATCTATGAAAACGACTACAAAACAAAAGTCAGTATACCAAGTAAGTTTCAGAAAATAGAATCATAGTGCGTGGGAACACAGTGGGAAAACTAGGATCGAGTCTGTGAAGACTGCCTCACAAATCTGGGTGAGGGAAAGTAGGCTCCGAAGAAACCTACCCTCGCCTCATCAATAGCAACAATCACACAACAGTTACAAAAAGGCAATAGTGTATTCCTATCTCTCCCCACCTATAACCTTTCTAACTGAAAACCCCCAAATGTTCTTAAAACACTCTTATCAAGAAGACTCATGTGAAAAGGAGACGAAGCGCAAGAGGAACTGGAACAACCTTTATGTTAACATACACAGGAAGCCAACAAACAACGAGCAAGAATTAAAACAAGCTTGCCTGGCTGGGATCAGTATACATTTTAAATAAATAAACAAATGAATAAAGATATAACAGTCATTTTAAGGGTTGTGTGTGTCTGTAAGAGTGTGTGTGGTTTTGTCTCTCCTCCCATAACCCCGTCATCTGCGCCCCCCCCCCCCCCCCCGAAGACAGACAAGATGGCCACGGCTCAGCATCCACTCTCCATAAAAGACTGATGGATGATTCCTAGCTTTCAAAAACACATATTGATGGATTTTTTCCTTATAACCGTCATGGATAATATTCTGGGACTGCTCCAAACCAAGCGACTGTTTGGGTTTCTTTTTCTTTTTTCTAAAATAACCATTAAACTGCGGTTTCAGTATTACCTTAACCCTTTACCTAACGTAACGGCAAAACCGGACAGCGCTGTTCTCAAAAATCGCCAGTTAATTTTCTTTATTTGTTTGTCTCAAAAATATAGGTTATGACCCCTCGTTGGAACCAGCTCGTCGAGCTCATTCCAACGAGAGGTCATAACCTATGTTTTTGAAACAAAAATGAAAAAAATTAGTTATTCAAGAATTTTGTTTGCAAGTGTCGTCTGCTTTTCATGTTAGGTAAAGGGATAAATATGCACACGTTTCTAAGTAAACCACAGAACAGAATTCTTGTTATGCACAATTCCTAGTCACCTTCCTTCCAGTTCGAGGGTCTGACAACAGTACCCTACTGCCAGTGAGCTCACTCAAATCAAATAAGATTATTGGTCCTCGCTTCATACTCTCGTTGATTCATACTCAAATAAAGTTATTCGGGTTGCAAGGGATTTCAAATCCCATATCGTCATTGGGCACCTTCGGCGCGCTGAAACTTTAATTCTTAATCAAATTTTATAGGCTGATGGATGACTCACAGCTTTCAAAAACACATATTGGTGATTTTTTCCTTTTTATAACCGTTATGGATAATATTCTGGGGCTGCTCCCAAACCAGCGACAATTTGGGTTTCTTTTTCTTCGTTCTAAAAACCATCAATCTCCGGTTTCAGTATTACCATAAATACCCCCACGTGTCTAAGTGAAACTACAGAGCAGAATTCATGTAGTTATGCACAATTCCTAGTCACCTTCCAGTTCGAGGTTATGAAGCTTGTGCTGACAATTTTCAGTTTATATCGCATAACCCAAACAGAAAAAATAGTTAATTCTTAAATATTTTTCAGAGTCTGAGCCGGGCTGGGAATCGGAAATAAACTTCATGAAACAAATGATGGGCTGATTGGGTGATCGGAGCGCCCGAACAGTGATACTATTCCAGTGCTCCAAAAAAGATTTCCTCCACAGTTTTAAAATTCGTGCAAGTGTGTTTTGGACATGGAAAAGGGGAGAATGTAATTGTGATATCAACACTACTTTCAGACAGTCAATAGTTGTCTCTATGTACCATTGCCTGTTATTCCGTTCATTCCAAACACAGAAGTACCGACAAATTACATCTACGGATAATGCAACCACTGTCAAGTTGATATAATCGTCTACAAAACCCTGTAACAGAAGATAGGAGAAGGATGGGAGAGAAATTCTACCTTCTGTTTCAGGAGAATAAAAGTGGTTATTTCATTGATACTTATAAATAGTTTACTCAACATATGCAGTGTAAATTTCATGGCAGATAGGGGTGGGGGATTTAAATATTAATTTATTGACATCTATTACTCATTAACCCTTGAAACCGCGGAGTCGCTTTTCCGACCCAACAACATGTTACTTCGTAATTTCATTTAGTAGAATGGCTGCTAAATTAATGTGTGGAGTAGACCATTCAATATTTTCAACGTGCATCCCCAAGGCTGCACTTGAGACTGCACCTTGAAAATATCAATTGCTGTACCCCCGAATAATGAAAGTTGACTCTTCTAATTGATGCCGTTGACTAACATGGAACATACCATCAGAGTTTAAAGGTTTAAACAAAAGAAATTAAGTGCATGCCGTTTACAGGGCAGTTAGTTCATGAATCTTTGTCGCATGATTTTTCGAATAGATCAGAATATATCAAATAACTTCAAAGGCAATAAAGTCACCAATTGCTGAATCGATCTGTTAAGAAAACAATTACCGGTAATGGACAACATTGCTTTACTCTTGTTGTAATTTGATTGGTTGGGGTGCACTAATGCATCACGAAAGACTCGTTGTCGTCAGACAATCCCCCTATTTCGTGTATTTTATCATTTTGCAGATTACTAAAACATATTCAGGGTTATAATGGCTGACGTCTGTAACATCAGCCGTGACTGTTTAATTTGACACCATCTACACGTCACAGTACTGGAGTTTTGGGACAAACTCGGGTACTGTCGGAACGTTCCTCCCTGGAGACTTGAGAACAAAGAAAATGTAAGCTCCATTTCCATTGATCAGCGTTGATTACACATGCTCTGATTGAAATTTCTCAACACCAAACGCTGGCGCCGTTTTTGTTTAACTTTTTTCGTCACCAATAGATACAAGCTTACCAACAAAAATGTCATCTTCAGTGGGTGTATTTTCAATTTTAACTGCAAACAAAGAATTCAAAAGAATCAAAAATATTAAAAACTCACGTGTTGTTCACCACTTTATTGAATCATGTGACTTCAATCAATTCTATTTCCACAAGTTTATTACTCCTCGACCTCACTGAGTCTCCGTCTCATGTTCAAAATAAATTGTGTCGCTCCGCTTAACTTATATGAATGTTAACATGAGCAGCATGATGTAGTTGTAAACACTGACATTTGGTGATACAGAAACTCCCAAAGCGACGGCATTTGTAACAAGTCATTTTCAAATTTGGTGATCTGGAAACTACTAAAGAGTCGCCATTCGTTCCAAATGACGTCACTAAAAGCATGTTTCTGGATTCGATTACATTGTTACAAGATTGATGGCATGTTGCAGTTAACGCTTAACACTGAAAGCTTCGCTGCTTCAGGTTTTATTTTAGAAATCACACAAACTCGGGTACTATCGATCGATAGAAAATGAAAAGAAACATTCTAATATTGAAACAAATGATGGGCTAATTCTAGTCTGGATCTCGTCCAAATATATACTACCCGCCATGATATTCAAACCTACCACCAACATCAGAAAATGTCCAAACTATATGGGGAGAGCTAAAATTAGTACTTCATCTCGCACGCCGTGTTGTATCGCCGATTATGGCAAGCTATTATAATTCAGTTGTGCAATGCATTATTATAACTGATTAATAACTTAATTAAATGTACACAAATTGTACATAAAAATGAAAGTTGTGATGTATAGAAAACGCAACATATATATATAGCTTTCAACACACAAAGTTAACAACGAGCATCAATTGTTCCTGGACGCCTGCTGCCATATTCATACCAGAACTGACTATAAAAAAATTCACGAGAACAACTCGTTGCCAAACATATTTTAGATATTCCATTCTCATTATCTCATTCGCTTAAACGTCATTTTGTGGTTTATTCCCGTCTGTCCCACTTTTTATCAAGCTCATGGAGAATTAATTAACAGTTCCCCACCCTTACACTGTCTGTACCTGATTGAATTAAGAAAGTAGGGCAAACGGGATGTCACCCATTGTGCAGTATGATTCCTGCAAGGAAAGCGGTGTTGAAAAGGTTGAGGTTCAGTACCTTTCAACTTAATTTCTTATATTTCAATGCATTCTGAATTCTGCCCGTCTGTTCGCTTAATTACCTGATCAGAAAGAAGCTTATTCACTTGGTTAACGTCGTCAGAAGTTCGCAAAGAAGCCAATGCACCCTGTTCTTTTCTGCACATGTCACTCGCAGAAATAATAGAAGCTATGCCATGAGTAACATTCTTGAGACACTTGTAACAAGATCCACTATTGGAAATTGTCCAACTTTCCGGGCATCCCTGCTCCCCTGCAATGACGAAAGAAAATCCATAACTGATTCAGCTGTACAAACAGGTTTATTTACTAGAATAAAATGTTCCCACTTCTGTGCGCCCTTTTGGAGAAGTCATAATGAAGCATGCAATCAGTACCATAGTTACTTCATCGGTGTTAACAGCGATTATCAAATTTTCATAAACGACTAGTTGCAAAAGAAATTTATTGAATAAATAAGAGGTGTGGGCAGTAGGGGTGACACCCCCTCCCCCAATATTTTTTCCTGTCGGGACATTTTGGATTTTTTTTTCTATCAATTCTCATTCAATTTTGTCAGTAATCATGTAACATATTATATCGGCGTCTCTTGCAATGGAGTAATGCAGGGTAACATCCCAAAACATGAGATTGACGAAAAAACATTGGAATCAAAAAATCTAAAAACATGTGTTTTTTCCCTATTTTTGGAGCTCTACTAAGTATTAAAGATTCATCAAAATAGGATGCATTTTAATTTTTGGGACATGGGCCCCCTATGACGTGAGTGATCAGTTGGACCTTCATTGCTGAGTATTTCCTTGGGCGGCAAAAAATATTTCGATATGGTATTGGAGATTGCATTCCTAAAATATCGAAAGGGTGAGCTTAAATATGAATGACGAAGGTAAAACAATATGCCCTCGAATTTTAGTCGCGGGTCCATAAAAACTCTGTAAATTTCCCATATCTCGCATTGTAAAACGAAATTCAAAGATGCAAAGACACTATACATAATTTCAAATGGCTGGGAACGATGTATGAAACTTCAAAGCTGTGTTTATGATATTGATATTATTAGTTATCTTGTGTTTTCCGAGGTGTATGGGAATACACCCTGGAAAACACAAGGATAGCGGATTTATTTCCAAGAATTTTGCTGTACTTAGTACTTTTACCTGCATTGTGGCCAAAAACTGACAGAAAATTTGTACTTCGAAAGTTTCTTAATAAAACCAGATAAAAGTGGATGTCATTGGAACTGCCTCAATGAACCAGTTCCAATGACATCCATATCTGTAATATTTTATTGCACATCAATATTAAATTTCCTGTATTTTTATTATTTGTTCTGACATAACCGAGCAGAAGGTATGAATTAATAATTAAAAATGGGTACTTTCTTTAACCATATAGCCTGCTATTGTGCATTCTTGTTTTTACACCACAATATTTAAGTTTAAAATAACAAAGCACATACACAACCAGAACAGATATAAATCTATAACTGAAAACTGGCAAGAGAAGGCATCGCCAGATTGGCTGTCTTCCCGCCTTTCCCTGTGGAAGAAAATGAAAAAAAAGTGAGACAGAATAAGAAAGATAAAGGCGGTGACAAGCAATGCAAGTACAGTATTGTGCATTCCCAGTATTGTTTATATTAAGCCTTGACCGTGCTCAAGGTGCTAACGTCCTTTATAACCTTTGTGTGAGGTGCACATGGTGGCCAGACTTAAAAAAACAACTAGGAGCCGCTGAAATGGACCCAATCAAACACAAAATTACTTTTCAACGGATTACCATAATTGTGTTTATGTTTGACAAGTACCAAGACAGCAGGATGCCTTGGACGAGTTCCAGATAAATTTAAGTAGAGAACATTAATGCACAAAGGACAGTTTAACAAAGAACGTCTGTTGTATATTATATTATTGTTGACCATTAAGGAATAACAGTCACTAGACTGGATCGTAGAGGCTACACATTGAAATGAAGGTAGGGCAAAACAGCACAGTCTGGACAATAAGGATTTGAGCCAGAGATATTATTTTCATAACAGGAAATAAATTTAGCTGTTAACTTGTTCTTGAATTCTGCCCTGTTGGTTGGTTCCCAAAGGGCGTAGGAAATAAATTTAGCCTTTAACTTGTTCTTGAATTCTGCCCTGTTGGTTAGTTCCCGAAGGTCAATATCTAATTCGTTTCACAATTTAGGGAATGCAAAGACTGGGAAGGTATTACGTGGTTTAGTTCTCGTTCTATGGCTACGGATGTGACCTGTTTGGTGAGTATTCATAAAGGTTTCGTGTTTAATATAATGATGGAGCTGTGCCCAACACAAGGTTAAGCATTTTATTGAAAAACGTGCGAATAACCAAAGGATGAACTAACGTAAAAACATAAAAAGTGTCGACAAATCGAAAAACTAATAATTGGTGTGTCTTTTATTTTTATGAGCTCTAAATAATACTAAAATGTCATTCAAATCGGAAGCACCTTAATTTTTTAGATGTTGCATGTACCCCACGGCGTCAGTATACACAGTCCGGCCACAACAGTTGATAATGTTTATGAATAGCAACATATTTTAAATAAGTTTTTTAATGAAGATTGTATTCCCAAAATTTCGAAAGGATGAACCTCAAAATGAGGTCGAAAATAAAAGACTGAGAAAAAAATCATAAAATATGCATCGCTTCCATATTAGATCGAAATTCTAAATTTATTTATTGGAGTTTAACATTTTTGACAGCTAGCGTCACCTCGTGTCGGACAGTTTTACGGGTGGAGGAAGCACCCGGAGAGAACAACCGAGCAACTGTGAGCAACCGTCATACTCCCCAACTAACCCCGCACAAGCAGGATTAGCATTGGTTGAAGACAAGTGCACCATCGACGTGCACCACGCCTTAGTACACTACGCCACCGTACCCCCACGTGGGCAATCGGGATGAAGTTCCTTCGCTCGAGGACACAACGCAGTTACTCATGGGGGGAGCGAACCGTTGACCTTTCGGTCTGAAGTTCAGTGCCTAACCACTGAGCCACTGCACTCCCGAAATTCCAAATAGTAAAGACGTTATGCGAAATTTCAAATGACTAGAAGACGGTGGGTGAAGTTGCAAAGCTTTGCCTTGTATTGGAGAGTACATTACTTAAACTATCGACCGTTTTAGCATAAAAATGATGTTAGAAATAAAAGATTTAAAAAAAAATCCGTAAAATTTGCACCGCTCACATGGTAAAGCAAACTTCAAAAAGGTAAAATCACTGTGCACAATTTCAAATGACTGGGAAACGGTGTACGAAGTTTCCCAGCTGCCTCTTGTATAACTACGAAGGTGTGGCTGCCTCAAAATTGGCCTTTTTAATGAAAAACTTCCAAAATGACCTAAAAGATGAAGTGAAGTTAAAACGTCAAAATGCGATAAATCGCAAATCTAAAAATACCAGTCTTCTATATATTTAACTCTACAGAATACAAAAAATTCATTAACCCTTTACTTAACACGAAAAGCAGACGCCACTTGCAAAAAAAAAATATTGAATAACTAATTTTTTTCATTTTGTGGGTCATAACCTATGTTTTTGAAACAAAAAAAAATGAAAAAAATAATGAAAATTAATTGGCGATTTTTGTGAGTAGCCCTGGCCGGTTTTGGCCGTTTCGTTGGATAAAGGGTTAAATCGGACGCGCTTCAATTCTTTAGACGTTGACCCTCCCACATATGACGCCAATATCAGTTTTTAATAGTAAAAATGTTAGCTGCTCCCCTCCCCCTCCACACCCCAAAAACATTGGATCCAGTGCAACTTTCCCATATAGAGCCCCAAATGGTCTCCAATATACAGTACGTGTAGAGTGTATCATCACCAAATCACCCACAGAGTGGATATTCCACTCAAGCAATAATTGCAAATTTGTTGCAAAGCATAACGAGTGCAAAAAAAGTTTTCTTGTGTTTTTTGTCCGTATGGACAGAATTTGAAAGCTATAGTTTGGGTGATAACTCCACTATGCGGGTGATTTTGTTACAATCCACTCTCACGTACTGTAGGGCCATGCACTCTATAATTGCCACAGATTCGCTCTCAGAGCACTGAATTTTGCAAAATGTTTTGTGAGTAGCATACTAGACTTAAGAAGGACGCTCTGGCTGTTACCCCCTCCTCCCGCTTCTCTTGAAGGGAAGTGGCTTGAAGGGAAGTGGGGTTAACAACTGGAGGTCCTGGTTAAGAATAGGAGAGGCCGCCTCCACCCCCAACGGCCTTCCAAATATCATGTTTGCCCCCCCCCCCCCCCCCAACTGGCTAGGGCACACCTGTTATAGAATCCTGGCTATGCGTCTGGTCGCCACACAGTTCGGACATAACCGTTGATAATTTTTTCCGACTGCAGCACATTTTTAGATATAGTTTATATTGGAGATTCTATTCCCGAGCTTTCATAAGGATAAGACTCAAAATGAGGTTGAAAGTAAAAGGGTGGAAAAAGCCCATAAAATTCTCATCGCTCATATCGTAGAAAGAATTTTTCCCAGAAAGTAAATACGTTCTGCATAATTTCAAATGACTGGAAAACGATGCGTTTCAAAGCTGTCTAGTTCAGAACTGCGGTTCTGTGCCTGTCACAAAATAGCCAATTTAATGGAAAAGCTCCAAAATGGCATTAAAGATGAAGCGATGTAAACACATCAAATGTTTTGAGCTGAACAAAATTCGAATATATCATAAGATCGGATGCACTTCAACTCTTCGTTTTTCACGTTGATATAAAAAAGCATGCCCTGAAAATTCGGCCATGACCGTTGAGATTTCCAAGGTCGGCAAGACATTTTTACATTTGGCTTTCATCGGGGATTGTGTTCTCAAACTTTCGAGAGGGTGAGCTTGATACATGGGTTAATATTAAAAGATAAAGAAAAAGAACACGCAAATTTGACAATATTTTGAATTAAAGGTAATATTGCAGTCGAATTTTGAAAAAAGACGTCAGATAACGGAGAAAGGTAACAAATGTCGTGGCAGTTGGTTGAATGAATGTGTCAGAAAATGTTGTGCGAAGAAAAAAGGTTAACACTCACTGTGAGATATTTCAACTTCGTTGAATGACGCAATTACGCATTGCCTCTTTTATTCTTCTCAGGGTTCCCAACCAACTTGAAACACCCAATAGAACACTGAACTGGATGTTCAAGTTACGTAACTTTTGATTACCACTTGTCCCGTGAGTACATAGTACAGTCGCCGTTGACTGGTCGTAATCCACGCGTGGACAGTGGATTCCACGCATGCCTTTACCAAGTAATGAAAATTATCATCAGCAAAATTTTAATTAATAAAGCACCAGGTGGTACACGGTGCTTCATTAATTACTTTGTTTGGTGATTATTTCGATACTTAGTGTTTGGAATCTAAAATTATTGCGTCTGTGGAAATACTGTTCACCCGTGGAAAGTCATCAGTCAGCGATGGCCGCACTGTACGTGAGTCAAATAATACAAAAATAATTGCGCCTAATTGTGGAATTACCATTGTGCATTTTAGCCTAACTCCTTTGTCTTTCTGTGGTATACAAGCAACTGGATTTACCCGGTAGAACAATGGACTCGATATTACAGTGATGTCAACTGAGTATACCTCTGTCCGGACCTTTCTTAAATGAACAGGGTGGAAATAGTATCCAATTAAGCTGGAATGTTCAAGTGATGTCGCTTTTTAATAACCTCCATCAACTGAATATTCCATATTTGTTGAATGAATAGGGTGGAACACAGTACCCCACTGAGCTCGAAACTTCCATGAATTTGAATAAGCTGCTACCTGTGGTGGGTAACACCACGGTGAAACAGCACGGCACAGGTTGTTCAAATTGATGAATACCGACATCAAGATTGTTAACGGACTTGTACCCTGACCTTTGATAGATAAATAAAATACACGGACTCGGGTATACTCGGTAGACGAGACGTATTGAAGTGAGGCTACTTGAACATCCGTTGCATTGTTGTATCTGGTATTTTTTGTTGGGTACAAACCCCGAAAAGACAAATGAGTCAGGGGGTAAAGGTTAGTTACAAACTTTGCCGTTGGCATTCCCGTATTTAGACAACCTGGCCAATACTATAACTTCTCGCCGTTAAGTGCCCAGGTGTGATTCAAAGGGCTGTAAAATAACAAAACAAAAATGTTGTTGGGGAAAGGGTATGTAGGACGTCATAACGCCCAAGTATTTAGAACATAACTAATTGCTTTATCAAATACTGATAAATAACCTACAAATATACTTTCCATTGATAAAAATATTTAATAAAAGCTAGGTAGAGGTGAGTAGGTAATAAAGGCCGATTCCAGGACACGTTGTACATGTACCGTACACGTACACGTACATGGTGCGTTTACCTTCATAGGATTCGGTGTTAAATCGCGTTCACGTTCACAAAAAATGTCGTTTTTTCATGGTGTCTCAGAATCGGCTATTGTTTTTGAGGCTCACAGATCGCACTTTTCACGTTCAAATTTCCGTTGGCGAACGCGTAGATTCAATACGTCGCTCAAAAAAGTGAAAAATGTACGAAATTGTACATGAACATTTTCTTAAAAAATTTTTTCGACGTTCCCATCGTGGATTAGACCTTCAATCTATCGTTGGTGAACGCGAGCAAAAAACGTTTTGTCGATTCTAAGACAGCATCAAAAAGGTGGTTTGCCGATTCTGGGCCAGTGTCCCAGAATCGGCAAATAGCTTTTGAGGCTCACAATAGAGTCGACTATAAGATTGAATTCGATAAATTCTATCATAATAGACACTCATATCTTTGTTTCGGTGTGAATGAAAGGTTTTCGTTCAAAAGAGTCGACTATAAAATTGAATCTGTTATAATAGACATTCATGTTTTGTTTCGGTGTGAATGAAAGGTTTTCGTTTCAAACGGATGACATTGAAAAAATTGAGTTTTAGAAAATTAGAAATCGATGGGGAAATCGTTTGTTCACGTTTTGTCACTGCGAATTTTGTGAAATAAAATCTTAAAAAAACACTTTGTAGAATTTGTTTCATTCAAATAAAAATAGTTCGTAGAATTGTTTCATTCAAATAAAAATTCTATTTTAAAACCTTTTTCACTTAGATGAATTTTTAAGAGATAAAACTGACACTCATGTTTTTGTTCTGGTGTGAATGAAGGTTTTCGTTCAATGGGTCGTTTTAATAATAGACAATAAAAGCGCTTTCCACTCAATTAGGTTTAAGTGGTAAATAAATTTTTAATATATTCGTGATAATGTTCGGAGATATGAATGAACCCTTTTAACGGATGTAATTATTCTTAAGCGTGTTAAATCAGAAACCAGTTTCTTATGCGCTAAAACTTTCAAACTTTTCAAAGTTCTCCAGTTCGTCACTGAGTGAATAATCTGTGATGCGATTTTTAACACGTTCAGAGGCAAAACGCATTTATAGAGGTTTTATCGTGTAAAATGTTTTTCCTCAACTGGTTTTTAGTTATTATATGAAAGACAGAAGATTTTTATTTACTTAAAACATAAAAATAATTATACATTTAATTTTGAAAATAATAAATAACTCACATTAGCATACTCAAAGGAAATATTAATAATTTAAAAACGAAAAAAAAAAGTTTTTACAGATGGATGCCAAACGTCGAGATCAGCTTTTAAACGAATATGAACGTGCCAAGAAGAGCATTCAATCGGCTGACAGAAGCAGACGTCTTGGAGAGATGGAACTTAGACGCGAAGCCACAAAAATATCTAAACCCATGACGGAGGTTCAGGAACGAAGCAGGAAGGAGATAGTTGAAGAATTGAGACCCATAAAAGAGAGTTCTTTGAGAATGGGTTCGTTGCCCGGTAGTTTTACAAAACAGTATTCCTTTCAATCTACACCGGATTACCGGAGAATCGAAACCGACGTAAGCGAGAGCGACGATACAGCTTCGACTATCACCACTGATAGCGTCGCGTCGTCCGCGGATGGTGGTAAGAGAGATCTGTTGTATGGAATTTATAAGGATTCGGACGGTAGAACTTTTGTGGGCGAACCAGAAAATGGATGATGATAATTTAATCGTCGGTTCGAATAAGTATAAATTAGCTGATGGACTGCGCAAATTGTTCCTTTTCGACAAGCCTAGTGATTACACGGAACAGGATTTCGACAATTACGGCGACATTCTGGTTCAGACTCACGCCATGAAGAGAAATAACGATGCCAGAGAGACGAGACCCAAAGCCAACAGAGGTTACAAGTGGCGAAAGTGGTGAAACCCATATGGGATATGAATAAGAAGTTCGTCGAATCGGTGACTGGGAAAGGGGTGAAAACCACTTTTCTTCCGAGCGATTCTGACGTTCTGTCTCAGAGATTGAGTTTGTTGATGGCAAGTAGACGTGCTGGTAACACAGGATTAGATAATGAAATAGATAGTATATGCGACGAATTGTTAAGACAGAAGGTTTTGAATAAAAACCATTATAAAAGGCTGATGAACGAATTGAAGGGTTGATGTATATAATAAGTAGAGAGAAACAAACAAACAAAATATACAAAATAGTAAATTTTACACTAGAATAATAAAAGTATTTAAACAACAAACGATTTACTAGTGAAAACAAAATATGTATTATAAAATAAAAATATGTTGGTGATAAAGAACAGGGGATACGTTAGAACTTATGTTCAAGGCGGTTCTGGTATCGTCAATTCTATAATGCGAGCGTTCACGAGTGATGCAGGTAGAAAACTCGCATCGACCGCGTTTGAGGTTGGTAAGAAGACGGCTTTGGATGCTGGTAAGAAAAGCCGCTTCCGAAGCCAGTGGTAGGATAGCTTCTGTAGCTGGCAAAAGGGCAGCCGACGCGTTGATCGACAAGTTAATCAGTCCACCGGCGAAGCGAGCTACGTTAGAGCGAACGCCGAAAAGTTGGAAAGATTTTAAGGATGCTGTGGTACCCATACAAGATTTAGCCAAAATGACGAGTGGATCTGGATTGAAGAGAACTCGCGACGGCGTAATATAAATAAATAATAATATTAAAAAACTGAGTTTGATAAACATAAAATTGTGTTTGAAAAAATCCAAAATACCAAAAAAAAAAAAATAAACAAAGATGAACATTAAAGATATGTCTTGGAACGACGCCGTGACTAAGAGGTCGAATAATGAGTTCTTTCCCAAAAGCATAAGAGGCTTGATAGTGGGAAAATCGAATTGTGGAAAGACCAATCTGTTGATGAATCTGTTGTCGCGACCCGACTGGTTGGATTACGACAGATTGTTTGTGTTTGGCAAGAGCTTGTTTCAACCCGAATACAGATTGCTTCGAGAGTGCATGGATCGTAGATTGCCTAAGGACATCATAGCCAGAATCTTTGACAGTAGGGAGGAATTCGACAAAAGTGAAGCTTCTCTTTCGACCATTTTGGACGGTGCGGCGATGGAATTGATGAAGAGAAATGCATCTTCGAACGTTGAGTGTCGATTTTATGAGAACGCTAGCGACGTTCCGGATCCTAGAGAATTGAAATCGGAAGATAAGAATCTCATGATTTTCGACGATCTGCTTTTGGAGAGACAGAACCGATGCGAATCGTATTACGTTAGGGGTAGTCACAGCAACGTTGAAAGTTTCTACCTGTCGCAGAATTATTTTCGATTGCCCAGACAGACGATAAGGGAGAACGCTAATTTTCTATGTCTCTTTCGCCAAGATCTCAAGAATCTCAATCACATCTACAGCGATCACGTCGCAAACGACATGAGCGTGGCGGAATTGAGGAGATTCTGCAAGAGGGGTTGGGATGGAGGACTTTACAATTTCGTCGTGATCGATTTGACTAGCGAATTTAATCGTGGAAAATATCGGTGCGGATTCGACAAGTTTTATGTTTCTGATGATAATAAGACAGAGAGCGAAAATAAAATTAGAAAATAATAAATCATCAAATAATTTAGTTTTGAAAAAATAAAATTAAAATATAATGTTCGAACAAGGAGAATTGTTAGAACGGATAGCCGAGAATACGGCTGCAAAACAATCCATTCAAATAGTGGTGAGTAGCGATTCGACTCGATTCGCGACGAAATTCGAACCTTCCATCGAATTGAATAGAGAGAAAAGATACGAGATGGCGTTGGTGAATCTGGAGACTCATTATTCCTTTCCCAACGTCACCGAAAAGAATAACTCGTTTAAGTATTCCGACGGAGTGGATTGGATGGAGATTCGAATTCCCAAAGGAAGTTATGACATAGACGATTTGAACATATGACATAGACGATTTGAACAATTACATTCAGACGCGAATGAAGATGGATGGAAAGGGAAGCAACAAGATCAGACTCGCTCCCAACCCTAATACCTTACAGACGATGTTGGATTTGGAATATAATTTTCGAGTTGATTTCAACACGGACGATTCTATAGGCAAGATGCTGGGATTCGATCGAAAGATGTATCGAGGCCACGCGGCATCTGAAAATACGGTCGACATTCTCGCAGTCAATAGCATTCTGGTGAATGTGGATGTGATTTCTGGAAGCTACGTGAATGGTAGCGCTCAACCGACGATCTATTCCTTCTTTCCAAACGTGTCGCCGGGTTATAAGATCGTGGAACAACCTCGAAATTTAGTTTATTTACCAATGATTTTAGACACGTTGTATAGTCTCAAAACCACGTTGACAGATCAAAATGGTGAACTGTTAGATCTTCGCGGAGAGAGGGTGACGATACGATTTCACATAAGAGAAATATAAAAGCAAAAAAAAAAAAAAATTGTGTATATATAAATAACAAAATAAAATAAACGCAATATTAATTTACAAAAATTATTTAATATATATATATAATTATCATTAAAACCAAAAAACAATTGAAGAAAATATATTTAAAAAAAAGAATTATGACACAATACGTGGTTAAAAATGTGAACACATCCGCAGGACAGAGGAAGAAACTTAAGAGAGCGTTAACAACTCGAGGCGAGGCGGTGAGATTCAAATTCACTCACGAAGATCTGACGAGTGGCAGTCAGGATTCGATCGCCTGGACCAGAAGTCAAATCAAAAGGATGGAGAAAGCGATTCGTGATGGAAGAGGGTTGATGGTGAGATTGAGTCCCGCTCAATTGAGATACAATTTGAGAATGAAAGGCGGTTTCCAACCGCTATTGGCAGGAATCGCCGCAAAAGCATTACCCTTTGCCGCAAAAGCATTATTCTTTCTCGGAAAGACTGTCGACGTGGGACCTCTCTCGGGACTCGCGAGTTCGGCAGTTAAGAAATTAATGGGTGGCAGCGGACTGTTTTTGAAGAAGGGAGGAGCCGTGTGTCGCGTCCATGTAGACGACAGCGGTAAAGGATTGTATCTAGAACCCGTTAGAGGTGACAACTCTTTGAGTGGAAATGGTCTCTATCTAAAGAGTGGACGGAACGTTGAGCGACTCGGCAAGGGTTTGTTGTTTGGTGAGAATTTGCCATTTAAGAATATACCGATTTTGAGTATGTTATTATAATATAAAAATTATATAATTATATAAAATATAAATCATAGAAAGTATATAATAATATAAAATGGATAAAAAGGTGGAAAAACAATTGACGATAATGATGAATATCACGAGATAGAGTGCGAAAAAGATGTGGAAAAACGATTAGACACTAATGATGGATATCTTAGGAAAGAACTGATAAAAGAGTTAAATAAAGATCGGGATAGGCAGTTGAAATTTAAAAGAATGGGACGTTTTCCACCGTCACCACTACCTTCTGAAGAGAATGGTAATGATGAGAGTGTTACCGAGAGATGCACAACATTCGTTCATAATTATGATTCGGATAAACAAATGTGTTCTTATAAAAAAAATGTAACATATCACAAAAAAAAAGAAAAGAAGAATCGACGCTGAAATTTGAGAAAAAAGGAAACGTTATTATAATATATGGGCGATAGTGAAGAAGGAAAACAAAAACAAAAAACAACAAAAAAAAAAGTAATGAGATCTAGAGATGATCAACCTCTCTAGATCTCATTACTTTTTTTCCCTTCTTCTTCGCTAAATATCAATCTCTCTATTGTTTATATTTCCAAGTCCGTTATTAGCATGTTGACACTCGTGTATTCTCCTTTTTCGAAAATGTGTTGAATGTTTATCTTTACTTTTTTGAGTTTTTTTTATATCGGTGAACGCGCTCTCACCACCCGATTTGTCCACGAGTTCGAGTGAGATTTTTGGATATATGTAACTTCCATAGGACAACGACAAATCGTCCTTGTCGAATTCTCTATCTTTGGCGATGACGATTTTCTGTAGATCGCTTTGGTAATCGTAAAACAAATCGAGCATGGCTTCATCCAATTTCAAAGGCATGCTATATTTGTGGTATTTGTGCTGTAAGCCCTTCGTCTTGACCTCGTTCAATTCGATGGTGTCGTGTCGTTTTAATCTATAGATTTTACAACCAAGTTTCTTACACGTTTTGACTCGTTTCAATTTCAATTCGCATCTTTTAGGTGTTGTTGTCATGATCGATTATTTGTTTTTTTTGTTTTATGAATTCTTGCAAAAAATATATATTTTAAATTTTGTATTTAAATAATAATTTGTTAAAAAAGTTTTTTTTTTTTTTACTCTTTATATATATAAAAAGTTTTTTTTTAATTTTTAATTTTCTTTAATGTAAAAAATTTTTTTTGTAAAAGTTTTTTCTTTTTATATATAAATAAAAAGTTAAATTTTAACATCCTTTTTTCTTGTATTAATTCAATTTTTTCACGTTAAGGAACATAAAAAACTGATTAATTTCATTTGAAGGAATTAAAACATATATATATAAAAACAATTTTAAAACTTTTTAACAAATTATTATTTAAATACAAAATTCAAAAAAAAAAAAATTCTTACAAATGGAGCAAACAAGTAAAAAAATGGAAAATTTAAATAAGAAAACCGTAACTCAGTTAAACGAGATTTGTAAAATATTAAAAATTCCACATTTCAGAAATCATAGAACCAAATGAAAAAAAATTGAAGTCATACAGGAATATTATTTGCGAAATGATGGAAAGAAAAAAATCGAAAGATCGGAAGTGGATAAACTTAAACAGTCCAAAAATGCATCGGTTGTGAAAAATAAGAAGACAACTAAACAAAAAGCCATTGAAGAACTTCAAGTTTCAAAAGAAAAGAAAAAAAAAACTAAAATGAAAACGAGTGATGTCCTTCAGATTCTAGACAAATGAGATACATCAAGTGAAATTCAACGAGCAATCGACGAAGGGAAAGGAGAAGAATATATAGCATGACTTGTTGCGGAAATATTCCAATCGAAGCCTGTAGAACGGGAGAGTGCGATCAAAGGCATTTTTAAAACTTTCGATGTGGTTCCTTCTTTCAAGAAAATTGATCCAAAATTATTCATGGAATGGGTGAGGAAAAAAGTATTGGATTTGTGTCACGAACACATGAACGTGGGACAAAAAATTAAGATGATACTCCATTGCGTGATGAATAAAATCGACCTGAAGTCCGGCGAGATCATCATGAAAAATGCATATTTCAGATCTAACGTCGAACCCGTATTTCGAGGTTCAGATTTATCGGACGTTTTCGAAAAGATGAAAGACAAGATGTTGACGTCTCTTGTGAATTATCAACATGAAGGTAGTAATTGGACGTTCGATGAGGTGTTGAAACTCGAAATTCATATAACTGAAAACGATTCATTGAAAGGGTCTTCCTACGTGGAATTACCATATTTCTTAGCTAAAAAACACTCCGTGGTCAACGTGAGAAATAAAGATGACCAGTGTTTTAAATGGGCAGTCACCTCCACTTTATACCCTGTCAAAATCCATCCTGAGAGAGTTTTTCATTACAAGGAGACTTCTAAAAATCTTGATTGGACTGGAGTGACTTTCCAATGCAGTTAAAACACATCGAACGTTTCGAGGCTCAAAATCCCACCGTAGCGGTGAACGTCTTGGGATACGACGATGAAAAACGAACGATCTATCCTCTCAGACAGACTCTGTATTTCGAAAGAGAAAAGACGATTATTTTATTATTGATTTCGAATGGTGACAATCGTCATTATTGTTGGGTTAAAAATCCGAGCCACTTACTGTCGAGACAAAATAATAAACATAAAGGAAAGATATGTTTATGTTGCAACTGCATGAACATGTTTCAGAGCGAAAAATCGTTAGCGGAACATCAGGAATATTGCAATGAAAATCAAGGTGTCGCCATCGAAATGCCCAAACCCAACACCATCGTGAAGTTCGAAAATCACAATAGAAGGTTAAAAGTACCATTCGTCATATACGCCGATTTCAAATGCTTTACCGTGAAAATGAGTTCCTGCCAACCTGATGCTCTTCGAAGTTACGTCGAAAGATATCAAAAACACATGCCTTCAGGTTATTGCATTTACGTGAAATGTGCTTTCGACTCGCAACACGACATGGGTCCCTTCATCTACACGAAACAGTGCGAAGATGACGACGTGGCTCAAAGGTTCGTGGAAGAGTTAGAATCGAAAATTCAAATGTTATACGATAAATTCAAAACTCCCACGAAAATGATCATCACGCGAGAGCAGCAGGACGAAAATAACAGAGCCACCAAATGTCACATATGCAGACAATCGTTCGACGAGAATTCGGAGGAAAATAAGAAGGTCAGAGACCACGATCATTACACGGGTCTGTATCGCAGTCCGGCTCACAGCAAGTGTAATTTAAAATATCGAGATGCCGTTTTCTATCCGGTGATATTTCACAATCTCTCGGGTTACAACAGTCATCTGTTCGTGAAAAATCTCGGCACCTCCCACGAAGAATTAAATTGCATCGCGAACAGCGAAGAAAGATACATTTCCTTCACGAAATGGAAGGTCATGGAGAAGAAAAGAGTAATCGATGGAGAGACGTTGAAAGAAAAAAAACGAAATTCATTCATAGAGGCATACGTTTCATCAACAGTTTTAAATTCATGTCGACCGCTCTGGAAAAATTAGTTGATAACATGAGCAAGGATAAATTTAAAATCACGAGCAAACATTTTGGAGAATGAGTAGACGTCATGTTGAGGAAAGGAGTCTATCCTTATAATTACATGAACGATCTAAAGAGATTCGACGACACCACACTACCTTCGAAAGAAGATTTTTATTCAAAATTATATGAATCCGACATTTCCGATGAGAATTATGAACACGCTAAAAACGTGTGGAAATCATTCGATATGAAAACATGAGAGATTATCATGATCTCTATCTGAAGACTGACGTTCTGGTCTTGGCAGACGTGTTCGAAAATTTTCTGTCGTCGAAATTACGATCTGGATCCAGCTTGGTATTTCACCGCACCCGGTCTGGCATGGGACGCTCTGTTGAAGACCACCAAAGTTCAATTGGAATTATTATCCGATGTGGACATGTTGCTCATGTTCAAAAGGGCTACGAGAGGTGGTGTCTCGATGATCTCCCACAGATATTCTGAAGCTAACAATCTCTACATGAAAGAAGGTTTTGATTCGAAACAGTCGAATAAATACATACAGTATTGGGACGCTAATAATCTGTATGTTTAGGCTATGAGTCATCCTTTACCGATTGGTAATTTCGAATGGGTAACGGAACCGGAAGAGATGCAAAAATGGAGAGACTATCCTTGCATTTTAGAAGTCAATTTGAACTATCCGGAAGAATTACACGATCTACACAACGATTATCCACTGGCTCCCGAACAAATGGAACTGAATGAAGGAGATGAGGAAAAACTCATTCCCAATTTATTTAACAAACGTAACTACATTGTCTACAGTGAGAATTTGAAACAATACGTCAATTACAGGATGAAATTAGTTGACATACATTGCGTCATTCGATTCAACGAAGAGCCTTGGATGAAAAAATACATCGATCTCAACACGAATCTCAGAATTCGAGCCGAGAACGATTTCGAAAAAGATTTCTTCAAACTCATGAACAACTGCGTGTATGGTAAATCGTTTGACTCGTCACGTCTGAGAAAAGAGCTAAAAAATTAGTGGCGAAACCCAATTACAAACACTGAACCATATTCGACGAAAATCTAGTGGCCATTCACATGCAAAAGACGCACCTGAAGTTCGACAAACCATATTATCTCAGACTGATCATCTTAGATATCAGCAAGCGATTGATGTACGAGTTTCACTACGATTACGTCAGACGAAAATTTGATGATAAAGCCAAACTACTGTTCACCGACACGGACAGTTTAGTTTACGAGATAGAGACGAAAGATGTCTACCAAGATATATCTCCGGACATGGCTGCATGATTCGACATGAGCAATTATCCCATCGATCACCCGTCCAACATTCAATCGAACGACAACAAGAAGGTGTTGGGCAAATTTAAGGATGAGAGCAGCGGTAAACAAATCCTCGAATTATTGGCTTGAGACCTAAACTGTATGCTTATCGTCTAGAAGATGAAGAGATCAAGAAGTGCAAAGGGGTTAAAGCATGCGTGGTGAAGAAAAACATCTCTTTCCAAGAGTATAAAGATTGTCTGTTAGGAAGTGGTCCAGTGTATAAGACTATGAAATCGATTTGAAGCGAAAATCATGACTTGTATACCGAAATAGTCAACATGATTTCGCTGACGGCCGATGACGATAAGAGATTCGTGTTAGACAATAAAATAAGCACTTTAGCACTCGGACATTGGACTTTGGATCTAATTTTAGATGATAGGATTTCAGATATGATTAAGGATGATAGGATTCCAGAAAATCAAGAGGAATTAGACGGATTCAAGATTATGGAAGTTGAGGAATTAGATGGATTCAAGATTATGGAAGTCGAGAGAGTTAGTTTAAAAAGAAAAATAAAAAAATAAAAAAAATAACGTCATTTTAGTGAATTATAATAAAATAAATAAATTTAAAAAAAAAAATATACGCATTTATGAATAAGAAAATAGAGATATCTGTAGAAGGTGTCATCTTACCTAACGAACCCTTATCCAACATTGATCTGTCGAATGCGGCGAAGGATTTGAAAATCAAAGATTTTCTAGGCGTGTTTTCCAGAGATGCCTTGCCAAAGAGAAGACCTCGACAATCGGAATGCGGAATTTTAAATCTAAATGATTTATCGGGTGAAGGCACTCACTGGGTGGCGTGGTTCAAGAATGGGAAGAATAAGAATTATTATTTCGACAGCTACGGAATCTCGCCGCCGAAAGAAATAAAGAACTATTTCAACAAATCGAAGGTTCGTTACAACATGGAACGAGTACAATCGCCAGATCAAGTGTTTTGTGGTCACCTATGTCTCTACATTCTCAAGAGATGGTCTGAAGGAGATCGGTTTCAAGACATTCTCAATGATTTACATTAGAGAGAGATTTTTTTTATAGTATATATAAAGGTAAAAAAATTATTTAAAAAATTTTAATCGAATAAAAACGAAAAACAAAAATAAGTGAAATAATTCATTTTTAATAAACTGCGTTTGAAATATATTTTTAAAACAGAAATCTCAAAACAACATGCCAGTCGATAAATTTGGTAGAAGTGATGACGAAAGTCAACCCAAAAAGAAGAGGAAGACGCTCGAAGTTGGCGATGCTTACGACGTTGCCAACTTGGACGAATGTTACGTTCGGAGATACGAACCTCGAGAGGAACCTTTGAACATAAACGATAAGAAGCTCTACAATCCCAAGCCAATAGATCTCGCAGATGCTGTAACTAAAAAATACATCGACAGGGGGAACGCGGATTTCGAACGAATCATGCTAGATAATTATGTGGATAAAGCCATGACCGACGATCTCGATCTGAAATCTAAATGTTTTGTGAATGTCACGAATCCCATAGATCCCACTGATGCCACGACCAAGAAATACGCAGATGACTCTCACGCGCGATTCAGCGAACATCTGAGAAATAGATACGTTCAGAAAACGATGCACTCGGAATTCAACGCCAATTCTAACAAGATAACGAACGTGGCCACTCCCACGAATCCCAAGGACGTGGCGACCAAACACTACGTAGATCTGGAACAGAGAAAGTCAGACAGACGAGAAATGAAATCGGGTCTGAATGCGGGATTCAACAAGATACTGAATCTGTCGAAGGTCGACGACACGGATGTGGACTCAACCGTGGTCAACAAGGGCTATGTAGATTCTGCCGTGATACGATCACAAGAATACATAGAATTGCAAGTGGACGATCTCTACCTGAACAAACAATCTGGCGGAATCATGGAGGGTGGTATCAACATGAACGGCGAGAATTTATTCGGTCTCGATCACGATCCCGAATTCGATTCCAGCGCAGTCAGCAGGAAGTACGTGGATGACAACTCGGTCTGGAGAAAGGGCGACATCGTGGAAGGTAAACTAGACATGGGTGTACACGCGATCACGAATCTACCAGATCCCGTTAACATGACGGATGCCTGCACCCTGATTTCGGTGGTGGAAAGAGTCAAATACGCTAGACAATTGATCACCGTGTGGGCCAAGGAGGCCGGCACGTTAGAGGAGGGAAAAGCCAAGTGGTCTTTTGGAAACGGAGGTAGCGGATGGAAACATGGTCAGGTGGGATATCCCATGCCATTAGGAGGTGAAATCATTTGAATGAGTCTGGCTTCCTCGGATTTGAATAACAGAGCAGTCGTCAATCTCATGGTGAATGGAGTAGAGAGCGATAAGAGATACAGCGTCGAAAACACTGAGAATCAACACGCGAATGTTAGCACGTTCGGCACGCCTCTCAAAGTGAACGCCGGAGACAGGATTAATTTCGTTACGAAAACCAATAATCCAGAAGCTGCCAGTTCCGTGGTGAGTCTACTGATCGAACTAGATCCTTTGAACAAACAGTGAACGCATGGAAATAATTAAAAACAATAATGTGTGATTATTAAAAACAAAAAAAGTAATGAGATTTAGAAAGATGTTCAGTCTCTCTAGATCTCATTACTTTTATTTTTTTTTTGTTTTTTACTTTTTTATTATTTAAAATTTTTTTCACACACGTCTCTCATCGAATGATCGACATCTTATTTCCATCCGATTCGAATTGTAATTCTCTGTCCGACAGGACCAGAGCAAAGGCTTCGGTTTTTCTCGGCACGTTCCTATCGAATTGCATCTTGATCTGAATGTCTAAGACGCTACTCTTGAGTCGTTCACTCTGTTTACTGACGTCGAATACAAACATGGGATACATCGACTTGTATTCGCCGGGAGATATATTAGGGTTGCTCATCAATTCGTCTAGACCGTGATACTTCTTTCTAAAATCAGCGGCGTCGCCGTACAGTCTGCAGAAATCGTTCTTGTCGAACGACGCATTGTAATCGATTGCTGGATATCTCGTAGCGTTCAGAAACACCTGCATGTTTCTCAAATTGCAGTGATCGAACAGCGACGCATTCTTTTCCTGAGACCCGTCCCTATTGGTCTGAAACGCAACCACGATGAAACGCGGTCTCTCGGATGTGGATTTCAGCGTCAATCTCCAATCGAAGTGATTCGTGGAGAGTGGAATGCTAGCCGTGTCGCACTGTCTCATTCTAAATCCCACAGGTAATTTACTCTTGGATTCTATGATCTTGTAGAGACGCACTTTTTCCACGATCGAAGGCTCCACGTTAGGAACGAACCACGATATCTTGTGTAGAGTTAACTTACCCGCATCGGTCGCAGGGGGTCTCACTATTGCGTCGTCGTTTCCTTTTCGAATCAACGTCAGATTGTGTTTGAATCCGTACATGATCTTGTTGTAATCGTCCACGAATCCGAAGATGTGTTTCAAAGGTATCCTGAACGAAAACGTTCCTTTAGGTCTGGACGTCTTGACGACGTAGTCGAATATCGCGGCGGCGCCGGCGTTAGCAGGGCCGGTGGTGTCTTTCACCCACAACTGATTAAGTCCTCTGGATTTCGAAAAATCATCCGGATATGTCAAGAGTCCGAACATCGTGGTGGCCTGACTAGGATGAAACACAGATTCTATCTCTTGTCCGGATAGCATGTATTTTATATTACTGAATAGATTATGATGCCATTATTGGCTAGAGTAACCGTGTCGTCGTCGGCGTAGTCGCTCCCATCTTCCTTGGTGAGACGTCCCTGCACCACGATGTAACTCTCGCTAGGATGTACGAATAGATCTTGAGTTTCGAGGTTGATTCTTATCTCTCCCGCATTGTTCAAACTCGTTCCGGTTACCGGTTCGTATTCGTGAACCTCATATTCTTGAATACTTTCTTCTTTCACTATGCTTTGTGCTATATCTAGTATATTTGCCATTTTTGAAGGGTTTTTTTTTTGTTTATTAATTAGCTTACTTTTTTTTATCTAAAAATAGTTTTAATTATTTATTATTATTATTTTTCTCTCCTATATATATATATGTGTAAACAAGAAAATGTTAAAGAGAGTAAATAAAAAAAAAATTGTTTTCTTTATCAAAACTTTGTCTTCTGTAATTGTTGTTCATAAAACTTTCCGATGATCTCTTCTCCATCCAAAGCTTCGATTTCGTAAGTCACCGGATCGGTGTGAAATATTTTGATTATCACGAAGATTTCCGAGGTCCATCGAGGAGTATAACCCTTTTCGAAGTGCTTCTTTTAAGCGTAGATTCTCACTCGATCACCGACCGCAAATTTCGGCGTTCTAGACTTCTTCCTGATCATAGATCTCTCAGGATATAGATTCGCGTAGACCCGTTTTTCGTTTCGAGGATCGCTAGCTTCCACGGGAGTCATCTTGATCGATCTGTGTCGCGTGTTGTTGTAATCTTTGACCAGACCGTTCAGAGCGTAAATGTATTTCTTAGTCGAATTCGCCGTGAAGTATCTATACATCTTTTCCTTCATCGTTCGATTCCAACGTTCCACCACGCTGGCTTTCTCTTCGTTTTCGATCGAGTAGAGGTCGACCAATCGATGAACGTGCTTGTTGTAGAATTCCTTCCCCTTGTCCACCCACAATTTATTCGGTTTTCGAGAAGACGAGTCGAACACGCTCTTCAGAGCCTCGGCGACGCAAGGTCCCGATTTATTCTTCAAAACTCTGATCCAACCGTATTTGGAAAACACGTCGATGACCGTCAATAGATATTTGACACCCTCGTTCCACCTCGAAAACGATCTCATGTCGACCAAGTCGGCAGACCAAATATCATCCAAAACCTTCATGAACACCCTTCTCTTTCGAAATTTACGCACGATGGGTTTGTGTAACTCCTCGGCCAATTCGCTCGTCAATAATCGTTTCTTCTTCTTTTCAGATGCGCTTTTTTTTGAACGCCCCATCCGAATCGACGTTTCGCACCGATCAAATTGCCGACCAGCGAACGTTCTATCTTCTCTCTCCTGGTCGGATTCGATATACCTCTCAATTTCGCCAACATGTTTTTATCGCCGACATCGTTGCGAGTCTTGGTGTCGGGTTGTCCGGCGTAGCATAGATCGTGATCATACGCGGCCGCGTCCACCCTATTCACAGGTTTGCTCCAATATTTAGGAGTCAGATCGGCGTTGAGTCTCTTGTTCAATTTCGTTCCAGGTCCCGTGAAACTGTGGCAGATGCATTTCGAAAGGTAGATTTTTGATCATTTTATTCACGATGCCTTTACCTTTGCTCGCGTTCTTTTTTTTGACGAATCGAATCTTGATAGAACCACACACGTCGCAAATTCCGCGAAGCATCTGTCTGTCGTTTTTAGTTCGTACTTCTTGAGAATTACTCATCTCCGTAACTCTCTTACACTTTACGCAATACATTTTTTGAGAGTTATTTAAATTAATTTCGTTTTTATTTTATATATAAATTTAATATTTCTTTTTTTAAAAATTCTGTTCTTATTATATATATATATTTTTTTTCAATCCCTGCTTTTGAGTTCTATCATTCTACTGAATTTCTCCCTGGCCTCTTTCCTCCCCTTTTCCACGAGAGAATCCTTCATCTCTTCCTTCATGATCTGACGAGTCTTGATTCTCACAGCTTCTTTCATAGCATCATATTTCGTTTTCTCACCCAATATAGTGAAGTATTCTCCGTCCGATATCCTACCGTCTTTCAACGCCATCGAGATAATTTCGGATATCGTGTCGATCTTGGAGTCGGCCAAGACGCGAATCTTGTCGCGTTTCCTCGCCTTCAGATATAATTTCCTACTCAAAAAGTTTCCAAGCGTGCTAAACAATCCAGCGGCGAGAGCCACTCCTTCTATGGTTAACACGATCGGAATACCGACCGCAGTCGACAGCAATCCGATGCCGGCTGCGTGTAAACCCATGGAAATCGTGATGAGTGCCGTGTCAATCGCGTTGATGAATTTCACGAAACGCGAATACTTCTTCTTGAGAGAATGACGAGAATCTCTCTCGTGAGTTAGATACGATTGGATTCTACTGGATTGATCGATGCGATACCTCTCTCCTCTTTCTTTTTCTTCTAGCGACGGTGCCGTCGGCAAAACGCCGTTCGGCTTCTCATCCTCGTCGTCATCTAACGTCGGATACAATTTATTTCTGGTTCTCCTTTTTGTGTTTTTTCTTTCTTTCTAATATTAGATAAAAAAATTTATGTGTGTATTTATTTTTATTTTCTATTCTCCCGTATTTTATATCAACGAGAAAAACTTAGACGTATGCTTCATTGAACAATAATTTCATGATGCATCCCTTGTCTTCTAAAGTCAGGCTTCTACGCGCCAATTTCAGTTCTTCCGAAACTGTGGGCTTGTCTCGATCCTTACAGAAGAGTAATCTCTTCCAAAACGTGATCACTTCGTCGATTTGAACGCGTTGGAACGCCGGTTCGAAATACTTGACGACCATATCTTCCCTTTCCATCGTCAGACACGAATGATTCTCATGATCGAAGTCTAGGTGATCCCGACATCCGACGCATCGTTCTAACAAGAGGCGACATAGTTGTTCGTTCACGCAGAATGCGTAGGCTCTCATCAGCATTTTTAAAAGAAACCTTGCTCTAATAGTCTGGGAAGCGTTCATGATTTACGTATTTTTTATTATCTATTCGATTTTATATATTTATTTTTTTTAAATAACTATTTATTTATATTTTTTTTTCTCTCCCATATATATCAATCACTTTTTTATTTCCTTACTATTTTTATTTGAATGAAACAAATTCTACAAAGTGTTTTATTAAGATTTTATTTCACAAAATTCGCAGTGACAAAACGTAAACAAACGATTTCCCCATCGATTTCTTATTTTCTAAAACTCAATTTTTTCAATGTCATCCAGTTTGAAACGAAAACCTTTCATTCACACCGAAACATAAATGAATGTCTATTATAACAGATTCAATTTTATAGTCGACTCTTTTGAACGAAAACCTTTCATTCACACCGAAACAAAAATATGAGTGTCTATTATGATAGAATTTATCGAATTCAGTCTTATAGTCGACTCTATTGTGAGCCTCAAAAGCTATTTGCCGATTCTGGGACACTGGCCCAGAATCGGCAAACCACCTTTTTGATGCTGTCTTAGAATCGGCAAAGCGTTTTTTGCTCGCGTTCACCAACGATAGATTGAAGGTCTAATCCACGATGAGAACGTCGAAAATTTTTTTTAAGAAAATGTACATGTACAATTTCGTACATTTTTCACTTTTTTGAGCGACATGTTGAATCTACGTGTTCGCCAACGGGTATTTGAACGTGAAAAGTGCGATCTGTGAGCCTAAAAAACAATAGCCGATTCTGGGACACCATGAAAAAACGACATTTTTTGTGAGCGTGAACGCGATTTAACACTGAATCCTATGAAGGTAAACGCACCATGTACGTGTACGTGTACGGTACATGTACAACGTGTCTTGGAATCGGCCTTTATTACCTACTGAGGTGGCCGATCATTTGGGTGTTTTCAATAAAAATCATTTGATATTAGTTACTCTCTCCCTGGATGTTTAATTCTACCGATATACTGAGTGGGGCATTTATTGAACTTTTTAATCTGTACACTGAAATCAGTTGGGTTACAAAATTAACCCAAATCAACTGGGTTACGTGAATATTAAAGCAGTTGGGTTCATATTCACTCTACCCAGTTGATTTCGTTTGCTTTTTAACCCAACTTATTTTATACACTATGTGTGTATTTTTGTCGGGCAAGCAAGAGATTTTGCCCAGCTGAGTAATCCAAAGCGTGTGAATATTTTTGTCAGACAAGTAACGGACTTTTCATAATTTCTTGCCCAACCTCGGCCCGACGAAACTCATGATCGGAAGATTTTTTACGCCCCTGGTGACCCATCACACATGTGTAGGCGGTCTAAATCCATGAATACCTTCACCTCTTCTGATAACTATTACAGGAACGGATTGAAATATTTCAAGATCTATTCAGGGGTTTTTAAATGCTAAGTTAAAATACTCAGGAGTTAGGGCAAAGAGCAGAATTTCATCAAGATCGGCTCCATATTGTTGTCAAACCTAGTTTTCTTTTGTTTACTCTGCTTCGTAAATTATTTGGCATGTAACTGGTGGCAACCTTTTGACAACCTAATCTCAACCCAATAGCAACCCATAGTTAATACAGGCCTTATAATTCCAATCCCAATTTCCTACATTCTCGAACTTTGTTTTCTGCGGTGAAATAAATTGGTAGATATTATATGAAAAAGGAAAAAGGAGTGCAGTGATATTATTTTTACCGACATGGTTGTCGACATTTTCAAAGTAAACAATCAAAGTGTTTTGGGACTGAACATCGCAAGAGCACCATGAGAGAATAAGACTGAGTGAATAAACCGATGTTCACTGGTAAAAGAACAAAGTCAGAACATACAGTACTTCCATAATCCATATTTTAAAACAAAAGTCCAAAAGCAGGTGTATGAATAAACAGGCATTTGGAAGAGAGATATCGAGTCATTTTCAGAGAAAAAAACTCGAGTTTAAAACTCTAAATTAATAACAAATGTACACTCTAAAATCAGTTGGGTTAAAAAATAATCCAAATGAACTGGGGGACCCAATTCTGGGTTGAGTGAATATGAACTCAATTGGGTTTATATTCACTCAACCTAGTTCATTTGGATTATTTTTTAACCCAACTGATTTTAGAGTGTACTGGAGTGTTAATTCTTGCCCTCAAGAACGAACACGGAATTTACATTATTGATAACCATCCCAACTTCTACATATCGTCGAATTAAGTCTTGCGACGCTTCGAAATTCGACTCGATTCTAAATCGTGTCGAAATTTGATTTGATTCGATTCGGGTCGATTCGAAAATTTCCGAATGTCGAGATGTCCTCAAAACTCGTTCCAAGTATTTCCTCTTCAGCTCTTCTTCTATCATCAGGTCTCCTGCTCAGGGAACCTTATGATAGACGAAGAGGTCAAGGACGGTTCCCTTCCGACAATATTTTGATTCCATTCTGGAATAGTCCGGATTTTTTTTTTTTTGACTGATAAAGGCGAGTGGCCGTTGCATACAATATTTGTGTAGAGACTGACCTGATAATATTTGCAATGTTAACCCTTTACCTAACGAATCGCCCGCATCCACCCGCGTAATATGCAAATTCAGCAGTTGAAAAAATATTATTTTTCCAAAAAATTCAACAAAACCATATCATGAGACCCCTCGTTGGAACGAGCTCGTCGAGCTCGTTCCAACGAGGGTCACATGATATGGTTTTGTTGAAATGTTTTGAAAAAATTTGAACAAAAATGATATTTAAAATAATAAATTTTGATATCGTCTGCGTTGGGGAAAGGGCTAAGAAGGTAAAATATCTACAACTTGAAGAGCATTGAGATTCAATTTGAGATTGTTTCGATCGGAATGCTCTTCTTGACTCAGTTCGGGATTTGATTCGATCCGAAAATGTTAGAACCGCAGGGCCCAATGTCGAATAAACTATCGCATTCATAAATAAAAAAACTATTTTGAAGTATTGTCGGACGAATAGTGAGATACACGGATGCAAATGTGGGTGAAAATTGGGTACATTTTATTTATAATAAACGAATTTGCACTCGGGCGGGGAGGTATATTATTTTGTGCAAATTCTACATTTTAGAAGTCTTGTTAAACTTTTTAAACACTAAAGGCAAGATGATGTCTATACAACAGAAACATTCCTTACTTACTCACACCAAAAGACATAAATATTGCCAAAAGTTAGCGCCAAATGGACAATATTTATTTTATTCTCCATTCAATGACACCACACCAACCACCGAAAGAGGCGACTTTGGAATTTCTCAGACGAGATCAGATGAGCATGGAGATTATTTAGGTCAGAATCTAAGTGGTGACCACTCTTTTAATATGTACTATCGGGTCGGCGAGAGGAATTTCGACGCCCCTCCCCCGCCCCCCGGTAAATGTCATGATTCGCTTTAATATAATCTGATGTTCCAATGAGACAAAATCTTCGGATACTGACTGGTCGAGGGCTCGCTTTGTTTTTTTCTATGTTTACGGCTTCGTTTGACGGCACCAAGCTAAATATTTGAAGATATGATAACAATGGGAAGGAGATTGAAAGTGTATACTGCCTATTTATTACTTTCCAAGGTGTGATTTACTCGGATTTCCGGGTTTGATTATAAACGATAACTTCACAAGTGAATTATGCAATAAACAAATGTGTCATGTATCCGTGCGCGCAAACAAAGTCGCCGTGCCGTGGGTGTAATGGGGACTTCATTGTTTTGTTTTTTTTGTTGCTTTTTTTTAACCCTTTACCTAATATGAAAAGCAGACGACACTTGCAAAAAAATTCTTGAATAACTATTATGTTCATTTTTTGTCTGAAAAACATAGGTTATGACCCCTCATTTGAACGAGCTCAGCGTGCTCGTTCCAATGAGGGGTCATAACCTATGTTTTAGAGACAAAAAATGAAAAAATAATGAAACTAAGGTGTACTCCATGTCGATGGATGGTGCAGATGTCTTCAACCACTGTAAACCGGCTTGAGCGGAGCTTGAACAGAGTTAGAATGTTGAGAAGCTGACAGTTGCTCGTCGATGCTCGGTGGTTCTCTCCGGGTACTCCGGCTTCCTCCACCTGTAAAACTGTCACGGTCACGATTAGCCATTGTGCATTAGTATGTGATATTAAACACCAATGGATAAATAAATACATAAATAAATCGTTGAAGCTGCTTTGTTCATTCAAGTTGCCTTGTTCATTTCACCATGTGGGTTTTGGGCTATGGATAGCGGTAACATGGTCTTAGGTTTGCGGCCCAGAGCATATGAAAGCTCCGAGCCGCAAACCTTAGACCATGTTACCGTCAATTCATCACAATAATTTATAATGTTCCAATGGGACTAAAATCCTTCTCCTCTGATTGGATAAGAGCTCGCTTAGTATATTCTATGTTTACGACTCAAGTGGCAAATATGTTACCGTCTGACGTCACAACGCGAAATATTTGAAATGACGCCGCCCGTTTCGTAACTGCTTCATCAACGGAGTGACCAGCAAGCCGCTTCATTTCTCTGGCTGTTTCACATGTGCAGCAGACGGTGTTCCAGATGAAGTGCTGTTTAAATTACAAACCGATTTACGATTTGAACTAAAATGAAATGGGTTTATCTGGTTTATTGATTATTTATCCAGTGCCGTCGTGGATGCACGGGAGGTTTATTGACTAAACCTGTGATCGTTAAAAGTTGCCTTGAACAAGGCAACTTTTAACGATTACAAGTTTAGTAAATAAGCCTCTCGTGTTTCACGATGTAGGTTTTAGGCTATGGGTGGTGTCTTATTGGAACATACACATTATTGTAATGAGCTGACGGTAACTTGGTCTGAGGTTTGTGGCTCGGAGCGTATGTTCTACATCGACGCTTCGCGTCTCGGTTGAACAGAAGTTGCGAGCCGCAAACCTCAGACCATAGTACCGTCAATTCATCAAAATAATTTATAATGTTCATGGTGTCGAACATATGGCTCCGGTCTCGATACGGACAAACGGAACTATTGCAGTGACATCCTGTGATATTTACGAAGTTCGACGGCAAAAGTAGTATTTCAACAAATCCCTGCCAAAAGTGAATGGAATTATTATTGAATAACAGACTGAGCATGGAGTCCATGGATATCCTATACAAATGACTTGCAGTCTTCTATTCCAGTTCAATGGGGAAACTTCTGTTGCCACTTCGGGCCACTCCCGGACTCCGATCTCACGACTCTAGTTCTCTTATCGGTCTTATCAGTTGATTCGCTTCGGTGGACAGAAGCGCCAACTTTGACACAGAGGTAGATTTCCTGCTTAAAGCTCCATAAAATGTCGATACGTTTTGGGGAAAAAACAGAAAATCGTTAACAAATCAGAGAAAATTGGAATTCACGCCTACCATCTCCCCGTGTATGAACACAATACTCATATATTTCAGTATATAATACTGTCAAAAGATGGCATGTTATAGCCAATGAAACATCATGGTACCAACATTTATTAGTTGTCTGTTTTTCCGAATATATCGAAACAAGTGGAGTATTTAGTGAAAATTGAAATTATCTCCCATATCTCAAATAACAAAAACCTAGCCATAATTTGAATTATATCATTGGAAAAAGATTGTGGTTTTAGTCTAGAGAAACAGCTGGGGTACATTTCTGTGTCATTTTTTATTTTAATTCTCAAAAAAGTGAGAACGTGAGAGAGGATTGGAATCCTCCCCTATATCGCGGTTCAGACATACCCTTTCCAAAATTCAAACCCCTATATCACCACGAATTGAGTCAAAATAATTCCCACAATATGTCATCTGGCTCAAACAATGAAAAATGATAATTAGTCATCTTCTGCATTAAGTCACTATATGTGGTAGTAATGGAGGTCTTAATGAATAAATCATGACACAGTGAACAGAAAATGTTAAACTTCGCACAAATGATTTAAGTGGTTGAGTGATAGAAGCCACTATAAGGGCGTTTAAAAAATAAGGGTACCGGAGCAAAGGGCAACATTGTCCTTGCTCATGTTTCATATTCAGTTAAACTCAAATCAAATAATATTTTATTTATATAAACTATAAAGCCAGTGGACACTCTTCAGTAATTTGTAACAAAACAAACATATTTTGTTTAACCCTTTGAACACCAGAGGCCGCTTTACTGGGCCAGGAACATGGTACGTCATACTTTCAGTAAGTAGGGTGCCTGTTAAGTTAAGGGTGGAGTAGACCAATCAATACTTGAAAATATTGATTGGTCTACCCCCAAATAATGAATATGGACTCTTCCGAATGCTGCATATGAACTGACGTGGAAGATACCACCAGGGTTCAAAGGGTTCATAAATTCAAACAACCAAAAATAATGTAGGCCACAACCAGTTAAAGTCCAAGTCTGCTCTTTGATGTTGAATAATAAAAAAAGTTATGAATAAAAAGTGAGAAGAGCTGAAACTTGGATTTTGAAAAAGGTTATGTTTTGAAATATTTAACTCAACAGCCGCCATCCAAAGTGTTTAAAAACAAATTATATTCTCACTGTATTTTTTCAAATAAAGTGGAGCAGGTGATGTGAGTTGTGAATGCCCACATGGAAATCATGAAGATAACTGTAAATATCGTGATTTGCTACGCACATAATCGCCTTTTTGTGTGAGCGTAGGTGTAACGTTAAAGTGTCGGCGCATTTTCGTCAGTCGAGGTAATATGTGTTCGAAGTTTAGAAACAGGCATGCTAGATTTCATCTTAAAGTAAAGGTAACAAAGGAATAAGGCCTTCTGGGAAGTCGATGATGATCTTACTGTTAAGCACCAGCCGAGACACGCAACACTTCCAGATGAAATGTTCCGAATATATATCTGTAGAAACCTTTCCAAAACTCAACCGCGCCAACGAACTAGGATCCATCTTCGCTAACCCGTGCGAGGTCATACATCCGATCTCATATGAAAGGTGCCCCGAAGAGGCACTGTGTCTCAAGAAAGACAAGATTTCCACTTAAACACATTTACTTATCAAACAAAAATTAAAAGTCTTTTCCAACTACACATCAATGTTTTCCAGCAACGCGAAAGTTCTGAGGCACTCCTAACTGTCGAATGGGGACAGAAAAAAGGTGAACATAACACTAAAACTCTTTGCTCGTTCGATGGCTCATGAGGACAGAGTCGAGGAAAGCCAACACCTTAACTGAACTAATCTGGATGACACATCACCTGACGACTGAAAGCTGTTCCGCGACTACTTCAAAGACGAAGCTGACAAAGAAAAAGAACACAATCGCAAAGCCTGCCTTGGTACAACTATAGAACCCAGCTTTAAGTTGGAGACGATCGTTACCTGCTTCATTCAATCACACCAGACGTGGTTTTAAAGATAATAACAAAAGGTCTCGTTTTCAATTATAAATGACGAATTCACCAATAAAATTATTGAGAAAAGCCTTAGTCTTTCTGTCTCCAGACTAACCCTCCTCCTCCATTCGTTGGTCTCCTGTGGTTGCTTTCCAAACCTTTACTTGGAAAGTTGCAGTGGGCAACTACCGTCTATTCAGAATGCTCAGCTGTACTAGGTTTTCATTTTACAGTAAGTATGTATCGGATCCGTAATTTTCCGAATACACCGTGTATCAAGGAAATCTGATACAAATCTGTATACTTCTGATACAAATCTGTATACTGCAACTGCATAATACAACTGCGTTCCTGATTGCGATTCGTTTATATTACTATTTATAGAACTTTAAGGCTTTCGACACGCATGTGCGAGGGAGCCTATACTTATTTTATATTCAAATAGACAAAAAAAAAAAAAACACTTCACAAAAGTATAATTATTATCTTATAGATCCACATTGCATTTATGCTTTTTAACTGAATCACCTGATGCATTCAAGCTGGAACAACGCGCTTGATCGGCGTCAGTTGATTTCGACTAATTGAATGCCTTAAAAATTAAAAAGCGCGGTAGCACTGTTAAAGCGCACAGTCTTTTACGAATGTTGAATCTGCACGCGCTCAATAAGTTGATCCGGAATCACAAAAGTTCAAGACAGCTGCATACAGTTTCAACCGAAACGGAAAGCATTTTTATGAGTCTGAAAATGAAATCTAAAATTAAAATGCTAATGGTAGTGAACCCTTTACTCAACACACACGACTTCACAATCTGGCATTTTAATTACTATTTATTAAAAAGATTTCGTAAAAAATTCAACAAAACCTTATCACGTGACCCTTCATTGGAACGGTGTCGTCGACCTCATTCCAATGAGGGATCACAGGATATGTTTTTGTTTTTTTTTCTTGAAAAGTAATGTTTTTTTAAGAAGTACTCAGTTTGACATGTGCGTGGGAGGATGCGCCAATTCGTAAAGTAAAATGTTAAGTTATTACAGTTAAGAATTGTAAGATAAATCTATCATAGCCATTATGTTTATGTATAAAATGTTGTATCAGAGTCGAGCTCGTGTTTCTAAGATTATATCTCACCTCGTTTTGGACTCGTCGAAATATGACATTAGAAACACGAGAGCTCGCCTCTGATACAGCATTTGGTACATAACGTAATGGTGATAATCTGTATTTATCTTACAATCAACATGTATTTTGTCTGTATTAACTCCGCATCTGTCGTGTATCCGACCCCCTGATTCAGATCTTTGTATCAGGGGGTCGGATACAAACCCGTTCCTTTCGAGTGAGTTCCATTTTTTTCTTTTTGTTCATCCGTACGAATAAATAGTTCGTTATATATTCGTCCACATTCTTGACTTATCCCCAGTATAGTGTAAGATAAAATGATAATTACCATATTGTGGATGTACAAAATATGTATCCATACCTCGCTCCGGGTTCCAAGGGTAGCTCACGACTCGTCTTCGACTCGTCGTGATCTACCCTTTGAACCCGGAGGTCGGCCTGTTGACATATTTTGTACATTCACATAATGGTAATAAACTCTATATATCAGAGTCGATCTCGTGTTTCTAAGACTTTATCTCACCTCGTGTTGGACTCGTCGAAATATGACCTTAGGAACAAGGTAGCTCGCCGCAGATACAGTATTTTATACATAAAGTAATGGTGATGACATGTATGTATTTTGTACTGGCATTAAACAATAGACTCTTCGGCCATCTTGACGACAGAAACATAACCAAATAGTACAAACGCCTGCTGAAATCAAACGTCGGATGTGTATTTTGTATATTAGTTGATTGACTACAGGCGAACCGTCTGCATGAAGAGAAATAGGAGTTCTCGTCTGATCACCGAAGTTAAGCAACGTCGAGCCCGGTTAGTCCTTGGATGGGTGACCGCCTGAGCGATGACGGGTACTGCACGTCGATGGTGCGCAAATCTTCAACCAATCTAACCCTGCCTGTGCTGCAGTGCGGTGTTACGATATTGGGGAGCTGGCAGTTGCACGTCGTTGCCAGGGGGTTCTCCCCGCGTACTTCGACTTTCTCCACCCGTAAAACTGTCACCGACACAATTTGACCTTGGATGTTAAAGTGTCGTTAAACCTTAATACATAAATAAACAAATGAATAAATAAGAGAAATAGGAAAGGCAGTATCGCCAGATGCAGAAAAATACAGACGCAATTACGTTTGAATGGGTTAAGAATTATCGCACCAGATTGCTTTGACAAGGATATCACGAGAGCCATGTGGTTCTGTATTTTTCGCACACCTGCCGTGTAACAACCGGTCGACGCGAAAATTGAACTAAAAGCACCTTTCAGATGGATAATTGCCTTGTTTCCTTGGTTGCCATCAAAACATCACTCCTAGGTGGTGGAGCACTAACCCTAATGTGCTTTTTAATTTTTAAGGCATTCAATCGGTAGAATACACTTGACGCCAAACAGTGCCACGATCAAGATGATCGAACTTTAAATATTGACTAAACTGCAGGGAATAACACAACAAAACTGTTTAATTAGCTAATAAGTTTACAACACTCCATTGTTTTATGACCAGTTGTGGAAAGTATTTGTCAAGGAACAAGCAGTCAGAATGTTATTTTTATTTTGTCGATTTTTAACTCGAATCTGGTGTTTAAAAATCCCGGGTAAACAAATCTAAATGAGGAATTTGGAATTTCCAAGTGATCTCGATTCCGGTGCATTCGACCAACAATGACGTGATTTATTTAGACGGCTTCCTTCTCTGTTTACGTTGGAAACAAAATCGAACGCGTTTTGTATCACCACATGTGCGGTACAACTTTATTTTTATCGTACAGTCAGAACAGTGGAAATACCGTGTTTTACATTAATAGGTGTGTGATAAAAAGGAATGTGACTCAGTTCGCCACAAAAGCTGCGCGCTGTCACGTTCAATACAAACCCTCACATCACAAAATCACGGTTTTATCAAGGTTTGGAGTAACTAGGCCTGCTATTTTCAAATGTGGCGGTAAATTTGTCAACAAAGCACCCACCTCCGTATCTATTAGAATGTTTTAGTGTCTAGCAGGTAACCAATTTGCGTGGACACAACGTTTCGAAAATAGTCATGATGTAGACAGTCATACTTGTGCTGCGGTCGTGATATTTTTATATATGAAAATGTGACATTGCACATAAACAAAGAACAAACAAAACACAAAAACAAATAAACAACTATTAATTGATTAAATAATGATTAATTATTTATAAACTGAAAGCAACATTAAAAAAGAAATTAATTAACTAATACTTGCCCTGTGCTCCGGAAGACCACCAGGACAATGCCTGGGGCAGGAGGCAAAAGCAAAGTAGGGCAGCGAAACACATGCCTGTTATGTTCGAGGGAGAATTCTGGTGATGAAACAAAACCTTCGTTAAATTTATATCGAGCTATCAGCCAAACACTCTACTGATAAAATCGCACATCTGTTGAATGTGTCGCGATGTACCTCTACATATCTCTTGTAACTGAGAATATATTGACCGCTATCAGAACAATGGCGTTTACAAATGGGATATTTATCTGTCAGTCAGCTCTGTGAATCGTTTCTCGCGTCATCTTCGGTGTGACTCAAAACATGTTAGAAAATCCATCCAAGGTTCCATAAAGTTTCTGTTTGAAAGATGATTTACAGACGATACTCTATTGCACATCCACCAGTGGTGAATATGGCGCTTAACTCTTTCAACACGAGAGACCGCTTTTTGGTCCAGGAACACGATACGTCATAATTTCATTAAGTATGATGGCTACTAAGTGAACGTGTGTGGTAGAACATTGAAGGTTGCACGTTGAAAATATTAATTGCTCTATCCCCCAAAAAATGGATATGGACTCTTCCAATTTCTGCCATTTAACTGGCACGGAAGATACCACCAGCGTTGAAAGGGTTAATAAATAGAGGATCTCCAACAAGTCCCCAGTTTATATCGAAATTTACAAAACTACTTCAGTAAATTAGGTCTGGACCGTGTTTTAGCTCTGTCCAGACCTAATTTACTATATGAGTTCAGTAAATTTCGACATGAACTGGGGACAAGTTGAAAATTCTATTTATTATATGCTAGACAGTGAATTATCGCAAATTATCTAAAAGATATTTATCGATATCCATCGAATCGATGGATATCGAGGAATATCCACCAGTAGCTTCCCAAATGACATCACGCTACGCCGCATCACGTCACCTTGAAGGAACGCGCCAGCTGATCTTTGTTATTGTTTTGAAAAGTACGCATTTGGGGTCGAATTGGGCTGAATATTGAGCAATAAAATGTCTCGTAGCATGTAATAAAGAAGAAAATCTACTCTATTTTAGTCAATATCTGAAATTATCTCATCATGCTGATGTCTCCTTTACTTCCCAAAATCCCAACTCGGTTTCAAATCGGCAAAAATTCCAATTGTTTTTATTTACAACTATTGTGTATGCAATATCGAGCTTCATAAGTATGCACGATGTCAATCGGCACGAGATTTCTTCAGTCCTTTACTTATAATAAAAAAATCCTCGAAATGCACTTCAAGAAAATCACATCAAGTAAAATCGTCAGTTACAAAATGATGAACCATCCAAAATTCATCATTCCTGCATAAGATCTGATTTAATGTTAGGGCAGTGTAAATTGCTCAAAGTTCTCAGCTTGAGCATTTGTTTATCACATATTCAATTCCCAGAATAATAACAAATAATAACTAGATGGGTTTGGTTGTGACTGCCAGCAGATCATATCAAGTTTACACTCTGCTTCCTTTCTTCGTTCAAGGAAAACATGTCTTGAATATTGCTTGGAAAATCTGAAAGTACCAAATAACTGAGACACTATAACATGGCACCACTGAGATAGTTATTTATTTACTTATTTACTGGTGTTTAACGCCACATCAGCGGCTAAGGCTATATTATGGCGATCCAAAGTATGTGTTCTGTTTATCGATTGGTGTTTAATAACGCCACATCATCAACTAAGGCTATATAGTTGCAGTGAAAAGTATACGTTCTTAAATATATCATTATCTTCCATGAAATAAATAAAACGAAGTTGATTATTATGAAGAATAGAAATAAGGAGTGAACACAGTAACAAAAAAAATATTGATTTATTGGTGCTTAAAGCCACACCAGTAGCTAAGGCTATATCGTGGCGAGAAACATTACAAGTAAACAAGTCAAATATGTAGTAAAATGACTGAATGAAAATATGAAATAATTACAATAGAAATGGCACAGACAGCGTGGTATGAACAGTAAAAGCAATGAGCGGTGGCACAAGGAATATGTACATCTTAAAAAGCAACCTGTTCAGTTTATGAATTGATGTGTCTAGTTTAAAAGATTAAAAACAATTTAAAACTTATTAAAAAGGTTGATTAATTTCAAAATCAACAGAACTTTGTGCGGACTGGTATGATAAAATCGATCTTTTAGAGATCCAACTGTGAAATATTGCCCTCTGACATTGTTAAAATCATTGTAATGTAAAAGGATGTTCCAAGTGAGAAGATGAGTCCAATTCTTCCAAAGAATGCTGTATGAGGTTGATTTCCTTGAGGAACGACAGATTTTTATGAGAATTTGTTATGTAAAATAGGTCTCGCTGAGCCGCTACATTAAAATTCTCCCATGTGACAAGATTAAAATATGTACAGTGCAAACGAATGCACCCCACTGTCAAATCCTGCTAACACAGAACACATTCTGGTGGCATATTACTGTGTAACATAAAGGAATGTGTAATTCTTATATGACGGATTATAACAAGGTGTCAGAATCCTACAAAGGTTGGTAGACGGATACTTATTTGTAGCAGTTGTTCGGAAGTGATTGAGGTTGTTAATTATCGCTCCATCCCATTTCGCTTATCATCTAGATATGGTGTAGTTACCGATATATAATTTGCAGTCACTAAAATGAATTGTAGAATTAGTGATTCGCTTAATTAAAATCCGTTTCGCTGCACTGCCTGCACCGATGTTATCAGAGATAATGATGAGGTTACCAGCAAAACATATCATATCGGTCAGATGTGGAGTAGTCAGCTTCTCACAAAGTTCCAAAATGAGAGGGTTCTTTAAGCTCGCAAATAGGAAAGAGAGTCGGAAAACATGAACGACTTACTTCTTGGGACATTCTCAATGTGTTCAAGATCAAGTTGTAAAATCTTTAACTTCAGCTGTAAAAATATAATTTTTATCTGGTATCCCAGTAACAACAGCTGATGATACTTTATCACCATCTTTAGATCCATCCGTATATATAGTTGTATATCCACTGAGCTTGGACTATAATTCAGCATATTTTGTTTAAAACCCCAAAGAATTTATCTTTGACATTTGGGAAGAAGCGACGTCCAAAATAAAAAATTGGTTTTCTAAGATGCCAAGGAGGATTATATGGTTGAAGGTTTTCTTTTATCGAATCAGATTCAAGTGGCGGACTCCACATGAGGCCTTATTCTATTTCCCAAAGGAGGAATATGTTTCTGGCGTATGTTAAAAAATAAACAATTTGCGGTTTGGAGACACAAAAATAAGCGGGGTTTGATGGATTAGTCAACAGTTTAGAAATGTTTCTGGCGTATGTTAAAAAATGAACAATTTGCGGTTTGGAGACACAAAAATAAGCGGGGTTTGATGGATTAGTCAACAGTTTAGAAACATATTGACGTGACAGTTTAATTCTGCGCTTTTCAAGAGAAGGCTCCCCTGCTTCAACGAGCAAATGATTTTATAGGTGAAGTGCGAAAAACACACAAGTTGATTCTAATACCACTATTATGAATTACATCAAGTGGTTTGAGATACAACCGTAGTCTAAGTTTGATCTAAGAACTGATCTATAGAGATGGACTAATGTTTCTTGATCAGAACACCAATCAGTGCTACCAACAACTTTCAAAAAGTGCATGGTCCTTTTACATTTAACTTTTAGTTGTTTTCTGTGAGAAGTGAAATTCAGTTTATGACACCTGCCCATTTCGAATGTCCGTGGAGTTTTGCGTAGATGGAATCCATTTCTTTATAGTCAAAATGTGTGCTGATAAATTTAGATTTATTTATTTATTGTTGCTTAATGCTATATCAGCAGCTAAGGCTACATCGTTGCGACAAATGATAAACTTAAAAGACAGAATAAATACAATAAATAGCATTGCCACATATTTGTTTGTTAAAATCAAATATACACACATATATATATATGTGTGTGTGTGTGTCTGTGTCCTTTAGAGGAGATAGTTTGGCTCCTAATCTTTAAAAAAAAGAAAATGTTGATTTAAACATCTATCGTTTAGTTGTCAGATATTGGTTGACAAAAGGTATAGGACACACGTTATTGCACCCTACTGAAGTTCCGTTTTCTGCCCCATGCAATAACAAGTATACATAGTGAGCTTACATAAAACTAGATACATTAATACATATGCTCAATATAATTTTTCAGCCAAGAACAATTTTCTTCAGAATGTCGTGAAATATTATGGCCATTCTTGCAGGGGACTCTTTGCTGCTTTGGAATAGTATTGATCATTTTCAGCCAGCGGAGTTCGACAAATGAAAATGACCTAACCCAGGTGGGTTTGCCAAGATGCTGAAGCATGGCAAACAAATTATTTAATGTCGATTGCCAATAGGGTGGAGTACCTCTGATCGGCATCAGGAACTTGAAGGCCTTATATTCTTTCAAGATAGTTCTTAGGAAGTTTGGATCAGTTAGATATTCCGCTGTAACAGTCTTACCGATATTATGGCGCCGGGTTCCCTTTCTCAGCTCAATAGACACATGCGATATGACGTGATGTAATTCATTCGCGTGTTGGGCATAACTCAAGTAGGAGATATCACTTGAGAAATGGATGCCAGCAGCCATCACGCTGGAGAGAAAATATCGATGTAAAGTTAGCATGTTTTCTATGACATGACTGAATGTTCAATTGCCACCAGGAAACTGTACAAGAAAATACATAGTTTCGTTGCATTTGTCCTGCAGAATTTCCACTTGCAGATTCGATTACCTTCTGCAGAAGCAACACAACATGCTCTCTCCATTGTGTGATCAACCGCCCCTACACAATACCAGTTGGTTGCAGTAGGTGTCATATTAGATGCTCTTAAGTTCTGTTCCCTCATAGCGATATGTGTTATCCCGCTGGTTATCCTGTTTAATTTTTAATTGACTATTTCCTTCGTGTTCTGAAATGTGACAGTTAAAATGTTTCTGTGGTGAATGTCGCTCTTCCATGGTGTCGATCGTGTTCTTTCGGCAGATCTAATGCCGTTTTAATGTTATCGACACTAACAAAGTGATGTTGAAATAACAATTTCCTTTCAACTTGGATCAACTTATTAGGACCCTGGCAATGCAACAATGTATCCATGGATCGGGCAATATCTGATGAAACTACAGAACCGATAACACTATGCTGTCTCCATTCGGTAATGCCACCATTTTAACAAAGAGGAGATGCAGCGATATAAACTGCTATTCCAGCCCAGTACATTCAGATGGTGCAAGTTCCAAGTTGTTTACGACGGCCTCGACAGGTTCACTTGCAAGGAGAATGTTCCTGTCACACACGTGGCGACACCACAGTTTACTGCATAGAACAATTTTGCTCACAACCAGCGGTACAATCATGTACAAGTAGTCGTTTGTCATAAACCCCGCGTTTTCCGCCCTGTTCTTCTATATAATGTGCAAAAATTTGACCAACTTGCTTCTGGAACAGGAGTTTAAAATAAATATTAATTGTTAGCATGTAGGTACTCTATATTGTGTAAAAATAACAAACGTCAAATTTAGACCAGCTAAGTCAATGGTAATGGGGATTATTATCAATCCCATATTCGCAGCCAAACGGAGAAGACTCTGCTCACCGAGAACAAGATTATGACTGTCAGTTAACAATGACAGCATATAATTTCATACAATAAATCACTTTTGTTGTTCTCGGTAAGTAGTTTCTTCTCGGTGTGAATACGAGATTAATAAATAATTTCCATCACCATAGACTTCAGACTAGTTTAAATTTGTTTTTGTTTTTTTTACATAATAAAGAAACACAATTCCCATCACCATTTACCTGCAAGTCACAGACTTGGCTGGTTTAAAATTGTCTGTTCGTTTGTCACCTATACCGGTACTCATTGTACTTCCGATAAAAACTGTTGCTTGAAAGATGAATGTTTCTGGAAGAAATCTAATTTTTACAATTGTTCTAATAGAAGAGATGTTATGTGTGGTTTGGGTGTTATGTATCGTATAAATATTTGCACAAAAATGATAATTTGACAGAAAAACAGACGTAATTAGGGATATAATGCTGAAATTACAATAAAACGTGACTGAACGTACTAATGTATTTCCGTCTCAGATGTTAATGGAAAGAAGTTTGCAGTGAAAGGACATCTGAGGGCAACACTTATAATATTGAGAGGTAAGCGAAACAACCAGAAGGCAATACAGGATTATAGATAGACTGGTTAAAGCTGGGTTCAAAGGCAGATACGAAGAAGTACGTTGAAGATCACGAACATATAATAGAAAGAATACGGATCTGAAATAATTGTGTGGGATTACAAAGAATTTCAGTGGACATCAAAACAGATCCTCCAATGTGAAAAACAACTTAATATAAAGAAAAAGGAATAGCTTTGTAAATGGAAAGAGTATTTCAATGAAATAGTTATGTGAATGCAAACGCCATAGTACGGTTAACGACGAGACAAAAGTGAAACTTTACATCAACATAACTGATTACGAAAGAAAGAATAAGGAAGCTGAAAAAACAAGGCGGGACGAACAGACAAAATACAAGCAGAAGTGTTGAAGGCAAATGACGAATTTAGTGGTAGAAGTTGAAACCATTTAAAAAACAAACGATCTTGGAGATAGAGAACACTCTGTGTAAGTAAAAAGAACGAATCATCGTAAACATGACTAAAAGATATGACCTAGGACAGAGCTATGAACTTGCTGTCTGTGATTGGAACAATATTAACACGCATCATATTAGATGGAATGAAGAAGGCAGATAAATATCGGAGGGAAGAGGTGAGTTTTAGTAAGAGAAGGAAGAGATGGTGTGTTGATAACATCCCCGCGTTACTTGTGATTAATGAACAGGCAAACGAATATAACACATCAGTATATATGAACTCTATTGACTTCGAAAAGATGTTACACAGTGTCGATTGAGAATCACTTTGTAACAGTATGAAGATGCATTAAATTCCATGAAATAAAGTTAACATGATAAAAGAAAAACCAAGATGATTGTTTCTGGAAGATAAGCTATATTTACAGCTGATCTAACAGCACAGCGGTTAGGTATGGCTTGGGTGTTATGTAGCATATAAATACTTTCACAAAATTGGTAATTTGACAGAAAAATAGACATAATTCAGGATAAAATGCTGAACTTACAATAACTACTGTATTTCCGTTAGAGGGGTTAATGGAAAAAAGCAATAATACATTGGGAAATAATTTTGCAGTGAGAGGACAACTCTTTACCCACTGAGAAGTAGGCGAAACAACAAGAAGGCAACACAGGGTGATAGATCAAGTGGTTAAAGGTGGGACAAAGGTAGATACGAACATCTATGTTGAACAGCACGTAAATGCGACGGAAAGGATGATGATCTAAAATCATTGTGTGGAATTACAAAGAATGTCAGCGGACAACACCAAAAGAGGTGTTCCAACGTGAAAAACAAAGAGTATGAAGTTATAAAAGAAAAGAAAAAACTTAATAAATGAAAAAAGTGTTTCAATGAAATAGTTAAGTGATCGCGAATGCCAGAGTGAACTCAAGACCGAGACAGAAACAACAGAAACATTACATCAACATAACCGATGAGGAAACAAAGCACTGAGGTAGTTGAAAAAGCAACACGGCACGTCGAATAGACAGAATGGCAGCAGAAATGTTAAAGGCAAATGCGAAATTTATTGGTAGAAGTTCAAACGATTCTTTAAAAACGATCTCAGGGGAAGAAAACATTCTGGCTGAGTGGAAACAGACAACCATCGTAAAACTGCCTGAAAGGGTAACGTAAGAAATTGCAGTAACCAGAGAGCTCTACACTTACTGCCTGTGCCTGGAAAAATATTATTACACATCATATTAGATCGAATGAAGGGGAAGGCAGATAAATTTCAGAGGAGACAGGAGAAGTTTAGTAAGAGAAGGAACAGCTCGTGTGTTTATAACACCTGCGTGCTACTTACGATTATAGGGCAGGCACATGAATGGAACACATCGATAAATATCGATAGAGGTGAACCTTGTTGACTTCGAAATGGTGTTAGACAGTGTCCATAGGGAGTCACTTTGTAACATTCTCAAGACAAATGGCATTCTATCCGAAACGGTTAAGATCATAAACGAAATACAAGACGGATTGAAGTGAAGAGTACAGTATGATGGAGAGCTGACTCACTGGTTCACACCAGCAGTGAGACAGGACCGTATTATGTCAGCTGTTCTATGTTTCCTTGGTCAACGAGAATAACAACTAACGGAACAGAGAAGTATAGTGAAGGTTGACAGCAACACTGGAATATAGAAACTTTGGGGTGAGAAATGATCTTTTCAGCAAGAACGAATTTGGCTGGAAGTGCTTTACACGAGTCTGTACTTGGTGTTTGGTAAAATGATCTTCACAGAACTATTATTATTAACCTCTAGGCCAAATAAAGTATTGCAAGTCCTTATCCGGTAGAGAGTTTCGATTTTTAATGTAGTGTAAAGATAACGTTTCTCGTGATACCATTCTTGTCTCCCTTCAGGGTATAAACATAGACCCCAATGTGTCTGAGCCAACAACGATGTACCATTTGGCCCAGGGCTGCTTATTTGTGTATATCACAGCTAACCTGTATCTGTACAGGTCGTTCCCCTATCCGCCACCCGGGGACACGCTTAGTAGGGATTGGGCAAACAGATCAAACATACCCCTTGAGTTTGTTTTTTTAAATTTTTTTAAAATTTATTTTTATTTTTATTATTTTTCTTTACTTTAATTTATTTTTTGGGAGTTTTTAAATTTATCATTTGTAAACTACAAAAACACAGAATTAAAAATTAAAAAAGTTGCCCGTGTTAGAAGTTGCAAAGTGACGGATGGTAAGAAGGAGGATAAATGACAAGGAAATGTGGATGAGGCCTGATTACATATGAGAGGCACAGTAACATCAGACATGTGTTGACAATTCTTATTTCTGGAAGAATGACTGATATATATAATCTTCTGTGCTGAGAACTCAATTGATAAATGGAGCTTTATATATTTATTCTGGTGATTTTTAGCGCCACATCACCACCAAAGGCTGTATCATGGTATCATGACATAAGAAATGGGCAATTGCTCACAATTTATTTTTTAAATTTTTTGGGGGGTTGTTACTGTTATATGAGCAACTAAATTGGGTTGTTAGTGTTATATGAGCAACTAAAGGTATATCCTTGCAATAATATGATTCCAGGCTAAAATAGAAGGAATAAATAAATGAGTAGAATACGATATTGCTGACTATCCTGACATTCCTTTCATTTTCAACGGCATATGTCCTGTTAAATAAGATGGGTAAAATACATTTACTTATTTATTGATGCTTAACGTCACATCAGCACCTAAGACTATATCGTGGCCAGAGGGATAAAATAAAACAAAATAGGTTTCTTGGTTTGCAGTGAGAAGGTTTGGCCAATGTTGAAAAAGTTGAACTGTTCATACCTTAAGAACTTTAAATACATTCAAACAGACCGACGCAGTCAGTAGAAAAAACAGCATTTAACAAAGTATGTATGAGGAAATGTGATCATACACCAGAAGAAAAGGAATTTATGAACGTTTGAGATCGAAAAATAATTAAATGATTCCATGGAAAACGGAAATACTGTCGAAAAGGAATAGAATATTTTTGAATAAAATGACGTGTGTGAGAAAAGTACAAGGGTGAAACGAATGTGGACCAACATGCTGTGTATATGACATTCTGGAACGTTGAAAATGTCCACACGATAATTACAGACAACACAAAAGAGGCAAGAATTCTGAGATGGGAGTTTGTTACACAGTCTGTTAGCTATGAGCGACTCAGGTTTCAGAAAAAAGGAAATTCAGACAATAAAGACGAACACATCCTTTCAGTTATTAAAGATACAGTCTTGTTGACATAAGATGCCAAAGAATGTTATATCTCCTCCCATACTTCTCAAGGTGTTACGCTCATTCGTTGTAATTTTATTGATCCAAGCTATATCACTTACAATTTTGAGATCTGTTTCTATTTCAGGACTTATTTGTTTAATATTTGTTTCCCGTTGTTTCTGTCTGCGTTAATAAAGACGTTTCCGACAGTATGGTAGTTTTCAATTGAAATTAGATTGCGTTCATTTGAGTCACAGAAGGAATTATATCAGAACGATTTCAACATTCTATAGGTATTTTCAGACCCTGTGATTATCAAATGACAGGCTATGGTCGTCATACGTCAATATCAGAATATTCAATTCGTACAAAAATGCTTCCTCGAAAACATGCCATAATTGTGCACGTTACTGGGATCTTTTACTCCTTTGTAAACCTTGTTGTATGGTATCCTGTAGCGAGGCAATCCTCACTGACGCCTAACTACACAACAAAGATATACCATGCGTACACACGTCGATGGTTGAGTACGTATATATTTGTGAAATGTTCCTGCTTTGTAACCCCTGTTGAGTAACGTCCGGTAGCGAAGCAATCAGCACTGACGATCAACTACGCAACAAAGTATACCACCAGTAGAACATTTCACTCATTACTGTGCAGTCTTTTCGAAAGGTACTTGCTTTGTAAAGCTTGTTATATAGCATCCCGTGGCGAGGCAATCCTCACTAACGATCAACCACACAACAAATGTACAATGAGCAGAAAGATAAATGTGTGGAATCTGTTATTGTAAGTGCACAGACTATATTTTCTGTGAATTTTCCTGATAATTGAGGAGACATTTGTGGAACTGTTCCTGCTTTGGAAAATTTGCAGCCTAGCCTCATCCAGTGAGGTAGTTGTCAGTGACTATCAACTACATCTTACACTTTACCATAAATGGCAATATTTTTATGACTCAGGCAGCTTGTTTGAAGGAAATGTGACGTCGTTAATAGATCTATATACACAAAACATTTATGATTAATTTAACCCACCCAAATTTTCTCTAAAAAAGCTTTAGGTTTCTTCATAAACAGCTGAATGGGTTAAAAAAAAGTCTTTTGCATACACGAGATAGTGAGTGATGACTGTCTCACTACACGATGTTACGCTGCAAATTTTACAAAGAAGTAAAGGATCACAAATGTTTGCCATGTTGAAAGTAAATTTCCGAGAAAATTGTCTGCTTTCTGTAGATGCTTTGAGATCAAATATGTTCTCATGATGCTACCAAACATGTATTATGAAGCCTAGTAGGACAACATCACGTAATATGCTTTATTCAATACAGACCTGAAGTTTGACAGCAGCATGGTCACTGAAGTATGTTGAAAGAACTGAAACTTGTGGTGATGGCATATTACCTTTCACATAGACTTGATCTGGAAGACAGCCCCAAATTGTCATAGAGACTGTGACGATTTGTTTGTACCCAAAGGTTTTGACCAAATAATAAATCGGATTTGGCCCCGAGAACATGTCCTCATTGAAGTCACCCAAAATAATGGTTTGGGCAAAATCTGTGGTCTCTAGGTCAGCTAGGAGCACACGTAGTTGACGAGCCGAATCGTGTGGCTGAATATGACGGTGTTCTGTATACTGTTTACCACAATTAAGGACTGCTTCATTGACCATGGCTATGTACTCCACTTTGTTCACACCCAGATAAAATCTGTGGAAATTTATCTGATGTTTGCAATAAATGCCAACACATCTCCTTGCTTAATTCTTCAATCTCTGCAAAACCTCTTCACTGTCATCGTAAGAATTGGCCCTCAGCGGAAAATAGGAATTGAACTCTGGAATAAATGGACCATAGTCATTGTTTAACCATGTCTCCATGAGAGCAGTAACATCGATTGCGGTTATTGATGAATCACTCACCAGGTCACACATATGTGGGAACAGATCTTGTATATTGGGCAATGTTATTGTAATGGACCCAGGTGTAAAGTGCTGGTTCAACAAATTAGTATGTCAGTGGAAATGGCTGCATGAGCTGTAAAGCTTCTGTAACATTGCTTGGACAGGAAAGATTTTGTTCTTTGAAATGTGTGATTTGTAAACCTTCGAGTGATGTTATCCTACTAAGTGCAACATAATCACCCGCGGTAGCAAATACATCTTTTAAGGAAACTACAGCCTGGTCTATTGTTAGTCCTTGCACTTTGTGTGTAGTGCATCCCCAGGCCAGTTTTAGAGGAAACTGTCTTCGAACCTGATTGCCTTCAGTTTGTTCGGTGAACCGTTCAATAATGACAGCTTCTCTATCTGTTTGTTTCCTTTATGTTGTGGTGCCTACCCTCGGGTGATCGAATTTCACGAATATTCGAGTAACCGCACCTGAAACATCTCTGACAATCCTCTTTACTGTGCCAATGACTCCATTGACAAGTCCATCTCCAGTATTCAGATTCCTTAGCATTACGCGTGCATTTCCAGCTACAACCAATTTGACTGGAAGCCCTTCACGTGAGTCTCCACTAGGCGTTTGTTCAGATAAACGAACTGTGCACGGACTTTGCTTGAAAAATTGACAGGCAATTTATGTAGGAGCTGTACAAAATTGCTCCAGCATTTTTTCATTGTGATCATTACGATGGTTGTTCTTGGCAAAAATGTGAAGAGGTTCTTCTGGCAAGTTGTGCTTTTCACGTCAATGCGCAATTTGCATGTCTTCCTCGCCCAGTCTCTCTGCCTTTGTTTTTATTTCTTGTCCGATTGAAGTGTGCAAATTCGGCATCGCCCCTTTGTCTCATGGCCTCTGTAAGTTGTACAACTTTGAAATGTTCTCCCCAGAGATTAAAGAAATCTGTCGAGGATGGTTTAAAAAGTGACCTACCAAATACTGAGGGAAGCTGGTAGAAGTCACCAACAGTAATTGCAGATACATTACAGAATGGGGCATGGTCATTTCTTTGTTTGATCTGTCTCAAACGATAATGTATGTGTTTCAGTAAAGTAGGTGACACCATGGAAATTTCATTAATAATGAGAATATCAAAGTTGTCCAGTTTTGACCTCAAATCATTTATTTTTGTCTTCCCCAAAGGGGTACAGTTGTTCGTACATCTGCTGATACAAAGAGCTGAATGAATTGTTGCTCCTCCGAAATTGAATGCAGCAGTTCCAGTAGGGGCGCATATCAAAATTGATATTGCGTCTGGTGTTGGCATTGTCGGAGCTAATGTTCTTTGTGCTTCATAGAAGATACATATTACCAGATGAGGCTTTTCAACCCCTGCACCACCTGTTAAAAAGAGATGAAATGGTTACAAGCCTTGCCCTGTCTTCTTTCCAGATAATATTATCTCATAGAATAGAAAATCTCTTTTTGTTTCTTGTTGAGAGACCTCAGCATTGGTAATATATCCTGTTTTTGTAAAGAGCGGTTGTAAAACCTCATAAGAAGGCTCCTCTGTGTTTGTCGAGAAATCAGGAATATTACCAATGTTTAGGTTCTCTTCGATCGTCTCATCTGGTATCCTGCTTTCTACACATTGAAGTCTCTCAACTTCACTTTCTGGACACAATGTAGCCCACGCTTCTTCAAATCCAGCAGCAAAGGTTAAGCCGATATTTTGCTCAGTCGCATTGTGTTCCAGTTTGTTGAATGGTGCAGCGTTATTGGTTACTATATCTCTCACAGGTGGTATCACTTGACCTAGGTCATTGAAAAAAAATATTGTATTGTCCGGGGGGAGGGGTTGGGGGCTGGTGGTCGGCAAAAATTCCAGACACGCATGCTACTTTTTTCTCTATAACCACTGTTGGGACCCACCCACCCCCCAACACTGATTTTAGCCAATAGGAATGAATTGCACCTTTCTAGAGCATTCTTTCAGGTGCAACTCACAGAGTCTATAAACTGCTTCCTGAGCACCGATTTCGCGGTAATTAAAATACACCCTACCTATTTTCCTCATGGCTTCCTGTGCATCCAAATTGCCCTCTGCCGCTTCTTTGTTTGCTTTTTCTAAGACTGCCCCGATCTCAGGTTCGGACTTGGAAATGCATGAAACGACATACATGATACAGGAATAAGCATCAGAGATGAACTGTATGTCCATATTAGCATTCCAGGATTGTGGTAATGTTGGATTATAATTATTAATCCACACATCCTTTGGCTGCCTTTCTAAAATAATTGAGGTGCGTTTTGACAAAATGCTCGAGACATCCTGGAATGCTTGTGTGACGCCAACTGCATCCATCACCTCTTCTGAGGCACTGTAATCATGCTCAGAGATGGTTCCCTTTACTGAGTTTACAACGTGTTTTACTGTAATAACATGCAGTTTTGGGACGACAGATGAATGTTGCACATGATGGCGGACGAGTGCTGCTGTTTGCTGTGCTGCTATACACTACTGACAATCTCGGGCAGTACAGATTGAGATTCTTGATCTGGTAGGTTTCAGTTTATATACCTGTTGACAACATTTGTCACATCTTTATCGTAGTCTACATCTATCTGAGGTGCATTCTCGATCCAGAAGAAACAGTGGATATGGGGCGATCCGCGTTGTTGGAATTCAACACGAAAGAAATAGTCACTTACTTTACCTATAGGCTGTTCTTCCGAAAGAATATTTTTCTTAAGAAAGGTTCGGAACCTATAGTCACACATTCTGATCGTTGTTACGGGGTCCTTCTTGAGAAGCTCACATTTCTCCGCCCAACTTAGATCGGAACAGTTAAGTGAACTTCCTTGCTGCTTCAGAATAGTGTTGATCATTTCTGGCCAGCGGAAATTGGCAGATGAAAATGAGCAAAACCAGGTGGACTTGCCAAGTAGCCGAAGCATGACAAACAGATCCTTTAGTGTCCATTACCAATAGGATGGTGTACCTCTGATCGGCTTCAAATAGTTGTAGGCATTATCCTCTTTCAAGATAGTTCGTAGGAAGTTTGGATGAGTTAGATTTTCCGCTGTAACAGTTTCTCAATATTACAGCGTCCATTTTCTCAGTGCAATAGACACTTGCGATAGATAGCTGATGGAATTCATTCATGTACTGAGCATAAAACAAGTAGATAATATCACTTGAGAAACGCGTGTCAGGCTTTCATCAGTCTGAAGAGAAAATATCGATGTAAACTTAGTTTGTTTTCTCTCACATGACTGAATGTTGAATTGCCATCAGGACGCTGTACAGGGAAACACATGGCTTCGTTGCATTTGTCCTGCAGAATTTTGACTGGCAGATTACCTTCCGCAGGAGCAACACAATACACTCTCTCCATTGTGTGATCCAACACTTCCTGAACAATGTCAATAGGTTGTCATCACGTGTCGTATTGGGTGTCCTCCAGTTCTGTGCCTTCATCGCGATCTGTGTTATCACACCGGCTATCCTGTTCAATTTGTAATTGACTACTTCCTTCGTGTTCCGAAATGGGATTGTTAAATGTATCTGTGGCGATTGTCACACTCTCATAGTGTCGATTGTGCTCTTTCTAACAGCTCTAATGCTGTTTTAAGCTCATCGACACTAACAGATTGATGTTGAAAATGCCCCTTGAACGACAATTTCCTTTTGAGTTTCACTTGGATCAACTCATTAGGATCCTGACGAGGCAATATGTCCATTGTTCGGACAATATCTGATGGTAATGAAACTACAGCACCAATAACACCATGTTGTCTTCCCTTCGGTAATTATACCATTTTAACGAAGGAGAGATGTAACGGTATGAGCTGCCATTCCAGTACATTCAAATCTTGCAAATAATCGTGAAGTTGTTTACCACGACCTCGGCAGGTTGTCTTGCAAGAAGAATTTTCCTATCACGTGTTTTTCTCTCGGACCATTCTGCACAGAACAATCTTGATCAAAATCAGCAGTACATTGATGGAGATAAGTAGTGTTTACTCAAGTGTTTGCCATAAACCCCACGTTTTCAGACTTGTTCTGGTATTTTATCAGCGAAGACTTGACAACTTGTTGCTGAAACAGGAATTTACGACAAACAAAGCAAACAAATTCAATGTTTACTGTTGGCTGTTGTCGTCTTACTCGCACTCCATGAATGAGTCTCAGCCTGTTTATTCTGTAGTGCATCCTGCATGAAAGCTAAATTCTTTTTCTATAAAGTAGATTTATTTGGTAGCGACGCTGCTTGTTTTTTCCGCTGGCATCTTTAACTTTTTCCCTACCTGATGCGACTTCGCGACTTGACTTTCACCATCCACTCTTCTTGGGTGGCATATCTTAATCGACTTTTTGATTTTACGGTTTGTTTCCAGGTGTTATCAGTTGCATATTTTAATTTTCGTTGTGATTTGACATATTTATTCTAGTTTTCATCAGTGGCATATTTTTTCTTTACTTAGAGATTTTACATGTTCTTTTTACTCTGTTATGGTAGCGTATTTAGTTTTGCTTCTAACCATTTTTTGTTGTTTGTATGTCAAATATTTTAAATATCTTGAGTGATCTGCGTACTTCTTTTTGATCTGATAATTAATGTCATGGTGGTATCGGAAAGATTGATGTTGCCGATTCATCTCTTTACGATCATGACTTTTCTGAATGTTTTGAAAGTCATTTCGCGGAGTCGTAGTGGATGTTGCAGTTGATGGAGGGAAGCAACCAACTAATTTCTGCCCATGCAATAGCTTTGCTCTAAAGCCCTTGGTTGAGTTAATTTTCTAATTTTAGTTCCAATTGCTACTTTCAATGGGACAGGCCAATATGAACATACAGGCTGTGTGAGGGGTCATCTGGTGGTGTGTCAACAATTTGTTGATGTAGACTGGTCGAGTCCTGCACAATAGGACTTTCTGTTTGAGAATTCTCCAGTGACTGCCACGAAAAGCTCTTGGTTGTGTAGGAATTCCATTTCAGATTTTTGTGTTATTTTTTTTCTCCGTACGTTTCCCCTTCTTTTTCGGTGATAAACCGTCCTCTTTCCTCATAATTCCCACCCTAATTATAAAATTTCAAATAATTCTAAAAAGAAATTGAACGATGATACTTGTAGATAAAGACTACAGAACTTTTTGAGAATTTTTTTAGCACTTTGTTTTATGGGATACAACTAATTTGAGCCATCTATGGCCTACAATTAGCCCGATCGTTCACCCAGTGCCGCTTAACTGCCGTGCGATCTGTACACCATCCAAAAGACCAAAAGACCTTGTCCTTCTTGGATCTCCCGCGCTGGCACATCCTGTCTATTCAGGTTCGGTTATTTAACTAATATGGGGTGAGCTGAATAACATTTGGCAGACTATAAATATAGCCGACACTGAACCCTATGATGAATTTTAAACATCAGTAAACTAACCAGTGTGCCTTGATAGTGCCATAGATTACTCAAGTTTGGTTTCTGACCTCCAAGTTTGCCCTATTTAACAAATAATAACGAAATAAAATATAAGGTTATTTTTCTCATTACGAAATGAAATGGGAAAACAAGACATAAAGAAAGTGTTGTACTCCCTGAAAGTATGCATGATCACATAACTTCAACAACAAAAATTCAAAGCTACACAAAAAGATATAACTAAATAGGAAATAGCAGATAAAAAGCTGAGGGTATCAATATTATGATGGTGAACGATCAGAATAGGATTTCGACACCCTAAGGTTATTAAAGCAAAAATGCTTTTATGTGAGAGCAACGTTTACCGTTCAAGTGTACTGGACCTGAGTCAATGGAGTTTAAGTATCAACTTATCTAGTAGTGAACGGATTGTAAACACTGTAAAATATGTTCAATTTAATGTAGTTATTTGCGAGTCTCGACCTGCACGATATTACAATCGGAATCGGCCGGTTGTGAGCTCAAATAACCTGTAATCGGTCAGCAACCTGTAATCGGTCAGCGACCATTTTTCGTAGTCGGTTGAGCACTATCTCTATGCACATCTCCAGAAATCAGTCCAAGAGTGATGCATTTATCAGCTGGTTTGAAAATGTCAGAGACATTATTATACCCGTCCATATGCTGCATATTCTAAAACACAACAGGCGAATGATATATACCAGTACTGCAGTTGTCATAACTCATAAGTGATTCATAATAACAAATTCATTTGATTTATAATAATCTATTGATAACAGATTACTACTCGCCTTGAAAAAGTTAATTCCATCAACAACTTAATGGTAATAGCAACTACACTGAATTGTCATGCAAAGAGATGAACATATTACAAAGTACATATGCATAAATTTCAATTATATGGGAGCTGTGGATGCTCAAACTGCCAAAGACAGTTGTATGAAAATCCATGAAACTACTTGAATACGCCATATCATTAAATACTAATTTGGGAAAATTACAAGACAAGTCCAGGATGCTTCCAGGTTATTGAGGTGCGACCATTAGTAACAAATCTTTAAATACAATTTTATAGAAATGATGGGAGCGGCGCATTTATTACCATATTCTTAAGAAGCAAAAGCTGCATTCCCTCTTCAGTTCTTAATACATGATTGAAGCTGTGACAGAAAATGGATCAACTTGTTTTCGTTGGGCCACAAAGGTAAATAGATAGGATCGCATGCCTCTAGTGATATTGTTATAAAATAATTTAAAAGTTTCAAACAAAAAAAATACTGTAAATAAACCATAAGGACCAACCATGTTTTCATAATTGTTGGTACAGAAATGGTTTCCATCAGTATAGTAATGTTTTAAAGAAAAACCAGTAAAAAGTCACGAAAAACTATTCATCCGTGAACAAATTACGAAAATAGATTTAAATATCGTTTTGAAGATTGAGAATGTTTATTCGTGCTTGTGATGTATTACAGAACGCCCACTCCTTACGAATGTTCGTCAATGAAGATCTGTGGAGTCACAATCATTACTTTTTTAATTAAAATGAGTGTTGACCAATGAAGAAACAAGAACCATCTTGGTTTATAAAAATTGGTGATATATATGTTCATCAGAAGAGACAAATGGGCTGAGACCCTTGACCATTTAAACATGTGGGGACATGCTGTCATTTTCTGTGATCGCGAACCAAGAATGAGCTGAGTAGATAATTCTAGAGAAACCAATACAACATTTTTACTCAAAGTTCAAGAGAAAAATGGAAATGTAGATTTAAACATATTTTGTCGTTTGATGTTGATTCTCAAAAAAAAACTGGGGCACAAATTATTCCAACTTATTTAGATTCTTTTTTCGACTGCATACGATCGCGAACTTACACAATGTAGTTACATAAAACGACATGTGTGGATAATAGGCTAAGTGTATGTTCATAATGATGTGCATGCTAAAGACAAAAATGAAGTTTGTCGTTCCGCACAGCCACAGATATTGGACTTGCAAGCTTGAAATAAGACGTCAACATTGGCTTTCAGACACAATAGAACACTCACCAACCCTTAGTTATGATTGTATTATTAAAGCGCCATCAGGCACGGTGATTTTTCAGAAAATACTTGTTAAGTGGTGTCCTTCAAGTAAATATATTTCCTCATTTTGGATGTTAGATCGCATGGTCCCAACCATATGTAAATTCTTGACTTTTGAGACGAACCAGCTTTCCGATTTTTTTTATTTATTTGTGCTTTATTGTGTTGATGAAAAGTAATAAAAATGAGTCATAATCGTCGGTGAAAATATAAAAAGAGTCGGTGAAATACGAGGAATAAAAAGTAGGAGTAAACACCAATGAGAAAATGAGACCCGCTGTTTAAAGAATGCTTTGTAAATCAACGTGTTGTATAGATGGGAGTTTAAAAGAATAAAAAGAATGTTAAGGTTTATAAGAAAGGTTGGTTAGTTTTAGAAATCATAGAATTTTGAGCGGGCTTGTATGATAGAAAATATCTCTTGGGGATCCTACAGTGAGTTTGCGAATATTTGCCTCAGTAAATTTATTTATTTATTGATGCTTGACACTGCATCGTGGAGAGGAAACGTTAAAAAGTAAAATATTGGATACTGGTCTCAGTAAAATTGAACTGCTGTTGAGTTGTGTCACTTCGTTTACACCACCATTCTATTGAAGTGTAGTTCTATAACATGATTTTTCAAATATGTACCCATGACAAGATGTGTACGTTTACCGTTTGGATAACCTTTCCATGGTTTCTATAAATATTTTTCAAGTTTTTGCTCACTCCTAATGCTAAAACTAATTTATAATTCCGAGAAAAAAGGTTGGGAAAGACGAATATTTCTGGAAGATAATCTATTTACAACTGTTCTAACAGCGAAGTTATTACGTGTGGTTTAGGTGTTATGTATTATACAAATATTTCTATGAAAAATGGTAATTTGACAGATAAAAATAAACGAAATTAGGGATAAAATGCTGAATTTACAATACAACGTGACTGAATGTACTACTGTATTCACGTTTTACGTTTCGGACGTTAAAGGAAAAAGCAATAATAAAAGAATTTTGCAGTAAAAGGACTTCTAAGAGCAACACTTTTCACATTAAGAGGTAGGCGACACAACAAGAATGCAATACAGGATGATAGAGTGGTTAAAGCCGGGACAGAGGCAGATACGAAGAACTGTTGATCAATGCTAGTAAATCACACAAAGTTTAAAAAAATATTGTTATCTACATACCTGTTTCATGCCACCAAGTAAGTTTCAACAGTACCGCAGAACAGAAGGAGCATTAAAAAGGGTTAGCATTTTCAGAGTACTCAAAGTACTTAAACTGTAAGAAAGAAAACAAAAAGCAATTGCCCACCATAAACTTGTTTACCAGTTTACATATGGCACAAAGAATGCCCCAAAGTTCCATCCGTGTAATGCTTATTTTAAACAGGAGTAATTAGAAGAGGCAGTTGGATTTGTTGACGACGACACGCCATAGTAGTATCAGGACATTATGTCGATGGGCGTTGGCTGAAGATGACTAGTAGCAATACCACAATAATCGTTAATGTCTTATGGAAAATTATCGAATGAGTTTCGCATGTCAATGGAAAGTTCACATAACACGAGGAAGTGATAATGCTGTCATCAGCAAGTATTCGTTTTAACTGACTGTATATAATAACTATATGCAGCGTACGAACCAGTAAGTTAAACATACAATATTGTCATCGTACATATTTTTGCATTTACTGTACGAGTATTACTAGATTCAGATACAAGTAAATCATAGATTTCACAACACGTTTCAATCAAACACGCGGATGTGCTGATGTCGGATGGACACCACCCAGAAAGAGATTGAAATTAAAATTGTATGGAGCTTTCTTATCTCTTCTTTTTCTATTATTTTCGATGTCCAAATGAAACTTGGGAGAACGGAATTGTTTCAGTTATGAGAACAGATCCATGCATTTAGTAAATTTACTCCCTTTTGTAATTCTTTATCTACCCCTGTAAAATGTTCAGACAAACTGTGGCCTTTAGAACGATTCCACTGAACAAGTGATATCTGTGGAATACACAGAAAAACCAGGTGTATATTTTGAAATTGATGCACTAAACTAACAATTTGTCGGAAACAAGAAATCACATTTGCTACTGTTTGTTCTGGGGTATCCTTCAAGTAAATATATTTCCCCATTTTAGCTGTTAGATCACATGTTCCCAACCATAGGTACATTCTTGTTTTTTGAGATGAACCCAGTTTGTGAATATTCGCCTTAGTAAAACCTAACTGTTGTTGAGTTTTCGCACCACTTTTACACCACCATGTATTGAAGTTTGAAAATCCAGTTCACAAACATGATTTTCCAAATGATTACCCATACTAGTGGAGATAATAAGACGAGTATGTCTACCGTTTGGATAACCTTTCCATGGTTTCACCAAATATGTTTCAAGTTTTTTCTCGCTCACAATGCCAAAACTAATTTATAGTACTTCCGATAAAAACGGTTGCTTGAAAGATGAATGTTTCAGGAAGAAATCTAATGTTTACAACTGTCCTAATTGCGCAGTTTTTACGTATCGTTTGGGACTTATGCATCGTAGAAATGTTTGCACAAAAAATGGTTATTTGCCAGAGAATAAATCAACGTATTTGAAGATAAAATGCAGAACATCCAACAAAACATGACTGAACGTACTACTGTACATCCGTTTCAGACTTTAATGTGAAAAACACTAATACATTTCGAAAGAATTTTGCAGTGCAAGTCAAACACAACGTAATTCGAAGAGAAAGCAGACGAACTGAAATTCGCGGTGCAATTTACTTCCGAAGACTGTGTTTATTTAGATAAGACTGAAAAGTTGAAATTAACAGCGCTCTTTTTAAAGGAAGAGTTTTGTTTGGAAGACGCTGGAAATTGATAATGACGACGCTCTCTTTAACTAAACTCGAAGTCGTCTTTACAATACTTTTGTTAACCTTGAGCTGTTCTCAAAACGGCGACACTCTGGCAATAGGTTGCAGCAGCATGTTTGCATGTTGTCCGCCCTTACGTCCTGACTGACCGACATTGCTACATATACAGCTGCTCATCACAGCTATAAAATAAATAAATTATACAAAATAATTAAAAATAAATTAATATGTATTTATTTATTGGTGATTAATGCCACATTGGCAGATGAGACTATGTAGTGGCGAGAAAACGGTCAAATTATGAAATAATAGGATTGAATACAAACAGAAGATGAATAGACTATAAATGCCAGAGATAAGGGTGGTGTGAACAGTAATGTGTGATGATACAAGAAACGTGAATTCTTTATAACTCAACCTATTGATTTGAGACTTGAAGATTCCAGTTTAAAAGAGTAAAAACAGTTTTAAATTTTTTTAAAAGGGTTGATTACTTTAAAAATGAGAGACTTTTGAGCGGGCTCGGATGATAAAATAAATCTCTTAGAGATCCAACTGTGAAATACTGCTCTCTGACATGATTAAAATCAGAGCAATGTTCAAGAATGTGCTCCACTCACAATACCTGCTGGCAGGGAAGACATTCTGGTCGCATATTACCCCTCTAACAATAATGAATGTATAAGTCTTAAATGACGGATTATGACATGGTGTCTTTTCTACAAAGGTTACTAGGTAAGTAGTGATCAACATTATTTGGTCAAAAGCGATGGAGTTTGTTATTTGTCGCTCCATTTGGGGACGAGTGTTATTATTTTCGGGATGGAACACGGATTTGATATTCTACTTCTCATTTTTACTGTCTTTCCAACGAAGTTTCCTTGTCAGCAGAACATTCTACACGTGACGTCATGGTTCCGCAGCAGAAAAATAAACTTACACGTTTCCCCGGCATCATGGCGGAAAACGATTTTGGGGTCATTTTTCATTCATCTCCGTTATTTATTGATTCACTTGTTGGTTAGCGACGTATTACCGTCCAATCCTGTATCACGGCAATGGAAGTAAATTTTTCAGAAGAAAAGTGGGAGGGCTGTGATTAAAATACAAAGAGCTTATCGTAGTGCTTTTACGATAAATTAAAAATTGAAAAACAATTGTGCGAAATTTTAATTACTTTCGACACGGCCTTAAAACTGTTCACAACTTATTTAAAAGGTTGATTACTTTCAGAAATTACACAATATTAATAGTGTTGGATCGTTTGATAAAATAGATCTCTTAAATATCCTACAGTGAAATATTGCCTTTTATCATATGACTCGTCCGTTTTGTTTACTTTAAAACATTTGATATTTTGTTTTCATATTAATCAGTGATAAATAAAGCCTTCCGTCAATTTCAAAACTAGACAATTTGATTGGCTGAACAAAATACAACTGGGCCACATTTTCATAATTTGCATAATTAGAGTTGGGAGCTTTCATTGGTCAATTTCAAAACTGGACAATTTGATTAGCTAAACAAAATACAACTGGGTCACATTTGCATAATTTCAGTAGGGAGAATTTAGGTTATCTGTCCTCTTTAGGGTGGGTTATATTGTATTAATCTTTTACCTACAAGAAAAACGCCATTCATTTTTTTTATATTTTCACTTTTTGCTTCCAAAACATAGGTTATGACCCCTCATTGGAACGAGCTCAACGAACCCGTTCCAATGAGGTGTCATAACCTATGTTTTGGAAGCAAAAAATTAAAATTTTTAGTTATACGAGGATGTTTTTTCCAAGTGCCGTCTGCAACTCAAGTAAGCTGATGGGTTAAAAAGTCATACTAAGTGGCTAATTTGTGCGTGTGTGTGTGTCATATGATAAAGAGAATATGACATGAGTGTTTTTCTCATATAATATTTATGAAACTCGACCGAATTTTCCGTTTGGGCTCGCCAAAACGGAAAATTCTTAGACTCGTTTCATAAATATTATAAGAGAAAAACACTCATTCCTTATCCTCTATCTCTTAAATATCCTACAGTGAAATATTGCCTTCTAACATGATTAAACTCGCTGCAGTTTAAAAGAAAGTGCTCCACTGTCAAACCCTGCCGCCAACGAACGCATTCCGCTCGCATATTACCCTCTAACAAAAATGAATGTACAAGTCTTGTATGACCAATATGACATCGCGTCAGAATAACATAATCTTTTCTACAAAAGTTACTAGACGAGTAGTGATAAAAAAATATCTGGTCGGATTGGATGGAGCTTATTTGTTGCCCCATCCCTCTCCGACTGCCACACAGATTTAGCCTGTTTTGCTGTTATTTGTCGCTCCATCCCTTTCCACCTGACACACAGGTTTGATATACTTATTGATATGTGGTTCAAATCACTGAAAGGAATCTTAAAATCAGTGACAGGCTTGTTTAAAACCTGTTATGCTGCCTGACCCGGTGTTTTCAGATATACCAAAATATCCAGGTAACCAGCAAAACACAATATTATATCGGTCAGGCATGAGAGTATTAAACTTTTCACTGAGTACCGAATGGAGAGGGTTCTTCAACTTGGGGTTTAGTAAAGCTACTAAAGAGGATGTAGGGAAACATGTTCTGGAAGGAAGGCAATATAACAAAAATGCATATTGTAAAAATTATCTTTCAGACTTTAATAGTTTCGATCAAACCGCATAATTCTTATAAGACTTCTCACACCATTGAAAAGGAAATCAGGAGACTTTCCAATAAATTTAGAGTGCAGAGTTAACAAACGGCTTCAATTCTTCAACAAACATTCAAAAGAAACTCAAGTTGGTGCATTTTTTCGCTACAATGTATTTCTTTGTTAAAAAAAAAACTGTTAGATCGATGTTGTTATTGTTACCCTAACTCCCAGTTTAATTTAATGCGCATCTGTAACTTGGCTCATTCGTTGTACTGACACAAAGAACTCTTGAGTAATTAAACGATTTACTTTTTAATATTCATCCACGTATTGATTAATCATTCCCTACCGTAGACTACGAGGGAGAATACTGCAACTGCCAACGTCCGTCCGTCATTTTGTTAATCTGTACGTCTGTCTGCTAATCCCTTCGAAGATACCTCTCAGAGTTTAAAATTATTTGTTCATTTTTTGATTAATTACCCCCACCCCTTCCACCACTCCTGTACCACAAAAGTGAATTATTTAACTGCCGATACTCGTCTGTCCCTGCTTCTCTTCCTTGAACGTACATCTGCCAGAAGCCACTTCTCAGAAATGGCTGATCTGATTTCTTTTTTTAAATCGAAGGACATTCTGTATGTGATAAACATGGTTGATGATCGCCTTTTCGGCATTTTGAAATTGTTTCCCTTTTCCTGTGGGAACACAAGAAATAGAAATACAATATTTATCAGCTACTAAGGCTATAGCTAGAAAACGGTAAACATCATAAATGTCAATTATGAAGTAAAAAAATGAACACAAATATGAAATAATTACAATGGAAATGCCAAAGACAAGAGTGGCCTGAACAGTAATGAGTGATGATACAAGAAAGGTGAATACTTATAAATCGACCCGATGATTTTAGATTTGAAGAGTCGAATTAAAGTAACAAGAGCTGATGATAAGTTGTCGCCATCTTTAGATCCATGTATATAGATCTGTACTTGAACTTTATTTCGGCATGTTTTTGTTTTAATTCCAAAGAATTTGTTTCAGACTTTTTGGTTGAAGCAAGATTCAAAATAACAGTAGGTTTTCTAAGCTGTCAAGTAGGAATATGTGGTTAGCGTTCTCTTTTATAAAATCAGATTCAAGTATGGTAAACTCCATATGGGGCTTAATTCTAATTCCCAATGGAGCAATATGTTTCTGGTGCTATTTAAAAAATTCAACACTTTGAGGATCTGAGACACAGTTATAAGCAGGGTTTGATGGGTGAGCCAACACATTAGAAACATACTGGAGCAACAGTTTAATTCTGAGCTTCTCGAGATAAGGTTCCTCTGCATCAACAAGCATTGAATCTATTGTTGACGCTCTAAATGCACCATGCTGATTCTAACACCACTATTATGAATGGCATCAACAGGTTTGAGATACGACTTCCCTGTAGATCTGACATAAAATAAAAAAAAAAAAAACAGTTTGGGTGGTGATTTAGAAGATAGGAGAAATTCCCCCCGTATTTCTTTTTCGATGAATTTTTACACCTCGATGTACTCTGAGAACAATTCAGGTGTAGTTTCGTCGAGAATGTGTCGTCAATGGACTCATCGACTTACATGTCTTCAACGCTTTCAAACATGTTGCTCGTGACAACATTTTGAAGGCGTGTAGGTATACTCTTTGATTCTTGTTTCTGTTTTTATACCTCTGACAGGAAGGCATCTTAAATCAGGGTTTTTCGGCCGTCGCTCCGTTAGGCTACCTGGGCGACTTTATTTGTTCGTCCGGAGCTATAACTCTACAAACTTTACACAAGGATAAAGACCAATGGAAGGTCTGTTGCACAACGACACCATTCTCGAGTAACAAAGGTCAAGGTTACAGAGAAATGGGACACTTAATTCGCCCACAGACTGTATTTGTCTGTTAGGAGCCATAATTCTATAATTCACAAACATTGTAAAGTCCAAGGTCTGTTGCACAGGTACACTGTCGTCGAGTGACAAAGGTCAATGTTATAGAAACGAGATACCAATTGCTGACCTTTATTTTAAAAAAGCAAATGATATTCCAAGGTACAAGGGATTTGAAATAAAGTGTTTTTGTCCATTTTCGGTCGTTGTTGCCATGGTAACATCAACAATTGTGGAAGATTCGCGGAAAATTCATCGGCAACTTTTCTCCCACAGTACATACAAACAATGCACTTGCGGTATTTTACTTGGCTAGCTTGAATGTTATTGAGATATTGCGCCAAATGCCTTAACTGGCGACCTTTTGAGAAAATAGCCTCGTTCTGAAATGCATAATAATACCTGCAGAAAGAACCCTTTCCCCTAAAAATACACAGGTTCTGTGGTTTGACAGTTTTTGTTAATTTCAGCCCTATTGACCTATCGACTGCAGAATTATGAAGGAAAATGCGCTTAGATAGTTTTTTTTATAAATCATAACTTTGAGACTCGTTGTGACCTGGATGCTGGGTATATGTCAATTTGTTTCTTTTCGTTGTTATAGAGACCCAACTTTTTTGTAACACGTCCCACACCTTTCAGACAAAAAGTACAACTGGGTTAAGATGTTGTGGCTGTATTCCCTAACCCCCCCACCCCCACCCCATTTTTATGCGTTTCCGTGGTAACCAATGAAATCTTTCAAGCAATGCTTGCACATAAAGTCCCTTCTTTGGTGCGAAATTGCCCACCTGGGTCCGAAGTATGATTTTATGTCCCGATACCAACCGCAATACCTTGCAGTGATTGGTCAATGCCTCGTTGATTTTATTTTATGTCGCCGGGCACGCGCATATGTCTGCTGTCAGTGATTCTTAAGTCCACTGTCAAGGGAAGCGTCTCGTTGCCACGAGCAACGGTTCATCGCAATGTGTTTTTTTCACTTGAAATCAACTCAGACAAATACATTTAACTGAAGTAAAATACACACAAAAGTACCGTTATTACGTACAAAAAGATTAGTTATGTAAACATGGGTAATTATTTATGAAGTCGATTAGATTATAAGGTCTCTTTTCATTAATTTACTGTAACATGAACTGAAGCGAATCGAGATCATCTCGCCCCGTTGATTGCGAACGTAAACATTGAATAAAGGGAAATCACTCCAGTCTGTTATGATAAAAGTTAACACCTTACCGAAACAACGTCTGCTTTCTACTGAATATTCGCTGTACAACAACAAATTTTAAAATGATTCGAATGAAGCCAATTGTGTAAGAACGGGACATATGCGTTATTCTGTTTGTTGATAGGGGACATGATCTCACTTTCCCTGCATGAAACATATATTCAACCTCGGCTAATGCATCGGTTGGATATAAATTTCATGCAGGGAACGTTAGACCATGTCCCCTGTCAACAAACAGAATAACTTATAATGTTTGTGTATCGTACATTCCACCTGTAGTTTCTACCGTTACCATATTTAAAAGTAACCTTTTACCATTTTCGACAGTTTGCAAACAAATTTGAGGGTACTTTACCTGCCCCGATGCCCCCCTCCTCCCCCCCCCCCCCCCCCCCCCCCCATCTACGGCAAAATCCAGGGATAATATGTTTCAGATTTTTACATTTCTGTTAGAGTATAAAATGAGGTATCAACTGCTGTCCTTTATTTAAAAAATCGCTACACAGGTAGCGAGATGCAAATGATTTGAAATACAGTGGGTTTTTTGTCCATTTTCGGTTGTTGTTAGCATGGTAATACAACAATCGACGAAAATTACGGCGAAAATTTATCGCATTTTGGACACGGTACATACTATGTACTTCCACAATTTCAGTTGGCTAGCTTGAATAGTTATTGACATATTGTGCCAAATGTCTTAACTGGCCACTTTTTGGAAAATTAGCCTCGTTTTGAAATACATGATAATACCTGCAGGACAAACTTGTTTCCCCCCAAAATACGCAGATTATGTGGTTTGACAGCTTTTGTTAATTTCAGCCGTCTAGACCTATTAACCGCAGAATTATTAAGGAAAATGTGCTTAGATAGTAGTTTTTTACAAATCAGAACCTTGAGCCTCGTTTTGACCTGGATGCTGGGTATTTGTCAATTGGGTTTTTTTTCTCGTTGTTATAGAGACTCTACATTTTTCTAACACCTCTCACACTTATCGGAAAAAAGTACAACTCGGTTAAAACGTTATGGCTGTATTCCCTACCCCCTCCCCTATTATTATGCGTTTCCATGGTAACCAACCAAATCTTTCAAGCAATGCTGGCACATAAAGTCCCGTTTTTGGTGCCAAATTGCCTACCTGGGTCCGAAGTATAATTTTATGTTTGTGTATCGTACATTCCACTTGTAGTTTCTGCTGTTGCCATTTGTAAAAGTAGCCTTTTGTCATTTTCACCAGTTTGCAAACAAATTTGAGGCTACCTTCCTTCACCCCCATCTACAGCAAAATCCCGGGATAACATGTTTTCAAATTTTTACATTTTCTGTTAGGGTATAAAATGAGCTACCAATTGCTGACCTTAATTTAAAAAGCAACTTGGATTCTGAGATACAAGGGATCTGAAATAATGTGTTTAACGGTCCATTTTTGGTTGTTGTTGCCATGGTAACAGAACAACCGCCGAAAACGTCTGCGAAAATGTATCGTAAACGTTTTGCGCACGGTACATACTATGTACTTCCAAAATTTCAGCTGGCTATCTTTAATAGTTATTGACATATTGTGCCAAATGCCTTAACTGGCCACTTTATGGAAAATTTGCCTCGTTCTGAAATGCATGATAATACCTGCAGAAAAACCCCTTTTTCTCTCAAAATATGCAGACCCTGTTGTTTCGCAACTTTTGTTAATGTCAGCCCTATAGACGTATTGACTGCAGCATTCTTATGGAAAATGTGCTTAGAAAGTAGTTTTTTTACAAATCTGAACTTTGAGCCTCGTTTTGACCTGGGTGCTGAGAATACATCAATTTGGGGTTTTTCGTTGTTAGAGACCCTTCCTTTTTCTAACACCTCCAACACTTTTCAGAAAAAGTACAAGAGGACTAAGACGTTATGGCTGTATTACCTAAATCCCCTATTTTTATGCGTTTCTATGATTTTCAACAAAATCTTTCAAGCATTGCTCGCACATAAAGACCCTTTTTTTGGTGCGAAATTGCCTACCTGGGTCTGAAGTATGAGTTTTTGCTTGTGTATTGTCCACACCACCTGTAGTTTCTACCGTTGCCATATGTAAAAGTATCCTTTTGTCGTGTTCGCCGTTTTGCATACAAATTTGAGGGTACCTTCCTTCACCCCCCCCCCCCCCCATCATAAATCTTGGGATAATGTGTTTTTACTTTTTTACATTTTCTGTTAGGGTATAAAATGAGCTAGCAATTGACCTTTATTTAAAAAGCGATTCCGAGTTACAAGGGATTTGAAATAAGCTGTTTTAGGGTCCATTTTCGGTTGTTGTTACCATGGTAACACAACAATCGGCGAAAATTTCGGCGAAAATTTATCGAAAACCTTTTGGCCATGGTACATACTATCTACTCCAAAACTTCAGCTGGCTAGCTTGAATAGTTATTGACATATTGATCCAAATGCCTTAACTGGACACTTTTTGGAAAATTAGCCTCGTACTGAAATGCATGATAATACCTGCAGAAAAACCATTTTTCCCCAAAATACGCAGACTCTGTTGTTTCACAACGTTTGTTAATATCAGCCCTATAGACCTATTGCCTGCAGAATTATTAAGGAAAATGTGCTTAGAAAGTAGTTTTTTTTTACAAATCTGAACTTTGAGCCTCGTTTTGACCTTGCTGCTGGGAACACGTCAATTAGATATTTTTTGTTGTTATAGAGCTCCTTCATTTTTCTAACACCTCCCACATTTTTCAGAAAAGAAGTACAACTGGGTTAAGCTGTTATTAATTTATTCCAAAACCCCCTATTTTTGTCTTTTAAATGGTTACGAACGAAATTCATCGAAAGTGACATAGCCGAGGTCAAGGAGAACTTTGAGCATATACCCCTGTTCGAATTTCATCATGATACTGTATACAGTTTCTGAGATCATTCGCGTCCAAAATTTTTCTGAGAAGAATAATAATAAAAAGAAACATGAAACTTTGCAATAACAGTCGGTTTACGCAGAGTGTAAACTTAAATACCTGATAATTCTATCATAAATGTGTTGGCATTTCAGTTACTAGAATCAATTTCGTGCCCGCTTTCATGGCTTCGTTTTCAAAATTTTTCTCGGTAGTGAATTTTCAACTAGTGGAGAGACCGGGAGAGGGGTTTCCCCCTCACAGTCCCTCCCCTAGTTGGAAATTCACTACCCTACACCGCCAAGCGGAAACTTCTAGCCACGTTCCTGATTCATTCTATTGCTCAATATACTTGTGAATACCTTTGCCATGCAACTTACTAATGTGATCTGCCTAAAGTTTTCGGGTCTGCTTGGGTCTCCAGACTTGTAAATAGACTTAATAACACAAAGTTTAACCCATACGACGAAGGGTGTGTCAATAAGAATCACCAAAACACGATTAAAAGGCAGCCGCAATGATTAACAAAATTGACCGTATCGTCGGGGAACAAAGTATTTTGAACTTGGCTGGGTCGTTGTGCTGTTTTGCCTTCATATCAGGTTTTTATGCCCCCAACATTATATTGTTCAAGAAGGGTATGAAAACAAAACCAGAAGAATTGGTTGATTGAAAATGGTCTAAGCAGCCCTTTATTGCTAATAAAATTTATGGAGATTTTTTTTTCTATGGCAGTAAAGCCGAATACGAAGTTTTTTTTAACAAAGGCGTAACAATTGTGAAAACATATTTAGCCTTTACGCGCGTTTACTGGTACATACTTTCGGTATTGTCGTCAGCAAGTTATTACAATATTTTCTGATTATGGCATTATCTTCGATGATTCATTAGAAAGTTGAACATTTGGTACCTATTCACCAAATCAAGGACTAGGAAGACAACATCAGGGTTCAAAGGATTAGTTCTGAACAAACTAAAGGCCAATGACAACAATTTCACACTGACTCGACTATCATATCATCAGATTACTTATTGTATTTTTATAACAGCTATTCCAGTCATTACTTCTTTCTATCACAGTAAAATTTTGCTAACATCCGTTTGTTTTCTCGCCGTAAGTGCAACCCGTATCAATGTAATGTAATCACCAACCATGCATTGTACATAGGTTAGTATATTCCGAAAAAGCCCCCGCCCCTCAAAAAAAAAAATAAAATAAATATATTTGAAACAGCACCATGGTGTACCATGTAGCTTTTCTTTTGATGGCTCACAGAACTATCCAACTTTTTGGGAACTTGATCAGCACTGATCCCTCAAAGATTCAGACTGGACGTCCACGCCACTCCTAATCACGATTCAAGCATTCTTTCATCCCTTTTCGACCTTTAGGGAGTTGTCTAACATTCTGAACACTGATGTCGAAAGATCAAAACTTAACTCTCAAAATTGTCCCCATAACACAACTAGGAATTTAACCAATTCAATATTATTGTCAAGAGCTCAATAAGCGCTTTCAAACAAGAATTGATTCGGAGGAAAAGTTGATTTTATATTGTTTATAATATTTTACATATTGTGAGCTCACTTGTTTTGCTGATAGCATATCCATTTTTACTCAATTAATAATCCGAACGACCATTATGATTTAAAAGGCAATTTTCCTGTAACTTTATCAGAGTCAAAAAGCACACTTGATTTGTTTCGACGTGAACCAAAATGGAAAATTCATTAAAATTTGCTGAATGTTTTAGCCGACGTCTGATAAATGTATTGAAAACCATTTCATTCCAGAGGTATGGTTTGGGTTAGACTTTTTTCTGGTCATAACCAACATTAATATATACTTTATAAAAAAACACATTTCTATTGGCTGGATCTTATACACGTGATTGGTACTCAAAAATCTATGTACATGTACACTGGTTTTCAAGTGAATATCAACTTTCTAAATATAGCTTTCGGAAATCCCCTCTCTAGTTCCATTTCAATCGACGTTTATGTGCATTCAACCTGCCTTCCGTCTCATTTTTGTGCTGTTATTCAGCAAATGATAACTATTTTATTGTTAAATAAAAGTATTTCCGGTTGATATAATTTAACTTTTAATTGACAAATAGAAGATTGGGGTTTTTTGAGGATGGTGTATATAATAAAATAGTTATGGACTTTTGTAGATGTAAATATGATGTCATATGAACCTAAAAAACTTCTATTGACCGAGGCTAACGCCTCGATCAATATAAGTTTTTTAGGTTCATATCATAGCATTTTGACCACTACAGAAGTCCATAATTGTGTAATAGCCTGAACTCGACTGACCCTGCCCTCTTCGCCAACACACCTAAGGCTAAAGTTTTAAAGTATCTTTCTCTTATTCATAACACAACCTTTCGAAGAGCAAACGTGGGGGATACTATTAGCGAAAACGAGTCTCCCAGGACGTCAGTGTTAGTGTGGGCTTGTAAAAGGAATAAATGTGTTCATTCACACGATATGAAAAATAATTTGGTTTTTACGATTCTTAGATTATATGTGCCATAACCGATTCATTTATTTATTGGTGTGTTGTTAAGGTCCCTTTCTGCATATGAAGTCAAGTTTATCCAGTCCTTTATACATTTGCTGCCCACTTTAGGAGGACTCCCACCCCAGGCCTTGGTTCTACGTCTCATTTTAGCAGTAAAGCAGAACTTGTTTACCACAGTGAACAAGAACTGTTCCATTTCCCAGGCTTACCACAGCGAGGGGGGGGGGGGGACGGGCGGGGGGGGGGGGTCATAAATGATAAAATCACCTTCCTGAATTTTGAATATGTAGCTGAGTCTCCTCTTTCTATAATATGCCTACGCTGTTTCTGCAGTTTGCTTGTATGTTATTGTTGTCGTCTGGTCGATTTGAACGGACTCAAGTAACGACTATAGACATTAACGGGCATAAAGTATAGTAGTGGAATTAATATTCAGTCACTAGACAACCGGACTGAACTCGGAGGTCTTTGTCTGAACTTCGGTAGTATATCTCATAGTCTGCAACTCAAGCTGAGAAGTTACTACGATAAGAGGTTAAAATCCCACCCCGTGTGCGTTTGCTTCTCTGATGCTAAGTCTCCCTCCTCACATTGTATATCTTATGATTTTGAGAAATAGAAAAGAGATAAAGAAAGGGTTAATATCCTAAGAATTATGGATATAATTTCCCCTGATGGACTTTGGACACAGCATATTTGCTGGTATGGCTCACGCGCAAAACGAAGAGTAATAGTTGGCCTTCCTTCAGCATTTACACTTTAGTGTGCAAATGAAAATCAAAACCGATGATCCCACAGGCTGCACGTTGAAAGTTTGATTGGTCTTCCCTCAAGTAACGACTATAGACCTTAACTGGCATAAAATATAGTAGTGCAATTAATATTCTCGGTCTTTGCCTGAACTTCGGTAGTATATCTCATAGTCTGCAACTCAAGCTGAGAAGTTACAACGACAAGGGGTTAAAATCCCATCCCGTGTGCGTTTGCTTCTCTGATGGTAAGTCTCTCTCCTCACACTGTATATTTTATGATGTCGAGAAATAGAAAAGAGATAAAGAAAGGGTTAAAATCTTGAGAATTATGGATATCAGATATCATTTCCCCTGATGGATTTTTGTCACAGCATTTTGCTGGTATGGCTCACGCGCAATATGCTACCTTCAAAACGAACAGTAAAAGTTGGCCTTCCTTCAGCATTTACAATTTAGTGTGCAAATGCAAATCAAAAACGATGATCCTACAGCAATTCCACAAACCATTTAGTACTTCAATTGTGCGTCCGTGGCGCAGTGGTTACGACACTGGACTTAAAACTAAAAGGTCCCCGTTTGGAACTCTACCAGAGGCAAAAGCGTTGTGTACTTGGGCAAGGTACTTAATCCTGATTGACCACGCGGGGGCACTGTGGTGCTTTGTATTAAGGCGTACTGCACGTCGAAGGTATACTTGCCTTCAACCAATGCTAACCCTGCTTTTGCGGAATTGGTATGAAGCGTCTGACATTACTCGGTGCTGCTCTATGGCTCATTCCGGGTACTCTGGCTTCCTTCACCCGTAAAACTGTCTGTCAGGAGGTGACATTGGTTGTCGAAAGTGTCATTACATACCAATAAATAAATAAATAAACTGCAGAAATAACGTCGTCGTACTGTAATAGTTAACACATTTAGACGTACACTGCAAAAAATATAGGTTCTCTTTAGAACCAAAACTGGTTCTAATCTTGTCCCTGAGATGGAACCAGTTCTGTTTAAACAGTATTTATTTCAAATCAAATAAATTTACCAAGATTAGCATTCAATTTTAACAGAATATTACATGAACTTAAGCAGATTCAGCAGTAAACTTTGAGCTTATTCAACACAGTCGCCAAACATTTTGAAACAAAGGGGATATGAACAGTTGGCATATCGAACCAGTTTTGGGCCTAAGGAGAACCAAAACTGGTTCGTTATGCCAACTGTTCATATCTCCTTTGCTTAATAATGATTTGAGACAACCTCGTATAAGCTCTAAACTTACGGCTGAAACCCCCTCAATTTATGTTTAATTCTGTTAATATTTAATGTTAATCTTTATAAATTTATTTGATTTGAAATAAATACTGTTTAAACAGAACTGGTTCCATCTCAGGGACAAGATTAGAACCAGTCTTGGTTCTAAGGAGAACCTATATTGTTTGCAGTGTACTTGGTGTTGAAGGATATAATTTTTTTTTTAAACATTCGACCAATCCTTCTGTCATTTATGCCTTGGTTTATTTCCATTGAATCAAGCATCGGATGGTAAACAGTATGCCCAGAGTAGAGTTCATCAGGCCCCCAAGACCGTATTTTCAGCGAGTAATTGGTAAAAAGAAACAACTGGCAATAAGTCGTTCAAAGGAATGGACATGTTACACTTCCTCTCGCGCTTCTGTTTGACTGTATTTCTAATCTACAAAATGATTAAAAGTAACCCGTTCTATCAAATGTCAACACACTTTCGTCTAATGTTTAATTTGGCACTAGATATTATGCTACATGATACACAAAACATGTGAAGACATTTGATAGCAATTTATTAAAATAGCCCTGATGGGTTGGAGATAAAATCTTGTTGACTCCCACACATAAACAAAACGGATTCTGCATTTGTACTTTGAGTGTCACACGGTAGAACCAAGACATTTAGGAAATCAGAGTTTAAAAGGGATAAGTGTAAGATAACAACCGAAAAATCCCTTGGGGTTATTGAGACATAACATAACGAGGCTTGAGCACGGGGGACTGGAATAAAAGACCCGAGGCGGAGATTTCCCGTATTTCACGAGCGCCGAAGAAGACAAGACAAACTCCACCAAGGGTCGTTGATTCCTGTCCCCCGTTCTCTATCCGAGATGTGTTCTGTATTTATACGACGATTAAATTTGAATTGAGTGAATGAAGTTGATGGTTTTAAAAAAAATATATCACTTCGACAGTCTGGTTACTTCCTTGCGAAATTTCGCTTCTGTTTAAAAGTAGTCCGTCAACAGTTCCGTTCCGCACATATGTGTGAGCAGAGTTTCATTTTCCGCACGGTTTGTGGTGATGTACATGAGCATTACATAGAACAGGCGTGTAATAACGAGCATTTCCAAATTGTATCGACTAACGTTGACTACGCACTGTAATCGTTGTAATGTGCCCATTCACCACAAGCTCCCAGTCCACCAATTTAATTTACTCTAAATTCAACGCTGTTATGGGCTACTTGTTTACCCACTTTCCTTGGCAGACTATCGTTCATTTAATGTGACTTTCCATTACTCACAAAGATACACAAATATCCTTTCGTTATTCATTTAGATATATTCCACAATTTGCATTTCATTCACGTTGAAATAGTTAAGATACAAATACAACTAATGGACTTCCGGCGTAAATATAAAACTACAGCTGCGGTGAATCTTATTTCATAATGATGAAGTCAAAAAATAATATAGTAAGCCCCTTAAATAATATAGTAGGATACTTAATTAATTTGGTATGATACTTAATTATTTTAGCATCATACTGCATTAATTAATTATCATACTTTAAAAACGAGTTGTGACGCTCCGTCCTAAACGATTCGTTCAAACCCAGTCTCTATTGAGAAACATTTCTTGCGTTGTTACAAAGAAAATGAATGTTATTTTTTGATAAGGTCGTCTGAAGTATTTCAGTTCGTCGGAAAAGCAAACCGACGGTTCGCTTTTCCGACCAACAGAACTATTCTAAACGATTTAATCTAAACATAGGCGATGGACTCTTTAATGCCCCCAAAACATAAGCTATGACCCTCGGTGGGATCATAAGCTTTGTTCGCGAGGGGAAAGAGGAGTAGCGGGGTCAAATATCGAAAGAATCACAAAATTTGGGCGCAGATGTTCGTTTACAGCAGTTCAGATAGTTTGTTAGGAAAACAATTTTGTTTTTCTGGAGTAAAGTTTATACATTTTCCGTTTGATAAAGTATTCTTAGATCTTTTTAATGGTAACTGATTCGAATAAATTGCACAAGGCTGATAAGAGATACAGCCAGAATAACAATGGCAATCTACTTTTGTTCAAATTGACATTTAAACGGAGAATAAAAATTATGATTTGACACAAGTATTTTGTTCTATTCCTTGCATTTCTTCGATCATTTTGTTTTCTAATCGCCCAGTATGATTTGTTTTTTGTTTCTGTTTGAAAGTTCTCCATTAACGTGCATGTTCCAGTGTCCATTGTGTGACGACATTTTAGCTCTGTCATTAGTGAAAGTACATGTATTGCATTGTTTTCACTGATGCATTCTATCGACTAACCAGAATAATAGACGAGTTGACGTGTTTCATGAATATAATTCTTTACTTAGATTATTAACCATCTTCACGCTAATATCCAAATATAACACTTTAAGCTGCAAAATTTCCAATAATGCACCTAGACGTAGGAATTATCCATTTTAATTGAGTTTGACAGAGCTCAGAGAGCTCTGTCAAACAAGATTTATTTGTTTAATGCCTCGTTACATGGTGGGGAAAAAATTGCTGCTTGAGATTTCAGTACTTTGTATCTGTGACCAGAGGGTTAAAATGTATCCAGTTTTATCAAAAGCATTAATACTAATGTCTCTTCACAAGTTCCACAATTCGATGTATAAGAATAGAACATTTTATCTGTTCATTACCGTGCTATATTGGCAAACAGTGAAATGCGGACATTCGTACCCGAGACGTCTCGACTGGAAGGTGTATGTGTGTGTGCGTGGGGGGGGGGGGGGTGTAGGGTTAGTGAGTGTCTCAACCCACACCCAAATCCCGGGCAAAATTTTTAATACTTAAAGTAGTTTTAGCCTCAAAGCACCAACAGCTGGAAATCCTACACCTAATCGTCGGTAGATTTAGTGGCATTTTATCCATGACTGTGGGCGTATGTAACCTGACATTTAATGCTTTTTGAATCACAGTTAATAGGATTTTGTAATTGTGGATCCATGTTTCGTCCCTAGAGTGCAACACGACGCCATCTCTAATGTTAAAGCATTGTAAATGACGTCCTATTGCACAGAACAGACGATTGCCAGCGTCAGATCCCAAATGCCATATATTTCGAACACAAAATTAGAGGGAGTATTCGGATATCATCAGCAGTTGTAAACCCACGGGTAGAAGCTGGAAAATTTTCATTCATTTGCAAATGATTTCATCAAAACTTGGATGTTCTTCAGCCGTGTGAAGTGGTGGTGGGTGGGGGTGGGGGGGGGGGAGGGTACAGTTGGAAATACAAGGGGGGGGGGGGGGGGCACACCTACGAAAAAAGACGCTCTAGTCACGTTCCTGAATCGCATTCTCTCTTACAGTAGTGTGAACTCGGAGGCGAACAGGCCGTTTCACCTGGGTTGGATTTGATTCTACAAACTATGTCCGCTCACCTCCCAGCGACACTCGATAAGCTCATTTGTCGAAAATGAAATAGAACAGTTCGCTGATACAATATTCGTTTAATGTTCTTGTCTTACTTTCGTATTTTTTTCAGTTATCAAATCTCTACCATCTGGTGGAAGTGTGTCGCAATTCGCTTGCAATTTGATCGAGAATAGCACCGCTTTTGTAAGCACAGTCTTGTTAAAGGATACTTGAATTACTTTTCCTTGTGATTTTACCTTCCTGCCGGCATATATATCATTCTGTAAACTTGTACCCGGCGCTTCATTAATTAAATTGTTGATGGTTATTCCCATAATTAGTGTTTGGAGTCAAATATTATTGCGTCAGGAACCACTCCAGCGGTGGAGTCGCAGTATATATTTCTAACCGTCCCCACTTTCAACCTAAATCTGACTTGCAATTCGATGACTTGATTATTTGTTATGAAATTTTATCAAAAACTAAACGATACGTCATACACCTTTCATTTTGATCACACCAATTTCCAGATCACAATCACTGAGAGTTATTAGACCAATCTATCGAGCAAACCCTAGATTTAAACCAGAATATTGTGATTGTAGGGGATCTAAATTTGGACGTTTCAAATCACAACCCCAAGATCTGCTAAGTTATAGACCACAACAATATGCGAAATGTTGTCGATAGCCCTACAAGGGTTAGACCAACTTCTTCAACCCAGTTAGATCCCATACTCGCAACCGATCTAGTTACAGTTCTGGAAACTGACACTTTCGATCTTGAATTATCTGACCATCTATCTGTATATGATTATCAAGTATTCGACTCAGCACCTAGGTTACCTCACTCCAGAACGATAAGTAATTACAAAAAAAAAAAAAATTTCCAACAACTAATAAACTCGTTATGCATACTGATTGGGACAAAATAATTTGCAGCACCGACGATATAAACGAAGCCCTGTTGCAATTTAGTAAACGATATCTTCAGATAATGGATGAAACCATCCAGCAGTCAAAAGTGTTTGTCCGTTTCTCGGACAAACATTGGTTCAACTCTAAACTCCGTCTCTTCATTAGACCAAGAGATCGTTTGAGGGAAAAGAGCTTTATATACAAAGAAACTCAGTGATTGGAATGCACAAGACAGTAAGAAACAAAGTAAAGAACACGAACAAATATGCTAAGCAACAATATCAATCTTAAAGAAACTCTTTCTAACTCACAGTCCCCTAAACTTTTCTGGCGTGTCATGAAGGATAATATTAACAAAATCAATAATAGCTGTACCCCCACCCCCACCCCCACCCCCAGTTATATCAGGATAATTTGCTGGATAGAACCAATCTGATTACTGAGGATTTTAAGAAGGCAAGCAAATGGAACTTTCTTGAAAATAACACAATCGGAGACGGGCTTCGGAACCCCCTAAATACAACACCATGTTTAGTGTAAAGTTGTCAGCTGTCAGTATTGAAGAAAGTGATGTCGCGACTGCAATTACATTTCACAAGTTTAACAAAGCCCAGGGACACGACACTATTAATGTTAGAATGCTTAAGGGTACCGCAGAACGGCGACGTAGAAGCGACATGTGATGCTTAGTTACTAAATTGAATATTCAGTTTACTAAATTGAATATTCAATTTATTACAAGACTGTTTATTCAATTTATTACGAGACTGTTTATTCAATTTATTACAAGACTGTTTATTCAATTTACTAAATTGTATATACAATTTAGTAAATCGAATATTCAATGTATTACAAGACTGTTTATTCAGTTTATTACAAGACTGGTTTTTCAATTTATTACAAGACTGTTTTTTCAATTTACTAAATTGAATATTCAATTTATTACAAGACTGTTTTTTCAATTTATTACGAGACTGTTTATTCAATTTATTACGAGACTGTTTTTTCAATTTAGTAAATTGAATATTCAATTTAGTAAATTGAATATTCAATTTACTACAAGACTGTTTTTTTTAATTTATTACGAGACTGTTTATTCAATTTATTACAAGACTGTTTTTTTCAATTTAGTAAATAGAATATTCAATTTAGTAAATTGAATATTCAATTTAGTAACTAAACATCACATGTCGCTTCTACGCCGCCGTACCGCAGAAAGTTTGGCTGTACCTCTAAAAATGTTATTCCAAAGCAGTATAGATTAGAGTTTCCCGCTGATTGGAAAAAGCTAATGTCATCCCACTTTTCAAACAAAAATATCCCTTGATTGTAATAACTACGGACATATTCCCCTACTCCACATATTAGATAAAGTATTTGAGAAATTAGTGTTTAAAATATGTTTTACACAGTCCTACGCTAATGAGCTGATATATATACTACTCAAAGTTTGCTAAGTACCAAGTATATCCAACCACCTGTTTTACGTTTTAGTTGAAATATTGTAATGAAAAGTGTATATGTTTTTTATTTAATTATATCTTTAAGGATTTAAGTACAGAAATTAAGATTTTATTTGTGTTTGACATTATTTTTTAGTTTTTGAATACGATAACCATGGAAAATGGATTTTATTGGTAAAAAAGGAAATGTTTCAATTTGCCAAAAGGTTGACGGAGCGAACTGGTATGGGTTCAGTATCGAGTATGAGACCCATTAATGTTAATTACAGCTTGACAACGCCTTCTCATGCTCCCAGTCAGGTTCCTGGTGGTCCTTCGTGGGATGGTGTTCCATTCTTGGACCAGCATGGCACCAAGCTCCTAGACACTTCTTGGGTGGACTGGACGGGCTGAAATTGCAAGCTGCAACTCATTCCAGACATGTTCGATTGGATTGAGGTCAGGGGATCTTGCTGGCCAGTCCATACGCTCAATCCTCTCCCTCTGTCGGTACTCACCGACAGCATGGGCAACATGAGGGCGGGCATTATTGTCCATCAAAATGAGTCTCATCAAAATGAATCACCCATTGCACCTGCATACAATCTGACGTGGACATCCTGGATCTCATCAGTATATCGCTGTGCAGTCAATGTACCACGTTCAGGGACACAGAGGTCTGTACGTCCATCACTGCTGATGCCGCCCCAGACCATGATTGACCCTCCACCATAGCCGTCATGCTCAGTAATGTTGGCTGTATGGAATCGCTCACCTGGTCTTCTCCATACCCGGATCGCCTATCTGAGTTGTCTAGGCAGTGTCTTGACTCATCTGTAAAAAGGACAGGTCGCCAATCTTCTCTGGTCCATCCATCGTGGTCCATGGCCAATTCATTCGTGCCTGGCGGTAGTTCTGGGACAGCGGAATGCGAATACGTGGTCTTCTAGATCGGAGACCACCTTCGTGCAACCTTGCCTGGATTGTCTACGTCGAAATATTTACCCCGGATGCATTCTGCAGGTTACTGCGAAGCGGGGTTGCTGTGGCAAAGCGGTTCCTATGCACCTGAATGATCAAAAACGTATCTTCAGCTGCAGATGTTGCCCTGTCTCTGCCTCCATCATGTCGTCTTACTGGTGTGCCATACTTCTAAAATCTTGACCAGTCTCTGGTGATCACGGTATGGTGCATACCAAAGGCTTCACCAACCTGACGATGGGTAGCCCCTTGCTCCACCATCCCTACAGCCCGCCACATTTCTGCTTCAGTGAAATATCTTCTTACATTTGCATTTGCCATATTCAATCATTAAATCACAACGATTAGTGTTGAAATGAAGAATGAATACCCTACACATGTCATGTACATGAGGACAGTACATGAAAACATCATGGAAATCCAGGAGGGGGGGGGGGGGCGTGCTTTTCATGACTGTCAGGAAACGTATGCCTGTCAAGAGAGCTAGTGTAAACACTGGGGACCATCTCGATATATTCCTCTATCATATCCACCAAAAGTACCGCAAATGTGTCACAAGCAAATTTCACAATGATGTGTCAAATATTTGGTGCTTAGCAAACTTTGAGTAGTATATTATCAACCGCAGGTCTCCTGCGTTTTTAACAAAACTTCTCCAATCTCGTACTGGCTAATCGGCCAAATATAATTTTAGAAACGCATCTAAATTCCTTTTATTCCCATGCAGAACTGAAATCCTGCACTGAAACTCCCCATTTATTTTTATACGGGAAGTAGAAGAGCAAATATCTTGCACTGTAGTCTTCGTAATCATTGTTGTTACACAATGACGAGATCTTTAATTTTATTAGCTCAATGGTGGGCCTTAACTGCGGTCACGAAATCGAAAATGCTACCAATTTCTTCTTCTCTTAACCCTTTAACTGACACGACAGGAAGACGACAGTTGCAAATAAAATTCGTGAATAACTATTTCTTTCCATTTTTTTGCGTCAACAACATAGCTTATGACCCCTCACTGGAACGATCTCGTTGAGCTCGTTCAAATGAGGGGTGATAAGCAATGTTTTTGACACAAAAAGTGAAAAAAATAATGAAATTTTTGTGAATACTGTTTTGGCGGTATGTTCGGTAAATGGTTAATACCCCGAAATTGAAAATGTTAAAGGAATTGTCTTTTTGTAACATCAGCTCCGTTAACGATTTACTATTTGGTGTCACTATCTACCTACTTTATTTTCTACTTTTCCAGAAGGCGCAAACCTTTATCGCCACATTTGTCTAATTTTCATAAATCATAAATCCATCCGTACGTATCAACAGAGTGGAAGGTGGGTTTTGGGAGTCAACATGGTCGTGTTACCCACCTCTCTTGTCATTGTGATCCACATTGCGTTCAGACGAAAACCTCTTTACTTTCATTTTTTCTGATGTTTTCACTTTTGGTGAAATTTCAGTTTATAAATGCCCCCTACAGTCTATAGATGTATCAGTTATTTTATCAACTTAGTTGTTTTTTGTACAGGAAAGGAGTTTATGTTAGTTTATAACTTGTTTTCCATTCCTTTTTCATTCTTTTTGGCAAACTGAATATGTTTAAACAACACTACTCAAGACTTTGATCTTCGTAATATGCCTTTGGCATAAAAATATTACTACCAAAATGTGCATGTGCCCCGCCACCTCTAATAAGGATACCTGTGCCCCGCCACCTCTAATAAGGGATGCCTCCTCAGCACTTCTTAGACAATTTCAACACTTTTGATAAGAGAAATCGTATCCAACGACATTAGTTCTTCTATAATTGTGGTTATGTTTTGTTTTTTGTTGCAGCCATGCCCACCTTGGAGGTTGTCACTTAAAACGATTTTCCTTGCTCAAAATGCACTTGGATTCGTTAGAATACCATTTTATTTTCAAAGAATATTAAATTAGCCCGTATGTGCAAAAGCAAGTCGCTGGTGCTGGTTACATTGTGGCAATCCGCAATAGGCCATTACAACCCAATATGTAGTGAGTTGAGTGTAACAATCCGAAATAATTCGAACATGCGTCATTAGATCCATCTCCATTTACGACGTCAGTAGCGGAAATAAAATTTACGCACACTATTATGACAATCTATATTATAAGCATCATTCTATTTGACATGACGCCCCTTCTTGCTCACGCATATGCACTCTCAAATGAGTGGCAACAAGTACCTAGTATATCATTGGAGATAGCGTGTCGTTGGATTGGTTTCCAACACCAGAGGGGAAATCAGATGATCCGAAGCTCTCGTTTACGTTGCTTCTAGGAAAATCATAAGTCTGATTGCCAAAGCCAATCCGTCGCCTGAGTGCTAGAATGTTCTATGTCCCTTGTGGGACATAGAACATTTTAGCACTCAGCCGACAAATCACATATTTAGAAGCGGCAGAAAGCCGCATTCACGAAAGTAAATCAATAAAAATAGACTGGCAGAATCTGTCGGCTTGATAAATTTAGGAACTTATGGGTTGCATGAGAGTCAAGAAGGTAAGGGCTGGCTAGGAGACTTCCAACAGTGATAGTTGTATTTACGCTAACAGCTCTGGTAGAAAACCAAGTTCCGGAAGAAGCAATATTATGTATTTATTGGTGTTTAAGGTCACATAGACGCAGTGATAATTTAAGCCGACAATTGGACTGAAAGACGTGAACGTACCCCGCGATTGTTTCGAATAATGTCATGTGTTAGTGGCTCTATAAGTCAGTATTTTTAAGAGTAGTGGTGGTAGCAGTTGTATCAGACGGTTATGCAGTGATACCGGTAATAGCAGAAGAATACTTTAGTACGTGGAAGAGCAGCAGAAGGAATATTCACTAATGGGAGGAGTAATGGTAATAATCGTCAATCGTGACAAAAAAGTGGTAGATTGGGTTTGTAGTAACAATATCAGTTGTAGTACTAGAAGTAGTAGCCACTGGTAGATCTAGATAAGGTAACAGATAGAGCGTCTCCCCTTTGGATGTTCTCCCACTGTGCTAGTGTCCTCCAGGCAGAGACGATGCAGTGTATCTGGCCTTGTTAAAACCAATGTGTTTTCACATTTTCTTTTCTGAATGTGCTTTTCTTTCTTCCTTCCAGGGCAATCTTTTGACAAAGTCACACATTTGCACTGGCAATCACAGGACTGATATCTCCGCAGATATGAGACTAACCAAGTAATAACCGTTTTTATTTATTAAACCAATAGAAATAATTTCAAAATGTTCTCAGATCCGTCCGTCAGTTTTCTGACAGTGTCGTTGTTCCTCATTCTGTTCATAAAGTCCGAAGTTTCCTCTTCTTCTAGATCTGCTATCCGGTCATATCGGCTCCCTTGGTGGGGAAGCCAAGGCGTTAGGATGTCTGAAAAATCTCTTCTCACACTTCGACGAATCTCCGCGTACGACTCTGACTCTTAGTGTGCTTTTGATTTTGCATGCAACTCTCTTCTTTCATCTCGTCGTCCATGTACTCCTAACTTATTTGCCCTCATTTATTCCTCACCCTACCAAAGCTACTCCTTTTGCTTGGTAAATCCAATTTCACTGATCGATTGTTTCGACGAATAACGGTGAACGATTTCATTTTACACAATTGTATTATATATAGTCGCCCGGGTGCTAGAATGTTCTATGTCCCCAATGAGACATAGAACATTCTAGCACTCAGCCGACGACGTGTTGCCTATTATATAATTTTTTTTTATATTTTAATCCCAAATTTATGGAAAGTAATTGCCCCAAAGCCGACAAACAATTCGGGTTAAGAATCACCAGCGAAGAACGAACGAAACGCTTTCATTAGCTAAATTAGTAGTCCGCGAAACAAAATATTTTTTTCTGATAGTTACACAGAAACGTTAAAAGATATCAGCTTAATACCCCAAATAACAACATTAACAACTTTTTATCATGAAATAGTAAACTTCTCTGACATTAATATTGCAGCGAGTGAATTCTGTATTCGTTGGTACTATTTTACTATGATTCGTCGGTTGTACTTACAGTAAAAGATACGAGTTTTAAATAATACAATCACGTGTTTTGTGTCTGTCAATGCGAAAAATACAACGTCTACGTTTTCGCTATTTCCTTATGATAAAACAAAGTCAGCATCAGTTATTTAGGATACTAGATTGTAAAAGAAGGCTAAAAACGTATGTGAGATAGATTGTCAGGGGAATTAACGCCTTTTCATACAATCTGACACTGCCTCACTCTTGCTCACTCTTCGGCTTTCAGCATGTAGTTGGTTGGCTGATTTTGCTTCGTCGTGTTCGTTGTGCCCATGTGAGAAATGAAGGAGATCACGACATCGATGGGAATTTTGGAAGTGTGAAAGTAAAAGTTTAAAGAAAACAATTACCGGCATAATTCCAATGGACAAGAAGAAGCGAAAGAATAAAGTGCGATAAAGAGTTAGTGTGAGACAGGGAGAGAAAACAACAGAGAAAGAAAGAAAGAAAGAAAGAAAGAAAGAAAGAAAGAAAGAAAGAAAGAAAGAAAGAAAGAAAGAAAGAAAGAAAGAAAGAAAAGGAAATTGGAGATTGTTTTGGCTTAGGTGATTTTGCTCTTGTTCGAGCTTCATCCGCACAAGCTCATTGTTTGCTGCACATCGGATTTATTTCACGTATTAGGTCAACATGCTTTAGTTTCCCCGCATCAGCTCTTCGTTTTAGAAGGACGAACATGATCAAGTGGTCTGGCTGATTTTTTCTCTTTCGTTTGCTCAGGTTCTTTAGGCTGAAGTAGAATAATAACAATGCTGTTTATAGCCGAATACCCTCGATGTGCTCATGAGGATTTCAAAGAATTATGTTCCATTTAGACTAAGATCCTCGCCCTCCGACCGGACAAAAACTAGCTTGGTTTTGTCTATGTCTATGGCTCCAGTGGCATGTGTTATGTACCGTCTGTTGTCATCAAGTGAAATATTTGAAAAGATGATAACAGTGGGATAAGATTTAAAGTGCGTATTGCCTATGAAATCGTATTTTTTTAGGCCAGTGTTCATTCTATGAATGTTCACCCACAGCCCACTTATAAAACGGTCGAGTTGTTCCATCTGAGTTCCAATCATGAACATGTTCAGTATTATAAATTAAGATGGAGTAACTCCGATCTTTATAAAAGCTATTGATTTATGCTGCCCTCTGACGGCGTGGGGTACACAAGAGGTTTATTTACTGAATCCGTTATCGTAACATTTGCCTTGTTCATTCAAGTTGCCTTGTTCATTTCACGATGTGGGTTTGGGGGTATGGGTAGGGTCTTATTGGAACATATACGCTATTGTGATGAATTGACGGTAACATATTCTGAGGTTTGCGGCTCGGAGCGTATGTTCAACCTTGCCGCTTGGCGTCAATTCATCACAATAACTTACAGTATGAAAAGAAAGTGATATTGCCATGCAGGTCGGTTTACAATAGAAATACAGTATTTTCAATGTTATGCATCGATAGCCGACAGGAACGCAGCATTGAAAAGATACGTTTAAATTACTTTTTAAAAGAATTCAGACTGTGGTCTTCAGCATCAGCGAAAGCTCTATCATCTGCAATAACCTGGGAAGCGGGGATATATATCAGAATTATTGGACGAAGACAATCTCAGGGTTCTGACTGGTTCGTAAGGTGAAACTAGACTGCATAGATAGGGAGGCTCTAAGTCAGGGACCCTAAGGGATCCTTTTGTCAATCAATGCATCCCACCCCACACATCCGAACAAATGTCTGAATGAATTCTGGCTGTTTTTTACTGCTTCCACCTGACCAGAACAACTCATTAAACAGACCACTTCCACAATACGTCGCAAACAGGCAAGCAAATACATATCTACCTCACTAATGCACATGGTCCACCAACTCAACGCCTTTTTGGTAGGAGAAATGATTCCACGCGTCATGTCAACCTCGTTACTGGATGACCCTCGGCTTCAAAAATAGCATCGGAGATTTCTCCAATCCTCTTTGTAACCACTATGGATAATAATGCCTGCCGTTGCTGCTGAGCATTTTTTGTGTGACTTTCTGCCAAGGCTCTCCCATTTGGCTCGTCCCTTCCTGGTGGAATCCATCAACATGACCTGATCGAGCCGGAAACAGGCTAAACTTGTCAATTAGCACCTTGGTCTGAACAGAACCATTACTGACGGCAGACTATACTTGCCTGAAGACAAATAACAGACATCTCCCCACACTCACACTTCGAACTGACCGAACTGGAGACTGACTGAGGTGTCAATGTTGGCTGTTAGTCAGTTAGCGATGTCTCGGATCAAGTTGAAAAAGTGAAACGTTTTGAATGGATTCTTGGCAGTTGATGTGAACAAAAATGGTTGTTCAATACACACCCGAAGTACCAAATAGATGAGCTGAAATTAAATTACCGGCATTTGCCAGGTGGGCGGCAATAAAAACGTTTTTACCCATATATTTTGTTGCAACTTTCTAAGGTACTTTGATTCATCCGAGGTTTATTGGCCTTCCGAATCGGAATTATCAAAATGGCAAAAACAGCACCCCTCCACAAAAAAAGAAAACAAAATACAACAACCAGTTTTATTAATTGATCGCTAGTTGCTTATCTATGTTATATTCCAAAATAAACAACGGGTGTAAACCATCACATACAATGGGATCATGACGATTTTTGTCAGTATCTCTTTGGTTACTTGCCAAGTTCTGTAAAGAATCCGATGCTACTATGGGCTGTTTGTTTACCTACATTCCGTGGAGTTTGTGCGCTGAGTACCGTTGATTTAATGTCATAACCCTTTACTTACAAAGGTGTACATATATTTTTTCGTGCTACAGTTATAGATATTCTAGTTAAAAGTACTTGATTCGCATTAAAAATAACATGATATTTACACATTTATTCGAGCTACGGTGCGTAGCTCATGCGTATTTAGTAAACAGGATGTCTAGTAATATCTGTAATGTCTTTAACTCTTTACCTAACATGACAAGCAGACGACACATTCAAAAGGAATTCCTGAAAAACTATTTTTTTCATTTTCTGTCTCAAAAACATAGGTGATGACTCTCATTGAAACGAGCTCGACGAGCACGTTCCAACAAGGGGTCATAACCTGTTTTTGATTCAAAAAATGAAAAAAAATAATGAAAATTAATTGACGATTTTTGAGAATAGCGCTGGTCGGTTTTGGCCGTTACGTTGGGTAAAGGGTTAAAGATTCGATCAAATCCAGTCCCGATTGAGAAAAAAATTTTTCACATAAGCACATATGACAAAAAGGGGATTCTCCAGTAGGTATCCTCGAATAAAACAATACCAGGCCAAAGGTATCCTCAAATACCCGTATGTGCCTTTCTGAAAAGGCATAGTGTGTCACATTGTGCCTTTTCACATAAGCACATATCGGCACATAAAGGATGTGCCCTTGTGCTAGGGCACATTGTGCCACATTGTGCTTTTTCACATAAGCACATATGACAAAAAAGGGGTGCCGAAGGTCATATGTTTTCCAAAAAGGGGTGCCGAAATTGGGGTGCCTGGGGATATTGCCATTGGATATAGGCTTTTATTATACAGAAGGGAGATAACTCTGCATTATGGGAAATCAAGCAATCTGATTGGTTAGTTATAATTTATATAAATGATCTAGATAAATGAAGTAACAAGAATACTTGGAATAGGGTCAGAACTACTGCTATTACGTACCACCTTACCAGTAACAGGATGATAAAAAGCATTTGGTGGGTTAATACTATCAACGGTTAAGATGGAACCTACAGGGGGATATACCAACCATGCTCTGCTGTCGTTCTGTATTACCAGGCATTGCCCCCACCCCAGAATACCGCTCAATAATATGAAGCACCTGGTTGATCAGCAGTACCAAGGGCCAGCAAGAGACCTACATGGATATGTACAGCCTAGGCTATACTACCGTTCTAAACTACCAAGCATTACCCCCACCCCCACAAAATCACTAGGTCTACCATAATGTACTACATATACCAGCCATATAATAAAACAAAGCAATCGGTTGGTTAATAGCACTAACAGGGGCCTATAGGTGTATATACCGCCATGCTATAGTACTGTTCTAAACTACCAGAGAGTACCCCTACCCACAATATCTCTATGCCTAGCATTGCATACTGCCTATACCAGTCATTAGATAATACAAAGGATTCGTTAGGTTAATAGTACTAAGGGCTAACATGGGCCCTGCATGGGCCCACAGAGGTATATATCGTCCATACTATACTGCTGTTCTATACTGCCAGGAATTACCCCCACCCCCAAAAATCAATAGGTTTACCATAACGTACTACATATATCAGCCATAGAATAATACAAAGCAATCGGCTAGTTAATAATATCGAGGACTGGACCTACAACGGTGTATTTTCCGCCCATAATATAGTACCGTTCTAAACTACCAGGCAGTACCCCTACCACACAATACCGCTATGCCTAGCATTACGAACTACCAATACCAGCCATAGGATAATACAAAGGATTCGGTAGGTTAATAGTACTAAGGGCTAACATGGGACCTGCAGAGGCCCACAGAGGTATATATCGTCCATACTATACAGCTGTTCTATACTGTTAGGCATTACCCCCATCCCCACTCCAAAATTTCACTTGACCTGCTATAACGTACTGCATATATCAGCCATAGAATACAAAGCAATCGGTTGGTTAATAACACCGAGGACTAACATGGGCCTACAGCGGTATATACAATGCATCCTATACCCCACATCTAAACAAGCGATTGTAGTACTGCCTGACCTAGCATTATGAACTACCAATACCAGCCGTAAGATAATACAAATGATTCGTTAGGTTAATAGTACTAAGGGGGTAATAGGCCAACAGACCATTCATCCTATACTGTCCAACCTAAACCACCAAGGTCTATCTTGCAATACCGCACTGGCCGACCATACATGACCCCCATGCCCACAATACTGCTTGACCTAGCTATAGCAGACATAGCATAATATGAAGACCCAAGGGCTAATAGTATACCAACATGGATATATACCACCACTACCATGTCGCCGCCACCCCATACGCGAAGTCCGACACCCCCTGACCCGAACAACGTTATGTCAGATAGTATAGTGGACAATAACAGTGGTCAGCATCTCTATGACGTCGCGCGCGTATCATGACGTCACGACGTCAATAGCAACGTCAACCGTTTCGCGGGAAAAACTTTCAAGAAAACCCAATTTTCCCATCATCTTTCCATCACTTACCCACAATGTATACCTATAGCCCCATGCGTACATATATCACTATACATACCATAGCATACTATATATACAGTACTACACTGCTTGGCGGCTCTAGCTGCAAGGAGCCGTACTTTTACTCCTCCAAAAGTTGCTCCCCCAAAAGTCCGGTTCCTATGGGAATTTAACACTAGCTGCTCCCCCGGGTAATCAGGGTCGATTCATACGTGCTATACCACTTCGACATATTATCTCGAGATCTCGAAATCGGCTTCTCGTAAATATTGAATTTTCGCACTGAAATATGATCTACTCGTTTGTTTTCACAGGCACGTGATAAGATTCGTCCGATTTTATACTGAATTTTTATCCGATTTAAGACTCGTTAAACCACGATAAGCCTCTATAAAACTCACTCAAATCGGATTTCATGATCTCGGTTTAAAAATTCCGTACAAAACAGTAGCTTATTTGCGAGCATCTTTTTCAGTTGAGATCGAAACGCACCAGTAACTGAAAATCAGGAATATATTTCCACGTGAACAATAGACACGGCATTAATGTCAAGACATATTTGTTTAATAGCCTGATAACTGACTGATACATGTAAACCCTTTATATATACCAAACAACTAGCTATTTATTTTTATATCACGATGCCATATCGAAACAAACCTGACGTGCCTATTTCATTAGTGATCTTGAACTCTGAGTCTGAGTCCGTAGAAAATAAACAAACAAAAAGTCTTTAACTCTTAGAAGCCGGGGAATCAGAATAAATTTATTGAACATGACATACCGCGAAAAATTTACAGTGAAGCAGGTGCTTCTAGTCATGTGTCGTCTGCCTATTCAGGCAAACGACACTGGACTAGAAGCACATATACTCAGTGTTTGATTCTCCGCCAGCCCAACGACAGCCGAACCGTCACTACCAGATTACCTGTCGTATTACATCACAGGCAAGAATACTCGACTACCGGATTCTAAGAGTAAATTTATTTATTTATTTCTTGATGTTTAGGGTCACACATTTATGCACAATGGCTAATCATGACCGTGACAGTTCTACGGGTGGAGGAAGCCGGAGTACCCGGAGAGAACCACCGAGCAACGACGAACAGCTGCCAGCTCCCCAACATCGTAACTCCGCACTGCAGCACAGACAGGGTTAGATTGGTTGAAGACATGCGCACCAACGACGTGCAGCACGCCTTAGTACGCGGGCAATGGAGATGAAGTGTCTTACCCAAGGACACAACGCGGTTGCCGCAGGTGGGATTCGAACCGAGGACCTCTCGGCTTGCAGCCTGCGCCTCTACCTACTGAGCTACCGCGCTCCCTTCTAAGAGTAAAGCAGTGGGCTGAGTATATTCCGCGTAACGTTGGGCGAATTTGGTGGGTTCGCTCAATACAGATTCAGATGAAGAATGGACACGTTTGCAATGTTGATTTCGTTACTTGGTTTTTTATTGCATTTTATCGACAAAGTGAAAATGTGTCTTGTATGGTGCATGGTGTCAGCCAAAACATTTAAATTTATGACGTACAATACTAATGCAAAGAAATGAATGTTAAAATGAAATCTATTATTTCTCTCTGTTTGTACTTTATCGATCACAAATAAACATGTCTTCAACGATACACTCAGCCACAGGTATCTCGTCTTTACCGCTCTCCTTTTCATTTCGACAATAGTGTCCTAATACTAAAGAATTTTTGTCACGTTCCAAACAAATGCGCCGTTCTATTAGAAACCCTACCTGACTGTGATTCTTCTTCCATTAGTTTCAAAAAAGGTACCTTAACCCTTTGCAGTCGAAGTTCCTGAATGGGATTTCGCAAACAATCCTCGTTATAGAGATTTGGTCAGGTCGCAAAATCCGAAAATCAACGTAAAAAATCACTGGAGGCGTTTTTGCGGTAAAGTTGACAGGCGACGTTTTTTCGTATTTTTTGTGTGCTGAATTCAATCCAGGTGCCTGTCGCCCTCTACATAATATATTAACCTTTCAAAATAAGCCTCTACCCCCCCCCCCCCCCACCCCCCTGGTGGAATATCCGCAGAAGTGAAAATTTAGGCTGAAACAAGATTTGGTTCTATGTTAATGAAATAATGAAAGGATTTGTCTCAAAATGTCTCCCCGACTAATTATATAAACCGGACATTTGTTTCTCTGGACAGGTAATAAAAATCATTATGTCCAAAAACTTAATTAATGAAGGGAAGTTGTACCCGTTGCTTCATTAATAAAGTTTTTGATGTTTATTCCCATAATTAGTGTTCGAATCTAATATTATTGCGTCTGTGGAAATATTGCCCACATGTGGAAAGTGACCAGTCCACATCGGCCGTACTGTATTTAATTAATTAAATCCTGTTTTACGGAGCTCTTGAAGGAAGCTAATATTATTAGTTACACGGCTTGTTGGTGGCCTAATATGGTATATATGGTGTCAGTTAATTTCATATTGGACGAGAGCGAAGCTCGAGTCCAATATGGAATTAACTGACACCATATATACCATATTAGGCCACCAACAAACTGTGTAAAGAATATATCTTACCGACTGCTGCATCGATGCACAGAACTAATATAAACAGCGATCAAAATTAAATGAGAGAATTCTCACAATGTGTTCACGTGGCTTTGCTTTGTTACAATTTAAATTCATACATACCAAACAGTTTCATTTCGAAGGTAACATGACACACGTCCACAGAATATGAAGTCTTTTAAGTTGCCTAACCTGCACTTCAGACCAAATGTGGGCTTCCAACACTCAATCTTTCAACTTGAAGAGTTTATCGGCTGCCGCCATTTTGAATAATCAATGAACAAAGGGGAGATTACCCGTAGCTGTCAGCGTATATTGATGTTGACAGGCAGTATAGGGTTTTATATGCAGTCTGCATGTGATGTCTTTGAACCAATGAAATTCCCAGATACTTGTAGGAGTTAAGATATAAATAAATACTCAGAACGACACGCATGTGTGGATGGGTTCGGCCTCTCGTTTTATCCTTCTGCGCTGACACTCGTGCCATATTGATTAACCCATTCACACCCGTGTCTCGTTCTGTGTTTATTACAGGTCTTCACGTCTGTAAAAGCAATTATTAGGACACTCAGAAGTTCATTTCACAAATGGTCCCCTGAGTTCCAATGTGTTCTGTGAGCCAATAGACACATAGAACACATTGGAACTCAGGGACCGAACTATAAACAAAAAGAACGTATTTTATCGCCAGCTATATTTGCGAAGGGAACTTGTGTTACTATGTTTACCCACCGTTAGCGATTCAAATTGTAATTGCGGTGCACGATTTGTAGAAAATTCCAGTGAAATGTCGCTTCTAGTTAAAAATAGTCCGTGGATGATTTCCGTTCCGTACATATGTGCGGAACAGATTTACATTTTCCGCATGGTTTACTGTTGCTGTGGATGGGGATTACTTAGAACAGGTGTGTAATAAAATAAATCATCACAAGCATCAATCCATGGTTTTAGACCCGTACTGCAGGTAACAAGGGGCATTGGAATTGTGGGAAAAGCAACCGCCTTGTAGAATCGGCCATTAGCTGATTAATTCTTTATTGGTGGCACTGTTGCTTAAGTTGGTATAATTTATTTCAGTCCCAAAGTTGGCATGTTTACTAATCATGGCGACTATTTGGGTTTTTTTTATTACGTTAATCACGCTTTTATAATAATAACATAATATATACAGAATACCTGTCACATAAAATATGTCCCACTAACTGGTGTAAAGCTCTTGCCGGCAAGAGAAAAAGCAATTCCCAAAATTCCTCAATTATACTTGGCGACATGGGAGTTGCGATTTCACCGATATCGCCGTTTCTGGCTCGAATGTACAACAGCAATCCAAAGAAATTCCTGTGTGATAAGACACCATGATGTACATAGTTTTTGCATTGTTACTTTGACCAGAAAACTTCGATATGCCCCTATTTTGGGGTTTCTTCTTTCCAACTGTTTTCAAAAATGGTATATATAATATAAATTAGGTTTCGATATTTACAAGTGGCATTGAAAACATGGCAACACCGGATGTGATGTGTCTTCGTCGTCCGGTCGGGAATATTCGCATATTGCTAATTAGATTCAAATTTATGTCATTTATTTAGATAAAAAAGTAGAGGACCAACAATAGATCCCCCTAATTCTTCTCTAAGAGGAAAATTAGAGTATAAAACTACTCTCCCTTTTCTGTACTCTAAATAGGATTTGATTCTAGTTAATTATCAGCGATATCGATCGTTTACAGAGTAGTAGGCCCGCATGACAAACCTCATATCAGAGGACTTACGAAGATCACAGAAAACGACTCTGACATCTCAAAATTCACAAGTAGAGTTGAATCGATGACTTGCATTGAATCTTTTACCTGCACCTCGGTGGTGTAAATTGGAATAATAATAGTAATGTCACTGTGCTCTATTGACTTAGATTAACACCAGATCTACGCCGCACCACAAACCGCATCCTCACGTATGAGAATGATATTTCCACTCATATGAACATCATTGCGTTCCACCCTATCCAACTTTTAAAACAGCCCTTAGAAATTTAATACCCCAATCGTCTGTCTAACTTGAAAGCTGATGAGTTCAAACACCCCGAATCCCCATACCTTACCATGGTAAACGATCGGGACCAAACCGTCTTCTTAGAGGTACAAACATATCATAAGGTGGTACTCCTCTGATGATCTAACCAAATACAAATTGGCCAATAATAAATACTGCAAAGAGATTATGGCTACATGACCACAATGCGCGTCCCTAACTGTGATGCAACCACACTGACATCCTCTTCCAATACCCCTCCTTCGAACGCTTTAGGGAAATACGATCCACTTCTCCACCCCATCAGGAGAGTGTCCTCCGAAACTCATACACCAGGCGATCCCACAGAGCCAAATTCTACAGAGAATAGATGATTGACTTCAGAGTGGTCCAAAACGACAGAAACTAGGGATGACCAACATCCACACGAGTATCGTCTCAGGGCTCCGGACACAATTCTTCACACCGCCACCACCTCACACAAGATGAGGCCAGCATAGCGTCCAAATGATGCAGTGCGCATAGCTTAGGCAGGTACACTACCTCCCAGACAGTTGGTTCATCTGTGGGACAACCCTCAGCTACCGCAGCTTCGTCTATCTTTAATTTTTCCACTCTTTGTACATTTGCCACTCCGTGTTCACGGGAGCAGGGGCCATCCACAGATCACAATGACTCTAACGCCTCCTTAAGACAGTTTCGCTGGTCACAAATCACGGTGCCGGTCGAACTCTGGCCTGTCCATCCTGACTCGTAACATACCTAATCGGATGATGATACAAGTTATGCCCAACATCTGTTAAAACCTCGAAACAACACCAGCACACTGATTTGGAGTCATTAAAACAAACTCACATCCGGCATTCACATCTAAATCCATCGTGTCCAACTTCAGCCTACTTACCGACATATCGTCTTTTTGCGTTTGGCCTCTTCATGCTACTCCCTGTGAACATGAAACATATTTCGGTCCTTTCTCTGTCATCTCGTCGCCGGTTACTACACCCACTATTTAGTCTATTGAGTCTGGTAGCCATTATATCGAAACATTATCGGGAAGCATTCGGTCCTCCTATGTCGCATCAAGTGATCAGGAAACTTCGTCCGCTCATCTAAAACCCAAATAAACATATCACTAATATCACTCTCGCACCACCTCCTCTCCCCCGTCTGATAGTGTCGCCCTTCACTCTTCCATAAGGGCGACCACGCTGTCCTCCCACAGATACCGGCTCATCAGTAGCGGAAAACACCAATTACCGCCAGTAGCTGCGTTCGCTCCCAGTCATACCGAGAGAGAGAGAGAGAGGGCGAGAGAGAGAGAGAGAGAGAGATAGGAGAGAGAGAGAGAGAGAGAGAGAGAGAGAGAGAGAGAGAGAGAGAGAGAGAGAGAGAGAGAGAGAGAGCAGTCTCAATAGCTGGATTCGTTCACTCCAAAAAGCATTGGTCTACCAATTATCCAACTACCGCTACCGTAAAACTAGTCGGCTTTCTCCACGCCAAACGCATTGAAAAGCTGCACACACTGCGATAAATGGAACGACAAACCCGCCTCGTCGTAACCGCACTGCCAACATTTCTAACTATACACGCAGTATTTACGAAACTGGGCGAGGGTTTGAGATTCATACCAACACCTCCCAAACCAATATGGTCTGCCTTTAAATGAATATATTCAATTACTTCTTACAATCGCATCCCACAGAAGATACCTTAATTATGTTTAATTCTTGCCTCCCACCCCGGTTCATAAGTATACACCGTCCATGTACTGTCACCACTGACTTCAAAACACACCGTTCATCTTCTTGTGAATACGCGAACCGTCGGCTACCATGCCCGCAGTAACTCATACTTCCCCTAATCGACAGATCCTTAACCTTGATTCACATCAATCGCCGAGTGGCGTGCCTCTAGCCAGTAGATGGATATATGTATCTACCCACGTGGGGCCTATCCCAAAGGAGGAGTGGGGTATGTGACGGACTGGATAGGACTTCATGAGGCATCATGAGGTCTCTTTGTGACACGTCCTTCCCACGCGCCAACTTTCAGTTCATGAAACACATACACACGAGACGATAACATCCAATTACGCGCCAGTTTCTCCAATACAATCAGGTGAAGATCAGCCATGGCCTCCATTGAAGCCCACTACCATAATTGTCCGCACCAGAAGGATGAAGGCTAACAGCAAATTGAAACATGAATCTTTGAAGATGCGCATACATGGATGCGTGCATGCAGGCACGCTTGCAACCTCCCCCCCCCCCCCAACCCTCCACACACATACACACGTGTACGTATAGGGAAAGCTTTCATAGTTGTTTTTGGCAGAAAGCGATGTCGTGCGTGACGTAACTATACAGGCCACTCGTAAAAATCTAAATTTTATGAATTGGTGATTGTGTTGTTTGTATACGGTCTGGAACAGGTAGGTTTTTAGTTTGAAATACTCACCTCACGCTCTAAATACGAGATACAGCGACCTGCAACATATGCAAAGAGTAGATTGTTCTGAGTCACAGTGTGAAGTCTGGAATGATTGTTGCGACTGGGATGGAGACCCATGGTGTCAATTGGAAAAAGAAACGTGAATTTCGGAGTTAAAAAGTAACTTAACCCTTTACCCAACGCAGACGATGTCAAAATTTATTATTTTAAATATCATTTTTTGAAATGTTTCAAAAGATTTCAACAAAACCATATTATGTAACCCCTCGATGGAACGAGCTCGTCGAGCTCGTTCCAACGAGGGGTCACATGATACGGTTTTGTTGAAATTTTTTGAAAAATACTATTTTTTCAACTGCTGAATTTGCATATTACGCGGGCGGATGCGGCCGATTCGTCGGGTAAAGGGTTAAAAGGATGACTGCCACTACAATCACATTCAGTGCATAGAATTTGTGTGAAAACGATCGTGTTTTCACTTTCCTACGAAAATGTTTCCAGAAGCCATACTTATGGAAAACGCGACATAACTAATTGTCTGTTTTGTATCTGAAAAGGGATCAGCAATGATTTGATACAACAGCACCGTTAGGCTGTTGGATACATTAGCACTGACCTTAGTTAATAGATGCCCGCTTTGTTGTTTTCTAACAGATCGTTGAATTTTCTCATACACAAAAAATCTTTCAAATGGTTAGAGGATGTATACACCTTTTCTGCTGCAGCATCAGGTACGGTAGTTTTCTTAATTTAATATCACTCATTGTAAATGATCGGTTGGTTTCCTATCTAATAATAATAGTATATTAGATGGGTAATATATTGATTCGGGAAGGTTTTTTCTATCGATTACGCTGTTGTGTGACCCAAGGGACATTGTTCTAAGCAGCTCAGGTGACAAAAATACTTTCCATTTCCAAATATGACCCATCAAATATATTATTTATCAGATATACTCTTGTTGGGGTATCTTACGTAATTTGATATTCAGAAGTTAAAAATTTCAAGTTGAAACTGAAACTGGCCCAGTTGAAAATGAAAATGGCTCACTTAACGAACTGTGCTTTTGCAAAACACCAGATAGGGTTAAATCGATGATGTATTTAACCCTGTGAACCGAGGGGCCGTTTTTTTCAGCCCATGACTTTGATCCTTCACCATTTCATTAAGTAAGATGACTGCTAAGAGAATATGTGTGGTAGACCGATTAATATTTTCAACGTGCAGTCCTGGGGCTGCACGTTGAAAATATTAATTGGTTTACCTCCATGTACTGAATGGCGACTCTTTCAATTGATGCCATTGAACTGACATAGAAGTGTTCAAAGGATTAAATGGCAAAAACCCAGTTCGATACAATTACGTCATTAATTTCGTCATTCATTTCTTAGGTCAGTCAATATTTTGTTTCGTGGACAATGGCAAAAAAATGAATGAAAGGAGAAAAAAGAGCAACCTTGAAGTCATAAAAACACTCAATTTAAAGAATACGTTCCTTAAAAGAAGATACCGTGTAAGTATGGTCAGTATAATTATATGGTTTAAGTATGCAAGAAGATATGCATTAGACTGTTAAATATCAGAGGCGGATTAGGTGTGAACCACAAAATCGCATTTTTCCGAATTTTCGTGTTTGTCTTGTCTCTCATCATTTTCTTTACAATTTGTTCTTTCGCTTGTAGCATTGACAGGGCGAATAAAACACCCAAAGTCACTTCGGCTCATTTGTGGCCTTTAACCACACGAGTGCACGAGCACACACGATTGCTGAACAAAGTTGTCTGACTACGCGGACCCTTGTCTTCCGACATCTAGTTCACGCGCACGCAATGATCACGATCCACAGAATGAACGAGGTAAGTACTCGGGATACAGTGAGTGCAAGAATGGTTTCTTTCTCGATGGTATCTCGATAGACTTGTGGTCTGTTCGTAACACGTTTCCGCGGGTATTTACATAAATAAAATACTGTAAACTCAATTCTAAATCAAGAGAAAGAACCAAAGCTAGCATCCCATAAGCAATGTATTTATCCCCCGTTTTATCACGGATGAGGTCATGTGGTGTTGTGGGTCCAATCGTGCTCCAGTCGAATTGTCTGTTCACCTTTTTGTAATTGTAGTACTGTATTTATGTGTATGCACTTCCACGGACCCATAAAAAAAAAGAGTTTCAGTTTTGACAAGGAAACAAGGTATCAAAAACTCTGTCTGCCACGCCAAACCTCACTTCAATGTTTCTATTTAAGAGACGGGCAGTGCGGAGGATTGTTGGGATCGTGGAGCCATTGGACTTCGATCCTCGCCAGGAGTAACTGCGTTGTGGCCTTGGGCAAGACTCTTAATCCCGATTGCTCACATGGTGGCACGATGGTGCTGTGTACTTTGGTGTACTGCACGTCGATGGTGCACATGTCTTCAATCAATTCTAACCCCACACTGCAAAAAATATAGGTTCTCTTTAGAACCCAAACTGGTTCTAGTCTTGTCCCTGAGATGGAACCAGTTCTGTTTAAACAGTATTTATTTCAAATCAAATCAGTTTATAAAGATTAGCATTAAATTTTAACAAAATTAAACATAAATTGAGGGGGTTTCAGCGGTAAGTTTAGAGCTTATACGAGGCTGTCTCAAATCATTATTAAGCAAAGGAGATATGAACAGTTGGCATATCGAACCAGTTTTGGTTCTGTACAGAACCAAAACTGGTTCGATATGCCAACTGTTCTTATCTCCTTTGTTTCAAAATGTTTGACGACTGCGTTGAATAAGCTCCAAGTTTACTGCTGAATCTACTTCAGTTCATGTAATATTCTGTTAAAATTGAATGCTAATCTTGGTAAATTTATTTGATTTGAAATATATACTGTTTAAACAGAACTGGTTCCATCTCAGGGACAAGATTAGAACCAGTTTTGGTTCTAAAGAGAACCTGTATTTTTTGCAGTGCACTAGTGTGGATTTAGTACGTTGGGGAGTCTGATAGTTACTCGTCGTTGTTCGGAAGTTCCTTCCGGGTACACTGGCCTCCTCCGCCGACAACACTGCCCTGACTGTCGAAAGTGTCGTTAAACCCTAATAAATAAATAAGTAGGAGGATTGTTTTCACAACTTTCGGAACTTAACGCGTTGAAAATGGCAGGTAATTGTCATCACATTCAAAGTAACAAACAGGAAAAGAAAGAAATAACCCACATAAACCTTGCACTAAAATGTTTGTAATGAAGCAGAGATCAGAGCGAAGGTACAATTTGCCTTGTTCAAGGAAGCGCGTCCGAAAAGTTTGTTTGGCAAAAGTAAGAGACCAAAATTATAATAATAAAATACCCTAAAAAGGCTGAATAGTTGTATTGAACAATACTTCAAGTACAACATGGGAAAAATTCTTTTTGTTATTCGTGGGGGGAATGAACCGTTAGTTCCAGGGTGCGTTAAATTCTTTAAAGCCATTTTTCTTGTTTATGTTTTGGTTTTTAAAAGTTCCAAACCCATACCGTTCAGATAAAGTGTGGAGGCACTAGTGGTTTATCAATGTAAATGAAGAATGTCTAATATGATACGTTTGTTTCCTTTGCAGTAATTGTACTCAATTATTCAGTGAGAGTTGGTTTAATATTTGTGCCTTGATTTGAGAAAAGGGGCCTTAGGGGTCAAACAATCAAATTGGAGTTAATGTCACTTCTCAAATCTCCGAAAAACAACCTTTTCAACAAAGTCTGTTTCAGGATCATCTGACAATTAGAAATGGGTCAAAATGAGGTGTAATGTGGGGTGCCAAAGAGCCCAACAAGTTAAACTGACTGTTTGACGTTTCAGTGTAATCCTCATGCAATGCGTATGTGCGACGTTATTGATCATGAAAATGAAAACAAGAACCGATACCCAACACAGACTACTGACGTTTACAGACAGTACCAAGTTGTTTCTTTTAGACTGTTAGGGTTAATATTCTAAATACTTTATAAACACTCTTTCATCTAGAAGGAATACATAACTGAGAAGAACATCTGGTCTATTGAAACGTCAAGTTGACAAATATTGTTCCAGCATCACATCATTGGCAACAGGAAATGAGTTGATAAGAAAATATAATGTTTCGAAACACAGGCATGGATATTCTTGGTTCCCAGACATACTGGGCAGTATGTAAAATGTAACAGTCGAATATAGATGAAATTTAACGAATATTAGATAGAGAGAAAGAGAGAGAATTATTGTATAACAGAGAAACATTGAAGAATAAAATTAGTGGATTAGAGAAAGGGTTAAATATTTCTCCGAACCCATTGCCGCCGCTTCTACCATCCTGACATATATTTTGGTGCAGCGAAGTGGGATGAATTGAGAAGTAAAAAGAACTTAACTCATTATCAAACATGAGAGGAAAAAGAGGAAAACAACGAACTCCTTCACCAGGCAAAGAAACAGAAGAAATGGAGTGCAGATTTGTTGAAACTAAATCTTATGTAATGCCATCAAAATTTTACGGAGAAGTTGGCGAAGATTTTGAAAGCTGGATAAGAACATTTGAAAGAATTAGCAAAGCAAATAAATGGAATGAAGAAAGAAAATCAGTTAAACTTCCAGCGCTTCTCAGAGGTAGAGCCGCTGATTTCTTTGAAGATTTGGGAACAGATGTACAGAATAGTTATAGTAAAAAAAGTGCAACGTTTAAAGGAAAGATTGTGTCCAAAAGAACTGGAACGGATGTATTACTCAGAACTTTTTCAAAGAAAACAATTAGTAGCGGAGAGTGTAGAAGACTATGGTAATTCTATTCTAAGATTAGCCCGAAGAGCTCACGGAGGTGTGCCACTAGATGAACACGATCGTTTAGTGATGGAGCATTTTATTCAAGGACTACACCCCAACCTTCGTAGGTTCGTCATGATGACTGATCCACAGAGTTTTGAACAGGCGTTCCGTGTTGCAAAACGAGAGGAATGTAACGAACATTTGACACAGACGCAAGGAGCATCGTCAGCAACAAGCGTTAATGTTTTAAATGACAGTACCACTGTTTTAAAAGAGTGCATTGAAACAATGTCGCACAAAATGGACGAATTATCCAAACAAATACAGACACTATCGTTCACGAATAGAGGTAGAGGAAATCCATTCAGGAAATTCCTTTTCCTACAGAGGTCGCCAAAACTTTCAAAGTCGGAATATGAGATCACCGAACGGTCAACCCATTTGCAACTTTTGTCATAGAGTTGGGCACATCGAAAGGCAATGCAGAGACAAATATTCTTCAAACGTACGTACAACGGCTCACCAGACACCACATGTAAACTAACTCGTGCCACTTTCAGTGAGGGTGAAGTGGCTACTCGTGTTAAAAACCCCTCAGTTACAACTGGGACTAATACGAATTATTCTGAACACAATTCAAATGAACAAGTAGGAGCTGTAATAAATACCAATTCCAATAGACTTTCCTTTTCATCTGTGTCAACAGAAGTGACACATGGAATTAAAATACCTGGATTATTATTTAACTATATTAGTGCTAATTTACTTTTGGATACTGGAGCTGCAGTATCACTAATAAATTCTCAACTTATTCCTGACGAGCAAAAACACAAAATTGTGCCTAAAACACAAAATTGTGCCTAATTCCTAAGCCTGTCTGCTACAGGACAGCCACTCAACGTTACATGTGTCATAGACTGCGAAATCATTGTCGACAGTGATAGAACGACACATACAGTGTATGTTGTAAATAATTTTCCATATTACGCCATAATTGGAATGGATATTTTGCAAAAGGTTTTCCTCCTACTTGAATTTCAGGACTGTGCTGCATATTGGAATAGTAGATATGTAAAATTGATTTCGAACAGTGACAGTGACAAAATTAATTATCAACAAACTTGGTCTGTGAATCTACTTAAAACGACAGAAAGAACCAACGAGAACCTACACTGACGAAGACGATTACAAATCAGAAACCTTACGTAGATTTCAAGAAGCCTTCACACTTGCTAAAGACAATATTCATTTATCACAACAAAAACAAAAATTAGCTAGTGACTCTAAATCTAAAGAACCTGAATTTCAAATTGGTGACAAAGTATGGATTTATTCACCTGCGACTAAACCTGAACTTTCATCAAAATTATTGCATCCATGGAGCGGTCCACATCGTGTCATTCAAAAGACTTCACCTGTAAACTTTTAGACTGAAAGTTGTGATAATAATAAGAAACAGCGGATTGTGCACGCAAACTACATGAAACCATTTATAGATCCAGACAGACTGCACGCGGTACCGCAGGATATAATTCCTGACGATGAAAATATTGACAATGACTTTGAAAACACTACCCAACTTAATCATGGAGAACCGTTACAAAACAATGAGTCTATGGATCAAACAAAACCTGAAGTCATCGAAATTTTAGATAAGTTATGGAGTAGAAACGAATCCGTTAGAGCAGAAGTGAAGTACTTTGTGGAGTTTAAGAATGACGAAAAAGAAAGTTCCTGGATTAGTCAAACTGAGATCAATGGAGATTTAATTGAAGAGTTTGAACGAAACTTTAAAGGACGTCGTTCCTCGTACAGGCAGCGACAGCCAACAAAATAAACAGAATTACCCTTGCAGTGAAAGTGTTAAATTCAGTAACGGAAATCCTATTTAAAAAAAAAAATATTCATTTATTTTAAGTTTCACATATTCGTATATTGGATTTATTAAGAGACGGAACATATTCATAAAGGACGGTGGTAACTTAGTTAGATTTATATAATGGTTTAAGGGTTAACATAGAAAGCATTAAGATATTTAACTGAATCTGAACTGAGAACTCTAATGCTACAGTTAACCAACTAGATATTTAATTAGAACAATATGGTAATATATCAGGTCTGTGTATAAGTTAAGACTTTTTCAAAGTGTTGTGTTTTATTGAGATTAGTTGTCTCCATAGAGTACAACAGATTGCAATAATAAACCATACTTCTTTTACAAAACAGAGAAACGTTGAAGAATAAAATTAGTGGATTAGAGAAAGGGTTAAATATTTCTCCGAACCCATTGCCGCCGCTTCTACCATCCTGACAAGACAAGTAAAGTATTAGTGAACACAGACCACACAGATCACCATATGAACTTTCACTATGGATATATTTTCATGGTGTGAGAAGAGTAATCGCGAATGAAATTGGATAAGAATTTTTTTAAAAATTTTATCCGTGGAGAAATATTTCACTTCGCCTCTTACAGACACCACCATAAAATGTATTGAAAAGGAAACAAGATAATTAATAAATTAAAAAAAAACTCACTTGTTTAGTGTTTTAGACAGATTTTCAAACTGATGGTTTCCTTGTTTCGTGTCTTGATATATTGACGTTTCAGAAAATTATGAGTTAAAAACTCAAATGGCAGCAGTAGAAACTTAATGAAACATTTTGTCGGAATGAAAATGTAAAAAAAAAACAGGTGCACCATTCCCACCACTACCACCCAAGGTTCTTTTGAGATATAGGCACAGAGTGGGGCATCTCCTTTCCCATGCAATCTTCCGTTGACATTTGGTATCCAAACATAGTTCTGGTAAAACAGGGGTGTTCCCGCTAGCTAGTATCCAAACCGACATACTGAGCGAGGAATATTTGATCGAAAATTTATTGACTGAAGATGCATGCATTTTTCAATGAGAGATTTAATAAACTTCACGTAAACAAAGCATCAACCGAGTCCGACCCAGCCTGTTTCGCAGGTGTTTTTATGATTGTTTTACACAAATGATAAAAGATCCTTTGTTCCTTTTTCAAAAGTAATTCCAGGCAAACTTATCCAGACATCTAACCGCTATGGCAGCGCCGCACCCCCCCCCCCCCCCCAACCACCCACCAGCGAGACATTCTTAGTCTATGCCTGGACCATTTTGTTGTAACATATTCAGGGATTCTTCGGCCCTCTTTGGGAAAGGGTCCGGGGCCCAAGTCATTTCGAAAAAATTGCGTCATGGGGTCACAAATGGGATTTTGTTTTGGAGGGGAAGAAACATACAAAGACTAAGAAAGTTTACGTTCAAATTGAAAAGATAATATTAAAGCCGATACACAACCAACTGCATGTAAGTTTCATAACAAAAAGTCACCCATGAAATTTTGCTCACCTCTGTCTCTGTAGCCTTTATAAAACTGTACTTATACTATTAAAGAAGAACATGTAATTTGGCTTTGAATTCAGACACTTTCTCAGCTTTGTTAGGTAAGCAATTTAAATTTTAAGGTACAGTTGGTGTGCGAAACTGGGTAGTTGTAAGGCCTCAGAAAACCAATGGTTTTCTGAGGCCTTACACCCACCCAGTTCAGGACACCAGTTATGCATTAAATTTTCAGTGAGTGGGAACTGAGAATGGGAAATTTTGGGTTGGGAATTGGGAAAAACCATGCCCAAATGCCTTTGGGAAAGGGGCCCATATCGGGCCCCTGTAGACACCCAAAAGAATCCCTGATAATCGACCAGTAAGTAACTCTCATTATCAAATCCAAGATACAACTGGCATACTTTTATGAAAATGGGCGTCTCGAGAGAGTTGGGCGTCTCGAGAGAGTTGGGCGTTGGGAGAATAGCTTTGGGAGAGTGAAAAATAAAACATTTGCCTCAGAGTGACGTGGAGAGGAAGAGTGGCATGGTATGGATAATAAAGGATTATTTGTTCACTGGTCAGTGTGTTCAGTTCAGAGATGCGGAAGACGAGCGCGGGGTAGGCAATGAGTCTTGTGGGTGGAGGATCCTGGATTCAGAGGTGGGACTGGCGCCAAATTTCGTTTTTGGTCATGATGCGAAGGATCATCCCGTTCATCCGAGCGAGTTTGTGACTGGGTTGACAGGGTCTGGGGGAGGGGGTGCGTGGTGCTGTCTATGTAAAATGGAGGGCCAGTTTCATCCCCAGTGCTTTCTTTTGCATATGACCACTTTATAACAGCTCAAAAGCGACCGCGCAAGGGCTGCATATTGTACAATATTATCATCCGCGATGACACATCGGCATCCACTAACTTTTGCAGTGGATGACAATGTGCTATGAGATATAAAACCGTGTCCCTAAAGGTTTCGATGTTTAGAAAACAATAATTTTAGTTATAAAAAATATTGGGGGAGAAGGGGGGGGGGGGTCTCACTGTACGTTGCACAAGTTTTCAAAGTACTCCTGCCCTATTTCAATTTGTTCAGTGAGTGAATCCCCATGGGTACCTTGATTCCACAAATTGAGCGAACGAGCATCTCGTTCGTCTATTGTTTTCAAAAGAAATTTAAGGCCATCGTTTCCCGTTCGCCCGCTAAACTAGAGCTTCGCGCTTTCTGCTTAGTTAACATTTGATAGTTCTTTCGAAACTAGGATCAATCTATAAAAGGATCAAAAATAGCTTCCTTTGGCTATGCAAATGGCAGCTGCATGTGATGTAACACTTTTATATATTGGAATAAGCTATCTTAGAGCCTTCCAACAGTGCATTACACATCGAAAGAATTCCTTGAAATAATATGGAGTCTTATACTTATATATGTGTGAAGTTATAGGGAACGCAGTGGCTCAGTGGATAGAGATGCAGGCTGCAAGCCGAGGGGCCTCGGTTCGAATCCAACCTGCGGCAACCGCGTTGTGTCCTAAGGCAATATACTTAATCCCAATTGGCCAAGTGGAGGCTCGGTGGAGTTGTGTACTAAGGCGTACTGCACGTCGATAGTGCACTTGTCTTCAAGCAATGCTAACCCTGCTTGTGTGGAGTTAGTTCGTTGGGGAGGCTTGATGAAAATTTACGTTCTTTCTAGCCGAAAAATATTTTTTTTAATTGTGTCATTTGGGGCTTATTTTAAAAAAAAATCTCTCGGGGGGGGGGGTGGGGGGGTGGTGGGGTAGACCACCCTTGAGAATTATTTTTAAAATATCTCCTCCACGTCTACACACGAGGAACAGCACCCCCATATGTTTCCCAAACTCAAGATTTACATCTTCAGGATTTACGTCAGCTGCCTAAAAATACTTGTCCTCCCCCTTCCAAAAAAGAGAGATCCAGTGTGTTCAGTTCAGAGATGCAGGAGACGAGCGCGGGGCGGGCAAATAGTCTTGTGGGTGGATGGTCCTGGATTCAGGAGAGGGACGGCGCCAAATTTCGTTTTTGGTCATGATGCGAAGGATCATCCCGTTCATCCGAGCGAGTTTGTGACTGGGTTGACAGGGTCTGGGGGAGGGGGTGGGTGGTGCTCTCTATGTAAAAGAGAGGGCCAGTTTCACCCCCAGTGCTTTCTTTTGCATATGACCACTTTATAACAGCTCAAAAGCGACCGCGCAAAGGTTGCATATTGTACAATATTATCATCCGCGATGACACATCGGCATCCACTAACTTTTGCAGTGGATGACAATGTGCTATGAGATATAAAACCGTGTCTCTAAATGTTTCGATGTTTAGAAAACAATAATTTTAGTTATAAAAAAATTCGGGGAGAAGGGAGGAGCGGAGGGAGTCTCAATGTACGTTGCACATGTTTTCAAAGTTCTCCTGCCCTACTTCAATTTGCTCAGTGAGTGAATCCCCATGGGTACCATGATTCCACAAATTGAGCGAACAAGCATCTCTTTCGTCTATTGTTTTCAAAAGAAATTTAAGGTCATCGTTTCCCGTTCGCCCGCTAAACTAGAGCTTCGCGCTTTCTGCTCAGTTAACATTTGATAGTTCTTTCGAAACTAGGATCTACCTATAAAAGGATCAAAAATAGCTTCCTTTGGCTATGCAAATGGAAGCTGCATGTGATGTAACACATTTATATATTGGAATAAGCTATCTGAGAGCTTTCCAACAGTGCATTACACATCGAAAGAATTTCTTGAAATAATATGGAGTCTTATACTTATATATGTGTGAAGTTATAGGGAACGCAGTGGCTCAGTGGGTAGAGATGCAGGCTGCAAGCCTCGGAGCCTCGGTTCGAATCCAACCTGCGGCAACCGCGTTGTGTCCTAAGGCAATATACTTAATCCCAATTGGCCACGTGGAGGTTCGGCGGCGTTGTGTACTAAGGCGTACTGCACGTCGATAGTGCACTTGTCTTCAAGCAATGCTAACCCTGCTTGTGAGGAGTTAGTTCGTTGGGGAGGCTTGATGAAAATTTACGTTCTTTCTAGCCGAAAAATATTTTTTTTAATTGTGTCATTTGGGGCTTATTTTAAAAAAATCCCTCGGGGGTGGGGGGTGGGGTAGACCACCCTTGAGAATTATTTTTAAAATATCTCCTCCACATCCACACACGAGGAACAACACCCCCATATGTTTCCCAAACTCAAGATTTACATCTTCAGGATTTACGTCAGCTGCCTAAAAATACTTGTCCTCCCCCTTCCAAAAAAGAGAGATCCTGGTGACCTCCTATAATATATATAGCTGGCTTTGAGCTGGGTGTTACTGTGTAGAGTTCAGCCTTTCGTAGGTGTTCATTCCTAATCAAATTAGTGTAATAATGGGTTGTGCCCTATAAGTTTGAAGTGAAATAGAAGCAAGGAAAGTTTTAAGCTGAATGCACATGAACAGTTGGGTTTTTTTTTGGGGGGGGGTGTTTTTTTTTGGGGGGGGAGGGGGAGGGGGGCTTCTTTTGTTGTGTAGGCTTGAGCAATTGATTTTGTTTTAAGTATTACAAAATAGGTGCACAACAGTAAGCATGGTTGCAAAACTGATGGAATATGATGAAAGATAACCACCCCAACCTTCTAGTATCTTTTTCTTGAATAGTAAGTCTAATACTAACTTAAGTCATTGCTCCGCAGAAACTTTAAGATATTTTTAAAAAAATGATGCCAGAGGGCAGAAGCAAGTATTATTAATAAGACTAATGCTGAAGACAATTGTAACTTTTTGAGGTTATCCCAAAAATTATTCAAGCCCATACTGTAATCTGATGTTCTGAAAAATTATTGGACCCAACAGGTACGCAAAGTAATTGCCAATCAACAGAATATCAGGCACAGTGAAAAAATGATTTAGGCTATCACATTGAGTTTCCAGTTACACTCTTCTAGAATCTAGAAGTGTAGGCCTACTGTTATCAGTAGGCCTATCGCCTCAGTTCTATATTTCGTTGAAATCACTTTTGTGATTACTGTGAAAATATCAAGCAAGACCAGGCAAGACAAGTATTTCTGGAAACCAACACGTTTTGTAGAATCGCATGTGTCTACTTTTTAAGCCCCCCCCCCCCCCTCCCCCTCCAAAAAAGATCAAATGTGAGAAAATAGATCTACAGTGAAAACTGAAGTCGAAAAAAGTTCAAATATCTGTAGACTGTAGTCTCTACACAATACTCAGAGGTAATGTCGTCTTCAGTAAGTTCACAATATGAGGCTATCTTCTATGTTCCTGTGAGGGTGCGTTGTAATTTTATACTAATTTGTAGAGAAATCCAATATAACTCACTTTATTAACATTGTCGACTTATTACTAATTTCTAATCACCAATCATTCTAAAAAGACGTGTTTAAAAAAAATTGTAGGAAAATATGTTTAGCCTTGTAGGCCTCAACCTTGACCTCAATACAAATAAATCACTGGCGAAACCAAAAACTGTTTCTTGTATTTGCAAAGTTTTGAATGAATGTTTTGAAAGTTATTTCCACTTTATAATTTTATTGATATTAAATTTGAAGAAAAGACCCTATTAATTACAAGTACGTGTAGTCGTATAATGGCTTCACAAGTTAATAGGCCTAAAGAGATCAACTGGTTTCCGAGTGGCTCGGAAATTCAGTCGCCGTGTAAAGGATTTTGGCTGCATTCATAGGCAGAGAGAAGCAAATTCTGAATATCGTTGGTATCAGAAAATGTATTGAAACTTGGCAGAGTCTATACCGTTTTCGATACTCGATACCGACGATGTCGATAGGTATTGCAGTGCAGATCTTAACCAGTCATTATACGAGATTGTAATTTCATCAAATAAATTGAAAAAAATAACGTTAACGATCATCTCTCTTGACGCTGCTGGATACACAAACTCAACGAATATCTATTTTTGGTTCTCGGAAAGCCTTAAATAATTTATTGAATCCACAGGCCTGCGCAGATGAAAAGGAAACAAAATGGTATTCGAAACGTACGTTCACTGCAACTTTCATTTCGATGTCACGCAGCGAATTATAAATAGAAACACATACTCTTTCATGTAAACAATTCAATGTGTGAAATGTCATAAACAAGGGCAAGGCAGAAGCGGAAAAAGGCATTCATTTCTCGTCTACTGGCAGAACTTCGAAAAATCGGCTGTGAAGCTATAAAATTAAATTATTCACGTCAGTATATTTTGGACTATGTTCATTTCACCCCAAAATGTTGCGCACAACGCAGTTTATAACTTTAATTTCACAGTTTAATGGGGAAGCAGATAAAGCCCAAAGCAAACAACCAAAAAATTTGAAAAGCCTAGAGATGTTTGCTACACCGTAAACAACAGTAACTGAATGTCAAGAACAAATATGTGTTCGCCCGCTTCGACGATTTCACTTTCAAGACGTTCCAAACAATAGCCCCATTCATGAGAATGTTTGGTTTTTGAGACGTGTGATTCTATCTTTAACGCAAAATGTCAAGTTCGTAATAGTAACCAGAGGTAATTTATATAAATTACTGTAATTCAGGAGTTGCTTACGTGAAGTGTAAATAAAACGAAAAAAAACGAAAAAACCGCGAGTGTCTGTAATTGTAGTTTCACGCGGCGGTTCGATAGTATAGCGTGAAACTTTTGTCTAGGCGACAGGGAAGATTAACAAAGTGGTAATTAATTGGTCGGACAGTAATTAAGAGAGCCAATGAATGGAGGGTTACGCTAGGGATTTTGAATAGAATTCAGTTCAGTGTATTCACTTTAGCCAGCTTGCTCAGCGGGTCAACATCAAATTTCTTATAGTCAGCTCCGAAAAATTCGTTCTCACAATGGAGGAAGACACTGTTCAATATATTGATACTAAGATAAAAACCGTGGTGGAAAATTCTCAAAGAGATCTGTTATCGCAGCTGGATCAGTTAATTTCTACAAGATTGAATTCTTTTCAAAGAGATTTTACGGAGAGTCAAAAAGAAATTTCCAACATTCAGCTTACGCAGATAAAACAGGTTTCTACGGAGAAATATCAGTTCAAAAGACAAGGAAATTCTGAGCAATTCGAGCATAACAACAAGGTGCTAGAGAAGATGGAAGAAGCCAAATTTCACATTCAGAGTAGAACAATTAATTCTGGAGAAAAAGCCATTGATAAGATAAGCGAAGGTATAGATATTATTAAACAGAGACAGAAGTGTATTAAATTAGCAGACTCTTCAGAATTGGGTTGGAAGGTCGTTGAAGAGTATCAGGCTCATCAACTTGCAGACGATTCCGAGGACGAAAGACGTATCTACAAAGCAGAAACGAGAGCACAGAAGAACAATAAACAACAGCTAGCTAAAAGAAACAGGCGTTTTCAACCATACCCTGTAGCTACAACAGGTCCGACAGCGTCAACGAGTGGAATGCAACAAACTACAGGAAGAAAGCCGGGACTTTGTTTTGTTTGTGGCCTGCCGGGGCATTGGAAAGCAGAATGTGCATCTAAAAATCGCATCGCTGGTCAGGATAAAACAAAGATAAGTATAGCTCATAAATCATATGAAGGGTTAACAGCATTATCAAAAGTTATGTTGAATAAATGTGGTGCGGGTGATTTCATATCATTCGAGCGAAAGGGCGAATCCACATCGAGTGAGATAACGGTAAATAGTCGACAGAATGTTTCTCGTTACACTTAATTGTCCGTAGACAGTGGAAGAAAATCTCTCGTGAGTGATTTGAAAGCACATAGTGATAAATGGGGAAAAATGGGGGCATCAAGATATATCCTGCAAGTTATAAACGAAGGATATCGTCTCCCTTTTTTGAAATTGCCTCCAAGGATAATTTTAAAGAATAATTTATCTGCTTTACAAAACACAGATTTTGTGTCAGCTGAAATTTCTAAGTTACTTGAAAAGGGTTGCATTTCTAGAATGAACGAAATTCCAGAGGTGGTTAATCCATTGACAGTGGCATTCAATAGGAACGGTAAAGGGAGACTAGTTTTGGATTGCCGACACATAAATTCATTTTTGGCTAAATTCAAATTCTGACTTGAAGATGGATCAGTAGCAAGACTTTTATTTACTGAAAGTGATTTCGTGGTCAATTTCGACCTTAAATCAGCTTGCCATCACATAGAAATTTTCAAAGAATGCAGAAAATATTTGGGCTTTTGTTGGCTTACAAATGGAAGAAAACAATTTTTTGTTTTTAATGTTTTACCTTTCGGGGTATCTACAGCGGCTCATATATTTACTAAAGTGACTAGGGTTATGGTTAAGCATTGGAGAAGTATGGGCTTGAAGGTTATTATGTACCTAGATGATGGAATGGCAGGTGCTAGTGGCTATGAAAATTTCATCAGAGTGAGTGAAGTTATTCAACAGGATTTGGACGATTTTGGCTTTGTCATTGCACATGAAAAATGCAATTGGGTGCCTTCTCTGAAATCTTCCTGGCTTGGTTTGGATTGGGATTTTGAATCCGGTCAGGTTAAGGTTTCGGAAGACAGGTTAAATCGAATGATCAAAGTTATCACATGTTTGACGAGCAATTTGGAACACAGTGTTTGGGTTAAAGCTAGACACATGGCTGCCGTAATAGGGCAGATTATGTCTATGAACGGCGCCGCAGGCGCCGAGGTAAGAATGAGAACTAGGTATATGTACAGCTGCTTAAAATATAAGGCGAGCTGGGAGGCTAAAGTGCCGGTGTCCCAAGAGGCAAAAGAGGAGCTCATTTTCTGGAGAGAAAATGCGCATGTAGTTAACGGCCAAGACCTGGTAGGGTCTGATCTGGAAGGATCGGCTGCATACACTGGAAGTGTGTATTCAGACGCCTCGGCGTCGGGTTACGGAGGCTATATGGAATGCATAGAAGGTTCTGAGGTAATCGGTACCTGGTCAAGTACCGAGTGCGAAACGAGTTCCGCTTGGCGAGAACTGGAAGCCGTTTTTCGGGTTTGCAAATCAATTTTACCAGAGTTAGAAGGCGGTAAATTTAGATTACATTGTGACAACAAAGCAGTAGTAAGTATCGTGAAAAACGGTAGCAATAAGCTTCCATTGCAAAAAATGGCCCTGGACATTAAAAATGTGTGTAAAGAGAATAATTTTGTCTTGGATCCTTTTTGGATGACAAGGAGAGATAATATCAAGGCAGACTATTTGAGCAGATGCCTAGATTCAGACGATTGGCAAGTTAGTGAACATATATTCAAATTTTTGGATCAACGTTGGGGCCCACACAGCATCGATAGATTTGCGACAGATTACAACTCAAAGACAACGAGATTCAACTCTAGATGGTGGTGCCCAGGTTCAGAGGCTGTGGATGCCTTCAAGCAGACTTGGACGGGTGAGAACAATTACCTTGTTCCACCCCCAAGACTGGTTTTGATGGCTATTACAAAACTTCATTCAGACAAAGCTTCAGGTACTTTGGTATTTCCAATATGGAAGTCTGCTCCTTTCTGGTCTCTCATCATGGAAGTTAACAAAAATTTGGACAGTCACAACAAACTTTTAGATTTGGGTAGCAAACTCGTTGTTGTCAGAGGTAGGGGGGATAACGATATTTTCGCCAATGAGCCGTTGAAATTTTCTTTGGGAGCTATACATGTACAGAAATTAAGACATACAATTAAAAGTTAAATGCATTGTGCAAGTAGCGATTGGAAAAATACATATATAGTGTCGAAGAGCACATGTTTTAACTGATTTTGTTTTTTTTGACAGGTTTAACCGCTGCAATCAAGCATGATATTACACAGAGTGGTTTATTGCTTTCTGCCAGGACAGAGGGGCTAGCTACGGACATGACTTCATATTTATTGAAATCCAGAGCAGACGCTACAGTCAACAAGTACACGAACTATTTCAGAAACTGGAGTGTGTTTTGTGAGAGCTTGGGAGGTAAAGATATTCCCGCTAACTCTATACAAGTAGCACTTTATTTCACTCATCTACTGAACAATAACGTTTCGTCATGTGTTATTTCTGCTACAAAATACGCTATTAAGTGGCATCACGAACTGTTCGGTTTTTCTGACCCCACTGACAATGGTTTCGTTATGAACTTAGTAGAATCGACCAAAAGACTTGGGTAGAGAAAAGTTGTTAAAAAAGAGCCTGTATCATGTGATAATATCATAGAATTATGTGTAAAATATTCTCGTACAACTGACCTGGCGGTAGCAAGAGACTTGGCCATGATAGTGTTAGGTTTCAGTGGTTTCCTTAGATTTAACGAATTAAGTTCTTTGCAATGTGAAGACATCAATTTTTACAG